>CM031858.1:74707000-75032760 GCA_018697195.1 Certhia americana | reverse complement strand
CACACACACACACACACACACACACACACACACACACACACACACACCCCAAGCTGCAAGCTCAGATTTAGGGGTACTGGGAGATGGATCTTCAAAATAGGGAGAAGAGATTCAAAGAGGCCCCTTACCTCAGGATGTATTCCAAAGCTTTATTCTCAGTGAAGGGATCCCAGGAGGCAAGGAGGGAGCACATGGAGGAAGAGGGGTTTTTATCTCTTTTGGGGTCGGGGTCAGATTACCCGGCTGAAAGCCATAGGTCAGAGTCAAGGGGCAGGTAAATCAGGCCAGGTTACGGTTTCTGGGGGAGGGGTTTTTGAGGAGACATCATTCCTAAAAGGAATGCAACAGGACAATTCACCGAATTCACAGAATCACAGAATCACGGAATTTCTAGGTTGGAAGAGATCTTCAAGGTCACTGAGTCCAACCCATGCTCTGACACCTCAACTAGACCATGGCAGCAAGTGCCACATCCAGTCTTTTGTAAACACATCCAGGGATAGTGACTCCACCACATCCCCAGGGAAAGCATTTCAGTGCTTTCTTACTCTTTCTGTGAAAAACCTTTTCCTAATATCCAGCCTAATTTTCCCTTGGTGCAGCTTGACACTGTGTCCTCTGATTCTGTCAGTTGCTGCCTGGAGAAAGAGACCAACCCCCATCTGACTGCAGCCACCTCTCAGGAAGCTGTAGAGAGTGATAAGGTCACCCCTGAGTCTCCTTTTCTCCAGGCTAAACACCCCCAGGTCCCTCAGCCATTCCTCACAGGGTTTGTGTTCCCAGCCCCTCACCAGCCTCGCTGCCTCCTCTGGATGTGCTCCAGTGTCTCAATGTCCTTCCCAAACTGAGGGGAACAGATCCGGACACAGCACTCAAGGTGTGGCCTCACCAGTGCCCAGTCCAGGGGCAGAATAACCTCCCTGCTCCTGCTGGCCACACCATTCCTGATCCAGGCCAGGATGCCATTGGCCTTCTTGCCCACCAGGGCACAGAGCTGGCTCATGTTCAGCTGGCTGTCACCAGCACTCCCAGGTCCCTTTCTTCCTGGGCACTGTCCAGCCACACCATCCCCAGCCTGTAACATTGCAGGGGGTTATTGTGGCCAAAATGGCATTTGGACTTATTAAATTTCATCTTGTTGGACTCTGCCCATCCATCCAACCATTCCAGGTCTCTGCAGAGACCTCCTACCTTCCAATGGATCAACGCACACTCCCAGCTTAGTATTGATGCCTTTTGAAGGCTGACCTGGAGCAAAGACTAGACAGAGCAAAAGGATAAAGTAGGTATTTATTAAAAGGCCTCAATGGGTACACCTGGGCTGCTCAAGAGTCCAGCCAGACCATACCCAAGATAAAACCCAAAATGGTCACAAAAATGGGGGACCAGTCACGAGGTCTTACACTTTTATCTGTTCTGGTCCATCAGCGTACTGGAGTTAATTGTCCAGCCATAGCTTCAGGTTATGAAGCTCCATCCTCATTTTTTTTCTCACTTCACCGTTGTTTTATTCTTGGGCCTGAAAGTTGTCCTTGATATCATGCTAGAGAAGGAATTGTTTTGTCTATCTGCTCTGTGAAGAGAGCTTAGTAGCACTTAATATCAAACTTAAACTACCCACTAAAACAGCACAGAGTCTAAAAAATATAAAAAATAGAACTTAAGGCATTAATGTTGCCTGAAAATTTACTTATGGAAGACCCAATACCCTCATCCATGTCATCAAAAAAATATTGAACAGGCCAGGCCCCAGCACAGACCCCTGAGGGACACCACTGGTGCCTGGCCACCACCTGGATGCAGCACTGCTCACCACCACTCTCTGGGCCTGGCCATCCAGCCAGTTCCTAACCCAGCACAGAGTGCTCCTGTCCAAACCATGGGCTGCCAGCTATTCCAGGAGTGTGCTGTGGGAGTCAGTGTCAAAGGCCTTGCTGTAGTCCAGGTACACAACAACCACAGCCTTTCCTGCATCCACCAGGTGGGTAACTTGGTCATAAAATTAGACCAGGTTGGTTAAACACAACCTACTTCTCCCAAACTGGAGGGGTCTGATACCCTGGACATCCTGTCAGTGCTGTGTGTGATACTCAGTGTAAACTGTTCCATCACCTTTCCAGGTACTGAAGTCAGGCTGACTGGCCTATAATTACCAGGATTCTCCTTCCCACCCTTTATTTGTGAATGGGTGTCACATTGGCCAGCTCCCAGTAATCTGGAACCACACCAGTGATCCAGGACTGTTGGTAAATGATGGAGAGTGGCTTTGCAAGCTCATCTGCCGGCTCCCTCATCACCCTGGGATGGATCTTATCTGGTCCCATAGATTTATGAATATCCAAGCATTTCAGCAGTTCCCTGACTGCCTCTTCTTGGGTAACAGGGGGACCTTTCTACTCCCTGACACATCTACTAACCCAGGAGGATGGCTGTCCTGAGGACAAACCATATACCCACTAAAGACTGAGGCAAAGAAGGCGTTAAGCACTTCCACCTTCTCCTCATCTGCAGTTACTAAGTTCTCTCCTTCATCCAATAAAGAACAAAGGCTGGTCTTACCCTTCCCTTTACCATTATTTTACCATTAAAAACATTTTTTATTATCCTTTACAGAAATGGCCATTTTAAGTTCAAACTGAGCTTTGGCCTCCCTAATTTTTTTCATGCATGCCCTAGCAATCCCCTTAAATACTTCCTGAGAGACCTGACCCTCCTTCAAAGATGATATATCCTTTTTTTTTAATTATTCCTATGTTCCTATATCCTCCAAAACTTTCTTGCCCATCCAGGCTGGGCGTTTGCCTCATCAACTCATCTTTGGGTACACAGGGACAGCCTGCTTCTGTGCCCTCAAGATCTCTGTTTTGAAGCATGCCCACTTTTCCTGCAGTCCTTTGTTTTTAAGGGATGCTTCCCAAGGAACTCTCTGAATAAGTCTCCTAAATAGACCAAAGTTTGCCCTCCGGAAGTCCAATGTAAAAGTCTTATTGATGTTCCTCCTGATTTCCCCGAATATCAAGAGCTCTATAATTTCATGATCATTGTGCCCCAAGCAGCCTGCAACCACCACATCTCCCACCAGCCCATCTCTACTTGCAAACAACAGGTCTAACATAGTCTGCCCCTCATGGGCTCACCCACCAGCTGCGACAAACAGTTGTCCTCCATACACTCTTAAAATTTCCTGGGTTGCCTTTTTTCTGCTGTATTAAGTTCCCAGCATGTCAAGCTGTTTTTATGGGTCTGGGTCTCAGAGAGATGAGAGCAGTAGTTGATCAGCATAAAGTTGTTTATTACATGAATAGATCGGTCTGAAGGCGAGAGGTCAGAATGCTTAAAGTCTGTGCTACAATTTCCTGGCCATGCCTCGAGCAGGAGCAGCAGCTCCCACAGCTTTCCTTGGTATAAAGTCCCAGGCAACACAGCAGCAGTTCCCAAGCCCTTTTCTTCTTTTTTTTTTTTCTTCTTCTGTGTGGATGCATGTGTATGAGAGTGCATGCAGGTAAAGCAAAAGCAAGCAGCAGTGAGCAGCAGTAGTAGGTAGGTAGGTAGGTAGCCAGGCCTCAGCTGAGTTTTTAACCCTAAATTGACCAATCAGCTAAAAACATGATTCTAAAACAATCTTTCTGCACCTGTTAAAATTATACTTTAAAATGTGAAAGGCAGTGTCAGTTCTTACACATCTGCATGTATATTTGCACACATTACTTTATCTGTGTACATGTTCTATCTGTTTATGTTCATGGCTTTATCTAAAAATGCAAGCAATATTCTACTGTGTTTTAGTTATGTGCATGGGAAGCCGTGAGCTTTTAACTGGAACTTAGGGCACTCTGCTCTACTCAGGCACTTAAAAAAGCATGAAATAGATTCTTACTCACTCAGTCTTAATTCTAACTTAACACCAAAACTAACACCTATTTATCTGGTTTAGTGTGTCTTAATTTATCTAAAAGCTTTAACTCAACTTCTACATTCTTTTCTCCTTCTAAAAGACTTAGAGGGGGTCTAGCTTCTTGATTTCCAGTGCCAGTAGATATCTGGCATATTGAAGTTGCCTACAAGAACAAGGGCAGATGATCCTGAAACATTACCTAGCTGCTTATAGAATAAGTTTCTTTTCTTCCTTGTTTGGTGGACGATAGCAGACTCCCAGTAGGATGACAGCCTTGCTGGCCCTCCCCTAATCCTTACCCATAGGCATTCAACTCCATCTTCCTTAGTTTCAATACCTAAGGTGTCAAAGCCTCCCTAATGTAAAGGGCCATCCCTCCACCTCTTCTCCCTGTCCTGTCTCTTCTGAAGAGCTTGTAGTCATCCAGTACAGCACTCTAGCTATGTGAGTCATCCCACCACCCATTTCTGTGATGGCAACTACATCATATCTCTGGTACTGTACCATGGCCTCCAGCTCCTCTTGTTTGTTACCCCTGCTGTGTGTACTGGTACATACACCTCAGCTGGGCTGCTGATTTCACCCCTAACTAACTCAGGCTTACCACCCTTGGGCCTGCTTCCAGACAGCCCAGCTGCATCCCCTTTCCCCTTCAAACCTATTTTAAAGCCCTTTCAATAAGGTCTGCCAGTTCATGAGCTAAAATCCTTCTGCCCTTAACAGAGAGATGGATCCCATGTGGTTCCAGCAGGGCAGGTGCCATAAAAGTTGCCCCACAATCAAAGAATCTGAAATTTTGCCAATGACACCAACCCTTGAGCCACTTGTTAGTGATGTGAGTTCTCCTATTCCTTTCACCATTTATCTCAGCCACTAAAGGAACTGAGGAAAAGACTACCTGTGCCTCTGTCCTGTCGACTGCTTGACCCAGTGCCCTAAATTCCCTTTTAATTTCCTTGACACTCCTCTTTTCGATCTCATCACTGCCAGCCTGGAGTATCAGCAGTGGGAAATAATCAGAGGGCTGAATCAGCCCAGGGAGTCTCTCAGTGATGTCCCATACCTGGGCCCCAGCAAGGCAGCATCCTGGTGCAAAGAACTGAGCTCATTGTTTCTCTAATGACAGGGTGCTTTTGCTGTATGAGATGTTTTTCCTGGCCCCTATGTGAGCCACCACTTAGGAAAACTTTACTCTTTTAAGTTAACAATAACCACACTAGAGATGCATACCTGAATGCTGACAAAATGTTAGCCTTGCATTAAATGGATTAAGGAGGCAAATGCAGATCCTTTGCCCTTGCAACAAGTATTGCATAACAAGGACACAGAAAAGCTGAAAAGACAAAATATATTGATCATGTAATTAATGGTCATAGTAAATTTCTTGTGTAAGGCAGTTAATATGTCAAAATAATGACATGAGGCAATTTTACTGAAAATAAGATCTAGAGATATTCTAAGTTCTGGTATTTTTTTTTTTGTTCTGAGAAAAGTAAATGAAGATCATATACAAAGAAAAACAACAGTGTTTCTACAGTGAAAGAAAAGCAATATGGACTGGAAACTTCAGATAGCAAATAGCATTTAAAGAGTCAGGTTGGAGGCACATGAAAGAAAACAGGGTCACATTGCGAGAGAACATATGAGACAACAGAGAAGAGGAAGCTGAAATCTGAAACAAGAGAGTAATAAGGAACAAAAATTATTTAATGGAAAACAAAGGGAATAACCACCCACAAAGGAGGATTGTAGTGTAAAGAACGAAGAATGAAAATGTGCTGTTATTGGAAAACTATCAGAGTAATGAAAAAACAGATGCATATATGTGATATATTAAGCTACATATATATAAGAAATTGAATTATAAATTTTAGTATTAAGTTAAAGTAAGTAAAAATATATTTTATGCTTTTTAAGTGCCTTAGCAGAGATACGTGTCCTAAGCTCCAGTTAAAAGTTCAGTGCTTCCCTAGACATAATTAAATCATAGCAGAATATTGTTTTGCATTCCTAGATAGTACCATGAATGTAGACAGATAGAACATGCACGCAGATATACGTACAGACGTGTAAGAACTGACACTGCCTTTTGAATTTTAAAGTATAATTTTAATAGGTGCAAAGAGAATGTTTTAGAATTGTGTTTTTAGTTGATAGGTCAATTTTGGGTTAAAACCCGCATCTGAAGCCTGCTCTCTCATGTCTCCACTTGCTTTTGCTTGCTTTGCTTTACCTGCATTCATTCTCACACACACTCATCCACACTGGAGAAGAAAGAAGAAGAAAGAAGGCCACAGGATCTCCTGCTGCTGCCTGGGGCCCTGTCCCAGGGAGGCCTTGGGAACTCCTTCTCAAGGCACTGCCAGAAAACTTTAAAACGGACCCTTTAGCATTTCAGACTTTTGCCTTCAGACTGATGCATTTACATAATAAATTACTTTATAGCATCAACTCCTGTTCTTGTCTATTTAAAAACCCTGAAACAACTCGACAAATGGTGCCTTGGATCTAAAAGGAAGAACATTTAAAATCTGCAGTTGAGCTCTCCCGAAGAACTGAAGACAGAATCTCCTGGGAATTAATAACCATCCTGCAAAGAAGGATGACACGCCCTTACAAGCACCACAAGGAAGTTCTAATAATCCAGAATGCAGGCCACTCTGGAAAGAGGGATTGTGAAAACTAATCACCTGCCTTAAGAAACAGGTGAGCCTTGGGGGGAATCCAAACATTAATAGCTGAAAAAAAATGGAAAAAAAATGGCATGTTATTTAAAAACTGTCTATTTTTTCTACAAACTATGTATCTGTAAACAAAGCAAACACTATCAGTTGTCTCCTTGCTTCAGATTAAGACTTTAATGTAAAGGGTTTTTTTGGTATTCTGAGAATAAGAGTCTGAAACAAAGAAGGTGTCTATTTTCAGGCCTCTTTAATTTCCCAATGTTTTATAGTGTAGTATTTTATCTTATGGCTAATTATTAGTAAATACATTTTAAGTTTAGCAATATGAAATTTCTTTGAGAGAATTCTGAGCTTAAAAGCACTGAAATAAGAAATATCTTGCAATTTCTGTATCTTGCAGTGATTTATTCCTGTATCCAGAACATTTTCATTTTTGATAACCACTGAAAGGTGATACATATGCCAAACACATTGTATTCGTATTCTTGGGGTTAATGAGAGGTATTATGTAACAATGTGTCATAATGCCACAATTTACATTTTTTGAGTATTTTTTCAGTGCGTAAACTGCTAATTTCTAGGCAAACAGCTGCATTCTGAATTATTTAGAACACTTGCTCTTTAGCTAATTGACAGTTAATTGATGCTTTGAGAGACCATCAGCTAAACAGTATGTAAATGGATTCAGGCCTTGCTTCTCATGGAGACAAGAGACAGCTTATGACCTACTTCCACCAGGGCAGCTACTCTCTTCTCTTGCCAGAGACAGGCTGGAGAAATTACTGCATGTGGAGCTACTTCCCTAAAATATTCTCCCTTCTACCAGGAAGTCACAGTTCTTCTTCCAAATATAGTGCCTTTATAAGAATAACTGAAGTACTGAGAGATCAGCACATTTATTTATGAGATACCTTGCTTTATCTAGTACTGTTATATCTCTCTCTCTTCAAATCTCTCTTCAAAGATATACATATAGTTATGTCTTTGGACCAAAAGATACAGCACATGAGAGTAGCAACTTTCAGTTTCCCAAATTTGTTTTGGACTCGTGAAAAAGTAATTAATTTTGTACTTCTAATGTATTGCCTTTTTTTATCTTTTTACTTCTGAATACATTTCGTTAGTTGGAAACACCTCAAGCAGCTTGAAGCACTGCCTTCCCACTAATAGAACTATAATTATTGTTTTCTTTATTTCAATACTGGCTTTAATTACTGTACCCATCTGACTGCCAGACTGCATTTCCTTGAGACCTTTCACTGCCAGTTTCCTTGGTCACTCATGGCTAAGGTGCTGCACAGGACAGCAAGGTTTATTGAACTGAAACAGAAAAGGTAGAATCAGGGACTTGTAACTCAGAGAGAAAATACAATGTATTTAACTTTATGGAGTGCAAAGAAGCTACAGCAGTTATGCAGAATTTTTGTAGCCTCAAAGATTTGGTCTGAATGGGAGTAAAAATGAGGAGTGTAAATGTTTTCCTCTAGATGGCAGGTTTTGGCAAGCTTTGTTTTAGTCATATAAGTAAATAGAAGTTCTTTCAGGACAAATTAGCTGGCTTGGTCACTAACTTTATCTTCCTAAGTTCTTCCACTACCCCAGCTGTGTATGCATGCATGAGTGCATAGACCCTAATGTCCATGTTAAGTCATGAAAAAAAGGTAGCAATTAAATATTTTGTAGACAAAGACCTTAAAAGCCTCTGCTAAAACTTTATTTTATGAAACAGATGAGGAATACCTTTCTTTGAAATGTGTATATAACTTATATTCAGAAGAAAAGTCAGAGGAAATCCTAGTTTTCTGTCACTTTCTGAAGAAGTGAGTTTAGCTGCTAATTAACTTTTGAAAGATAGTTAAGCCATATATCACAATCTCCAAATGAATCACTTTGTGCAATTAGATCCCAGAGAATGACAGGGTGAAACAGGGTGAAGCAACTGCTTTGGAGCCTTCAGTTATTGCTTCTCAATTTACAGATCTTTGACATAAAAAATCTGACTTTTAGGGGTTTGTCTAGTATAAACATATATTTGTATATAATGGGGAATAAAAGGTTATTTAATTTATACTTAATTTCTTAAGCAAGGTTAATGTTCTTTTTAATAAAATGAAAATGTAATATATATTTACTCTTTTGCTTGCCACTTTTCTTTTGCATAACTAGATTTTTTCAGAATAAAGTTATGTGTGTGTGAGGAAAAGACAATAAGTGAAGCAAAGCTTGGGATACAGAACAAGTTTGTTTTTTTGTTTTTTTTTTTCTGAAAGGAGAACAAAACTTGAAATTAAGATTTATCTTTTTTTGAGACTTCTGTGACATTGTCTTTATAGATCATTTGTGAATGTGAAATGACACTGATAATTTAAATAATACATTGCCAGCATTTCAAAATGAGTATTTGGCAATGTTCATTCCATGCACAGTAATGAAAATTCAATCATATAGTTTGCAATGCTCTTTGAATTAGACATAATATTCACAACAGCTTTTTAAACAGGGCAGCCAGGGAATATATTATCTAGAATCTCTTCAGCTGCAGAAATGCATAGTGACTGAAATGCTGTTGGAATGATATTGATTGCTACACTTGCCACCATTTCATGCAGTAATATCCCATGCAAACTCCTTTGCACTTGTGTGTCCAAAGTATAATTTTCCATTTCACTGCCAATAACCAAACCCACAGTTCCTGTAGTTGCTAAACTCTCTGTCTTTGTGATGGTACAGGAAGCTATTGATGTTGCTTACAGGCTCCACAAGAATAACTACGAGAAATCTTAAGAATGTGTTTTGAAATATTGACAGGCTTTTGTTCAAAATTATTGTATTCAAGAAGAATTACAGACCACTTTTTAGAGGGCAGAGAAAAAGAAACACCAAAGTGTTCAGAGAAAATACTTAACAGTTTTCAGGGAACAAAATATTTACATAATATCTTTACATTCCCCAATGCTCAGATTTTGTGTTGCTTCCACATCTGAAACCGCCAAAGTTAGTTTTTAGTAAAGTGTTCTCTGTTTTTTCCAGCTTTTTCTCTAAATTCAGGTTCCATTAGTACTATTATCAAAAAGCACATTGTTGAAAATGATGTGGAAAGTAATAGATTTGTTGCTAACAGTACCTTGTTTGGTCCCACTAAAATTTGATGCAAATTAACAAGTTGTAGAACCTAAATTAGATGCTCATGGATTCTCAGTTTCTTCAGTAAAATTTTCTTCTCAGGTACGATTTCTATGTGTGATGGTGATGCCTGAATGGGGGAAAAATAGAACAGAATGGCAACTAACATAATATCTGTAATTTTGTTCAGCAAGAGCTCTCTTTAAAGACTGCTTTTATATGCTGTCCTATAGCATAAGATAAATACTTTGGCTTATACAAACAAGCACTAACCTACAAAAACAAAGAGAAAAGGAGGAGTTATGTCTATTGTTTACTCATGTGAAATGTGCAACCTCCCTGTCACTGTAACCACATCTTTGCAGTTCTGCATGCTGTCAGAATTATTTTCTGACCCTGAGGGTAAATCAAGAGGCTTTATGGAATACCCAGGTGTATGCCAAGAAACACTCAAATGTTCAACAAGATTTCCTTGCCACTGGTATATGGTAAATGTTCAACATAAATATCCCTATATACTAGGTTTTGTGCACACAGCCTATTTTTACTTTCAAATATTATAGAGATTTCTTTGGGATATGTTGAATTACTAAATTTCGATTTGAAAAGAGATCTATTTGAAAAAATACTAAACCAAAAAATTAATATTCACCATTGCCCTGTACATAACACAGTATTTCTGAATGCTTGAAGTCTTACATAGAGTAATTTCATCTTTGGGTTTTGACAGCGTCCACTTCATAATTCTTTACTTCTATGCCATCAAGGAGCAATACTTTAGCCTGCATTCATGATGACAATATTTTAGTGCCTCAAAGAAGGCATTACCTGTCATCTGTCTATCACAAAAATATAAACCCTCATCCAGGAGATCTCTCCTCTTAACTATTTCTTACTTCTACCTGTTTGTCATATGCTATCTGTTGCAGCTTTTCTCTTTATATTTGAGAAATTGCCACTCACTCTGAAGCAGAATGATTGCTCCCCAGCAACCAGGGTTTTATACAATTATTTTTAGGCATTATGTCTCAAGGTAACTAGATAAAAAAAGTTGCATGTGAAAGAACTCATCTTTCTACCGTATATACTGAGTCAGTCAGTATATTAAACATTATTTTTATTAAAATCATGCGGGTTTTTTTCTAAGAAAAGTGATTTAAAATTTTTTTTTTATTGTGCACACATGGAAAAATTAGTCAGTTCCAGAAGATTGCATGAGCAAAAATTGCATTAGCAAGTTCACAGAAACTGCTGCACTGCATGGAAACAAGTCAGGTGCCTAGGAGTAAGAAAGTCCATATGGAAACCAACGTTAGCAGCTAATGTGCAATAGTACTGTTTCTTTGCAGTTTCTGGCTCAGCTTCAGTTCTACTGCCTCTTTCACACTGCTTTCAGGGACTTGGCACTGAACAAGGGGAACTAGGAACTAGGGCACAGGAGGAGGGTGAGGAAAGCACATTCCAGAAGATAGTGAGTGTGGAATTAAGAAAGGCTTGATGTCTTGCAGCTCTGAAAGAAATGGCATGTTTTCCCATTATCACACAGATGGGTACTCAAACTCTTGTAGAAATACCACTGTTGTCATTGTAAAAATACTCCAGTTCCTCAAAACCTGCACAATTAGAAGATAAATTAATGGGGAATTTTTGTCATTGTTTTCGTAGCAATATTAATGTCGTGGCAGCTTGAGTGGTTGCTTATTGTAGTTTAGTTTTAATAGAACAAAATTATTCTTTTGAGGACAAATACAGAGGACTCTTAACAGAAAAAGGAGTGTGATTAGTCAGTTCTTATACAGGTATTTGAAAATAAATTAAGGACAATATTTAGGCAAACACAGGAAAATACTCTGCCATTGTAATGTTTATGGTCAAACTGTGATTTTAAGTCCATATAATTTTTCTTGTTATTGGATTAGCATGATCTCTGCCAAGCAGTCCAAGTATACAACGGCTATCCATCATTTCTTGTACACATATAATGGTTGACTAGTTGAACTGGGAATTAGGTTTGAACTCAAAGACAGTGTACCTGTAGAGGCTTGTCTAAGAAAAAAAAAAAATGCAGCCAATCATTGAATTTAATGAATACATTTCTCACCAGTAGCCTTATGCAAAGTTCTGTGTGAGGTGCAGTTTATTTGCTTGCATGAGCAGAAATGCACAGTATTTCTAAGCAGTTCATGAAGGCACCTTTATCTGTTTGCATTTCTAGTGAATTTAGACAACTGCAATGTAATTAGGGGTATTGGAATTTTTATAACCCATTCTAACACCTCTGTTTTTTGAGTACTTTGTAAAGGAATCTTTAATGAGTATGAGTGTTTTCAGTCTGAATTTTGTTGTCTCATCCCAAAGTTAGAACTTGAATATTGCCAGAAAGTACCTGCATAGTATTATCTGCTACCAAAATAATATTAGTAAGGTGCTCTGTGGAAAGAGCACTGCTGTTAACAGTGCTGTGATGTCCTGATTAATGCTTTTAAAGGCTGAAGAAGGGCATAGTCAATGGACTGTAACTTTTTTCTGGTTTTATAAATCTACATGTTCTCATCATATTTGGCATAATAATCAAACTAATAAAGTTTCTAGCTCTGAAGATGATTCTAGTTCATTGCACTGAAATGGCTGAATCCATAAGCTACCCACTAAAACTAAATCATTAAGTTGCAACTAAAATGAAATATGTTTATAAAGCTATTTTCAGGTATTATCTAATGGATGCATATCATCATACCACATCATCTTATTTTCTCAGCAAATTGTTTTTAGGGGATATGTGCAGAGAGCACTTATAAAATTTAATGCAATTCAATGTAATGAAGAAATTTGCATTTGAAGCACAGTCACTTACAAATGTTATGGGACAAGCAGCATTCTATTAGAAGGCATTTCAAATGTTTCTGAACAGCAGCTGAGGAGGATATTTCCTGATGTGGTTCTATTACTACAGCACATTTTCTCTTCATCTGTAACTACTTTTTAAAAATAGAAAAGGCAAAACGGAAACTTCAGTTACCAGAAAATACAAAGAACCTCAATTCATCTTTTGAGAGAAGTAATGAGCAGAAGGCTGCAGTTAGTCATCCACTAAAGCTTTACAGTGGAGAGACTCTGATAATTTGATTGCTCATTTTGAAATAGAAGTTCTCCCTGTCCCCAGGAGGTTTTTCTTTATATTGGCAGCTCTGATAGGTGGTTTGTATCATGAAAAAGAGGAAATTAATAATGACTAAAAATTTTCCCTGTCAAACTCTCTTTTCCCATCCTCCTTCTGTTGCTGCTTCCATATTTTTGCTGGAAAAGGACCCAATACTCTTCCTTTATGATAGCTTAAGGAATCAGGATCTCTCTATGGACAGTTTATATAAATCTGTCATAAGGAATTCCAAGACATCCAGAATACCAGTGGAATTTGCGTGTTGCCACTTTTTAAATCTCCAATAATCTCTAATAATCTCACTTTTTTTTATGTCCACATACATAAAGGTGCTCATGCACCTTTAGCTTTATTTCTGGTTTTGTTTTTCTGATCTACCCCAAGTTGATTTGTGTTCCAGTGCCTTCTTCCTATGGTGTATTGTGGCATTCGGCCACATTGTATCTCTAGAAAACTGCTGCCATGCTGCTGTTCTAGAGAACTACTTCCACTAATGTTTAGAAATACAGTAGAACAGTATACATCCTCTATAACTCATTTAGGCATAAGAGTTGACAAACCATCCTATCCCACTCAGAGAAAACATGGGCTTCTTTGATGAAGAGTTGAATAGACAGTCAGACTATGGAATTAGATTAAACATGAAATGCTGTTTGTGGAAAAGTATTATTTCACCTCTCTGATAACAGACATCTATCTACAGCTGTCTCCCTATTAATGGTTTTGAAACTGAATGTAGAAATTTGTTTGCCTTCTTCACCATTTGGATAATAAACTGCCCTCTGTTGATTATCACAAGTGACAACTAAAATTTTAACTGCATCCCCATAAAATTTGCAAACAGAGAACATTTATTCCTTAATTCCTGCTCGAGTCCTCCCTGTTTTTACAACTTAATGAATCTTGAAAGACCAAAGAAGGGAATTACACTTCAGAAACTGAAGTTACCCAGAATATTAAAGGATCAAGATGTCACTCAATATATAGAATGATCAGTCCAAAATGGTTTGGTGCTTCTGAATTTCATCACCTCAGGAGAGCTATAAATCAAAGGTGTGTAGCTATAAATGTGCAGTATGGAAGGATATAGACTCCACAACAGTGTGCTTCATCAGCTTATTTGGCACTGTGGCTTAGGTGGAGTGACATTACATAATTTGTGATGACTTTGTTCTGACATTTTCCCATCATAAAGGATTGAGGGACCAAAGTCACAGAAATGTCATCGGTGATAAATTCAAGCTAGACTTTAATCTTCCTCACTTGAAGTAACATCAAAGAGGAATAATACAGCCTGCAAGATACTTTAGACAACTTATTAAAGAAAAAAAGATCCACAACTGACAGATTGAGTGAAAATTGCATTGATAATTTAAGGTGCATTTTCCTTCTGAGCATGTAAGGGCTTCACATACAAAGTCTCAAGTTAACCAGAATCTCAGAAAACTCAAACCTCTGTAATTTTGCAGTATCTGTTGTTTACCTAGCAGACTTAATGTTGAATGTTAAAAGGTCTTTGAAAAAGCAATCTATTCAGTACCTAATTTGAATAATAAAAACATAGTTATTATTGAGAAAAATGCTACTGATTGCTTGTACTTGAGATCTAGACTCTAAAATTATACATAAGACCTATTCACTTTTTCCAGGAAAACTTCTAAGAGCTTAAAACAGAAGTCTTTGGGCCCTATCATAACCAACAGATAAAGACAGGCCACTCCAAAAAATTAATCACTTCATAGCTCAATTCCAGTGAATTTTAAATACAGTGTAATGCTTGGATTTCACTCTTCTCTTTCTATATTAAAAATCATCTTACTTTTCAAAAATAGGAATTATAATCTGTGTATTTATCAAATTCTATCCAATACCTGGACAAAGCTTGGATTTTTTTTTTTTAACACCTCTGCAGTTATCTGGCATTTTTCTATCTTTCTTATCTCATTTCAACAACTATGATCTTAAATCCAACAGTGACTAATGCATTGAATTTAGTATCATAGGAATGCTGGTGATCAGATGGTGAAGAATTGAGACTAAGTATTGATGAAAAACTACCTCTAAAACAATAACCTTTATAATGTTTGTTTTTTTTTCAAAAGTTGATCTTTTCAAAACAAAATGAGAATTGCAGTATAGCTAGTCCATGGAGTATTCAAGAAGACTGCATTTTTTTATATATTGCATAAGTCTTTGAGTGAGACCTCTTCAGTATATCAGGTTTGGGCATTATGGTTCTGGTTGGTTTGGGGTTTATTTTGTGTGTGTATGTGTGGAGCTTTTAAAATTATAATATCCAGTAGAAAGTGATATGACATTGTATTATCACTTTGCACACAAGTTAAAAAAGGTCTGTACTTGGATAATTCTAAATTGGACTCAATGTGAACTCATGACCTTATAACCCATGCACTCCAAATCCCATTACTAAACTTGCAATCCATGTGCTTTTCTCAAATGTATGGGGTTTTATTCCACTGTAGAAGTTCTTTTGCTAAATGACCTATATTTTATTGCAAAGAAATGGTTAGACACGAGTTTTAATATTAATATCCCATTTTTATTTTACTAGCACAGTTGCAATTATTTCCTTTTTCAAAAGTCAGTCTCTGCCAGATTGTTTTTCATTTCCTTTTTCTCATGCTAGAAATGTCACTTTTTTTCAGATTTAGAACTGTTATTTTAAGAGATATCCTGGAATATACAGCAAAAACCTTTTGGTAACCTTCAGTGTTTTTCCCTTCAATTTCATAACAAGTTTGACTGACTTAGAATGAAAAAACATAACTACATCATAATTTTTTGACTTTTTTTTCTTAAATACACAATAACAGAGGATAGTTTGATTGACATATGAAGCAGTGATTCCTTCAAAAGCGATGCTATCTGTGTCTCTGTAAAAATAATACAAGTCCTGAAAGGTTATTGACATTTCAACAGAAGAAATAGATTTTGAGTTGTTTGCTAGCAACATGTCCTTTAGACTTTCTTTTTTACATTTCATCAGAGGCAGTGTAATTAACCTTAGAGCAATGGATAAAGCCCATCATCATCAATTGACAGAATAACTTTGTCGTGCAATGGCTACTGGTCATATAGCGCTCTTTCAATAACACTTTCCTTCATTTAAAAGCTGTATCAGAACTCTTGAGTACCATCTGAGAAAGAATCTTCCCTTTCCCTCTCTTCTTGTCCAAGAAAAGTGGCAGGTGCACTGAAGTTAAAGTAGTAACATAATAAAGAAGAAGACAACAAAAATAGCTCTATCATGTGGGGAAAACATCTCGAGTATCAGATATCTGTGAGCTTTGTGTAGTGAAGGAATATGGGCAAGTTTTTATTTTACTAATCTGCTTAAAATCTTGAGAGAAGAGAAGAAACTGAAAAGTCTTCTCCGGTTTAAATATCTGGTGATACAGTTGTATCATTCTTATATATTAAAAACTCTTCTCCTATGCTGCAGAAATTATGTCTGCAAAAATGTATTGGCGTTAAAAGGAAAAGACACTGATGTATTTTATTGAGGGAAGGATAATGAAAGAGTAAACATATTCAAACATAAATCATACTTCTTCACACTGGTTAGTCCATAATGCTCTGCCTTTATAGAATAATATAGTCACAGATTGGTTTGGGCTGAAAGAGACCTTAAAAATTACATAATCCTATTGGTTATTACATAACCCAATGATTTGGGTTAGTAGGGATGTTAAAATCATCTAGTCCCAACCCCCCTGACAGGGGCAGTTTCCACTAGTCCAGATTTCTCAGAGCTACAGACAGCCTCATCTTGAACATGTGTAGGAATGGGTCATCCACAGCTTCTCTGGGCAATCTGTTCCAGTTCTCACCACCTTCACAGTAAAGAATTAGATTAAAAAAAATATATAGAAATATCTGATCTAAACCTCTTTCCATTTCAAATCATTTCCCTTGTCCCATGACTACACACCCTTGCAAAATGTCCCTCTCCATCTTCCTTGTAGGCTCCCTTCAGTTACTGAAAGGCCACAATTAGGTCACCCTGAAGACTTCTCTTTTCCAGTCTGGACAAACTCTATTCTCTTAGCCTTTCCCTCTCCAGGGATGTGATGTGATATATGTCTTTCTTTTGAAATCTTATGGTGATTGTTTTTGTTGCTGTTTTTTTGATTTTGTTTCTTTTATTTCTTTTGTTGATTGTTTCCTTTGCTGTTAACTGTTGTCACCAGTGAGATAAATTCACTTTCTTGTTTTGTTATAAAGCCCAATTTCATTGGGCCAATGTCTTTCATTGTAGAGAATTTATTCTGTCTGTTAACAAAAGCTAAGTCTGAGAATAGCAAAAGGAATTACTCTAGGAGAGTAAATTTTTAGCTAGAAAAATACAAGATTATATTTGAAAATGCTGATATTTAGAAGGAGTTAAGTTTTTTGCAGATATATGAAATTTAAAAAATAAAGATTTTGTTGATTTTTTCCATGTTTTTGAAAAAAAAAAAAAAAGTAGCCTCTGAATGCTTTTTTTACTCATTTGAAACATTGGTATGTAGCTTTTTCAGTCGTAGATGTTTTTTCTTCAGTGATCCAGTCTAGGTCTGCCAAGACAGTCGTAATAAAAATAATATATACAACAGCTAGTGAAATCCTCTCTTTCCTCTTTGCAATTCATGTCTTTTGAGTAATTCATTCTTCATATTGTACATCTTCCCACTATTTCACTACACAGTCCTTCTGAATTGGTTATATTTATTCTATTTTAATTCTGCTTCCCTTCCTATCCTCACCATTATCATCTCCCCTAACCTGAACTGTACACAGACTGTGCATCCTAACTTGTAATTAATCTCTTCTTTAAGCAAATAGCTTTTCTGTTCAGCCCCTGCTTTCCACAGTTTCAGTAATTGCAGTAATTTCTTTTCATGCCCTAGCATATTTTATGACTTCTTGGCAAGGATTATTTGAACATGGATGTCTCCTAAGAATTTCTCCCCTCCCTGATCCTTCTTGGACTTTCTGTCCCTGGGCTAAATCTCTACATGGTCACAGCAGTTGCCTCATTAACTCATCTCACTCTGACAGATGTTGTTTTCTTTGTTTTTTGTCTACCATGGTTCTTCAGTTCCCATAGAAACCCGTTCGGATGCAATTCAGCTTGATATTTTAGCTCTCTCTTCTATGGGGACAGAAGTGGTAACCCCTGGTGGGAAGACGTTCTGTGCCTGGCTCCCTCCACCTCATCATGAGGAACAAGCATGCCCCACCATGAACTCAGAGAGGGGTTGAGTCCAGAGTAACCAAGGAGTCCTTAGGTTCTGTGAAGTTCATTACATATCTTCATTTCTTAGATGTAAGCCAAATCACAATTCCTATAAACAGGAAAATTATGTAGTGATTCCAGGGCTTTCAAGTTTTGACAGCAGCTGCAGCAATAACAGCTCATTTCATGCCTTTACAGGGTTTCTTTACAACCACTATGAATAGAAACTCTATCTTTTTCTTAAAAAAAAAGGAGAGAACTTCCTCAGAAACCAAGGATTTTAGAATTTCCTTGCTTTTGAGAATTTCCTATTTGTCTCAGGTGAGAAGAAGAATGCAGATCTTTTTTAATGTGCCAAGTACAGAGGCAAGAAGTGCAGTGGACCATCATATATCTTTGCTAGGCAAAGATACATAAGTTGACATATGTATCTTCGCCACAGAATCACAGACAATTTCATGAAATCAAGATAAAACATCTATGGACCTGGAAGTATAAATTAAAACATGTAAGGTTTAGTAGTTTCTCTGCCTCAGCTGATGTCCTTGAATATTGAACATCAGAAATTCTATGACTTAATGTGGCACCAAATCCCACATATGCTTTTTTTTCCCATGACTACCCTGCTGAATGTCAGAAGATCTGTACCTATGCATGACATCATAACACTTGATTAGCTGTTTTTTGAGTACTTACACATTTTTATGCTGTGTAAGTACTATGCATATGCATGGTTCTATAAAATATTATTAATTTTTATTCTTCAGGAATTTATTTTCAACTGTTGTTAAAAATATTATTGAAATATGATAATTATGAAGTGGAGGAGGGAAAGACTTTTATCTAGGATAAACTGAAAAACATTTTTCACCTGCTTACTGTTCTATCTCTGGTTAGATTTTTCTATTCAACACACTGTGAAAGGCAGTCCTGAATACAGATAAGCAATAATGCATTGACAGTAAATATAAGAAGCAATTAAATAAATTTTCAATGAGTGGTGCTTGATAAGACAGCACACTTGTTCCTATTCAGGTGCCTGTTCTTTTCTTTTTTTTTTGGTTGAGGTGTTTAAGAAGAATTTTTGGACGCGGAATATACAACATGGGCATGCACACAAAATTCCCAATGAATATAATCATCCTGTAGCCTTTTCAAAGATTTGCATATGAAAAAACAAACAGAAATATTGTATTGATATTGTTTCATGTAGCCTCACTGTAGCTGTCAGGTGAAGTGTTGTCTCACCTGTGATCCAGGCTTTGTAATTAAAGTTAGTTTTTTCATAAATCCATTCCAGTCTCCTGAAAAGAGAAAGGTGATGCAAGTCCAATGATGGAAAATAGGAAACAGTAGTTGCCTGTGGTAGTTTAAAACCCATCTGGAAAATTAAGCCCACCCAAGATGTTCCCTTTCTCTCACCCCTTCCAGTGATGGAGGGACACTAGGAGAGATTATAAATTGGAGTAACAATTTATTGTACAGAAGAAAGAAAGGGTGTTTTACCCACCAGAGGTATTCACCACTGAATGTTCCCTCAGACAGCACTTAGCGTGGTCTCCAACAAAGGCAATATGGCAACAGAGAAGCTTCAGCAACTTAACTATCATGCTTGCGTGTCCAAATATACCAGGTAGCAGGAACCTGGGAAACCCAAAACCTGGAAGCCAGTTTGTGAGAATAATGAATCATTCTGGTGAAGTGTGGTCCAGCAGGGCTCAGGCCCCACTGCTACTCTCTAGAGTGGCAGCAGCCACTCGGTCACGGATCCTTTCCCCCTGAGCCAGGCAAAAACTGCGCCCATCCTCCTTTCAGATCTGGCATCTTCCTTTTCCCAACATCAGCACCTTCCTGACAGAACCCCACCCCCAGCAATGACATGGCTGGTATGGAATTAAACTGCCAGAAACTACACCCCATTCTTTCGCTTTACCCAGGATAATTCTTAAATCTCTGATGAACTTCTGCAGATCCTGAAAAACTTATAACAGCTGTCTCATTTTCAGGGCATCTGAGAGATAAAATTATAATTTCTTGGTTTTGTCTCCTTTACAGTATGAGACAAAGCAGTTCTGGGGTTTTATTTGTCTGTTAGATTCCTAATGGTGAAATTATTGAAAAAATATTTGGTACTTAGAATTTATCAGTATGTATTTTCTTAGTTTAATTTTGAATGTTTCATTCTCTTGTAAAAACTAAATATGGAAAACCATTGAATTGATGAGAATTATCCTACATTGGAATATGGATCCAATTGAAGGGAAACAAGTTGGATATTTTTCCTCTTCTAAGTTGGTAAATGTTTATGACTATGAAGAGAACTGGACCAAAGAACAAAAAGATTCTAAGTTCTTGTCTTGGCTTTGGCTGGAATAGACCTAATTTATAGCATGGGATTATATTTTTTTTTATTTGTTTTGAAAAGTGTTGATAACACAGGGATTCTTTAGTTACTGCTGAGCAGTAACTGAACTCTGTATATGAGTTAAGGCCTTTTCTGCCTCTTACCTGACCCACCAGTGAGCAGTCTTACGTACTTATGTGAGTACATAAGACTTTGGGAAGGGTCACAGTTGGCCCCAATTTACCCAAGGGATACTCCAGACCATATGAGATACATTTCAGCATAGACAGATGGAGGAATAAAAAGGAAAGGGGTGATATTCCAAACAATGACCTTTGTTTTTCCAAATAATTATTATGAGTGATGGAACCCTTTTTTTCCTGGTAAAGGCTGAATGCCTGCCTGCCTGTGGGAGGTATTAAATTAATTCCTTGTTTTGCTTTGCTTGTATGCACAACTTTTGCTTTGCCTATTAAACTGTCTTTATCTCAACCTATGAGTTTTCTGACATTTTTCCTTCCAATTCTCTCCCTCATCCCACCAGATGGGGAGTGAGTAAGTGGCTGTGTGGTGCTTAACTATGCTAAACTATAACTAGTCTTCAGTACTTCAGTATCTTAAATATTTAGGGATTTTCCTTTGCTTTGTTTTTGGTTTATTTTTGACACTCCTTTGTAAAGAGTTTAATTTTCTTCTCTCTTTTGACAGGACCAACTAGTTCACTGCCTTTCTAGCTTAGGTCTTTCTTTAAAATTACTAACACTGTGGAATGAGAGAAAAAAATGCCTTTATTCTTTAATTAAAAAAAAAAAAAAGTCATGAGAAGTGTACATGTAAAGAAGCAGAGTCTGAATCTTTGGGAAAAAACACAGAAAAGAGATTAAATTGAGACATTTGAGGAAACAAAATAGGAGTGGGACTTCTTAGGTGGAAATAAAAGAGGAAAAAATAGTCTAGGTTTTAGGGAGAGGAATAGAAAGGTAAAAATAATTTGGATATTGGAAACTTAAATTTAATACAAGTGAATAATCAGAAGTTTGTTAGAGCAGAAAGAAGCAATGGAAACATATGCATGGAAGTGAAATAGCCTAGGAGAACTGTCTGGAGGGAAGAAGTTATTAGTGATGTTGGGTCACAGCATGAGTCTGTCAGATGTCACAGTAGGAGAGAAATGAAGGAAAGTGTATTTGTACTTGAGAAGCTAGAAAATGAAATATGTGAGCTTCTAGAGTTATAAAGAAATCTCTTATACAATGTAATAAGCAAAATTTTTCTATCCTGCTGTATTTTATTGCAAAATTGTTCCATCCTGCTGTATTTTATTAAGGATCATATATATGCTCTAGTGAGCACTTTCATCAGTATTGTGATCCTCCCAGACTTAGTAACAAAGCAGAGGGATATCAGCCTTCCTTGAACAAACAACATGTTGTAGGATTGTAGAGAAGTTCAAGACAAACAATTAAAAAACTAAATTTTCTTCTGTGATTGTTAAAATAATTCTGAATTATTGTCTAGCCTGTTATAATTCATTGAATCTCGTGTTCATCACTTGCCCAGCAGTTTAAAATTAGAAGTTAAGGTAGCATTTATTTATTTTGCTGTTTAGATGTCAATGGTGTCAGAATGTAACAAGAAAAAAAAATGTTTTCAATCAAATATGCAAAGAGGTTATACAGACACAATAACTACTTATTTGAATCCAGTAATCCAGTCCTCCTACCTTTAATGACCGACCAATATGCCAGGTGGTAGTTTAACCAACTGGACCAAATCTGCATTTTTTAAAATTTAGATCAATATTTTAGATTCTTTGCCAGTAATTTTTGTTGCCATTGTATTTGATTGCTTTCCTTAAAATTCAAAAGTATTTCTAAAGTGACAAAATGTCTGAGAATTGTTAGTGATATCTTCTTTTTTATCTTCTTACTAGTATTAATCATAATCAAATACACTTTTCAGCTCTTGGTTAAAAAAATGTCAATTACATTGGAGTTGTTCTTGAATGATTAAATGCAAATAAAATTTCATTCTAATGGAAGAAGGTATTCAAACATATTTTGATGATTGAGGAGTACACTGATGGAAACTACACAATCTAACAATTTCAAGCAGATGCTGAATCCAGACTGCATGGCATGTGCTGGTAAGTGACTATTATGTTGCTACTATGGCTTTAATTCATGGGTAAGAAAAAAATAATCCCATGTCAATATTCCATGCAATAATACACCATGTAAAATATGATTCTTTATTCTGTCCAAAGATTAAAAACTCTTTTAGCATACACTTCAGTTAGTAATCTCTTAAGCAGTGAACTAGTCCAGGTTAAGCATCAACTTTTTAACTCCTCTGGGCCAAATGAAAATGAAAACATTATATGAAAGTTAAATAAACTAATATTGGTTGAAAAAAGTGTTTGAGTCTGGACCTTAAAACAACTATTTCAATATTATATTACTGCAATGAAGGTAAAGTTCTAATTTAGAATGTGCACAGCTTTCAATGAATAAAATGTTTTAAACTATAGGTTTTTCCATCTCAGATGGCAAAGGTGTGTTCTTAGTAGTAATTATATGCATCCAACCCCCCACTATTCAGTCATATTTCCAAATCCCAAGTTTGCTGGTTTTTTGTAGTGTTTATTTCACCTTGAAATTTGGAGATGTTAAAAAACATGCAGCTTTAAAGATTTTCTGCAATTTGGGCCATGGCAGCTTAAATCTCAAAGCTTATACATCCCACAATTACTCTTGAAAGGGGTCTTCTAAAATGTCACTACTGGTGTGGCTTAAAAAAGGCATCAGAGCTTAAATGTTGCACCTCCAGCTGTGACTTGAACATAGATATTTTTCTTTAATATTTTATTATCTGCATTATCATCTTGAGGAAAAAAAAAGAAGCAGATAAGGATAACTGTAATATATCCTACTGTGCTATAAGGTGAAAATAAACAAGCTCGAGACTGCAATGAAGAACTTGCAAATATCTTTGCAGCTGGAAATTTGAAGCAAAAATAAATGCTTCCTTGATAAAACATTTAAGCTTGTAGTTATGTTCCCTTGTTACTGGCAGGAGGAAAAGGAAAAGTAAAGATTCATCTTCCAATTACATGATAAAGCTGCTGAAGACAGCCCTTTGAAGCTTCTTGAATTGTTACGTAGTCTAAGAGCTAAACTAACACTAAGATTTTTACCTTTTTCTTTTTTTTTTTTTAACTAGTGTAATGATTTCGAGGTCAGTTCATATGAGATAAATAATTTTAATTTGATCTAATGATCTTGATACTCAAAAGCTTTACCTCTGGCATATTTAAGACAAAACAATACTTTCAGTATCCATTATTAGAGTTAATCCACTTACTTGAACTGTGATGACTCATTTTTCTCTGAATCTTCTCTTCTCAGCAAGAATGTGGTCATTACAATGTTTACTGCACACTGATAATATACCAGACTATTTGTACTCCTTCAGCTGAGATGTGAGCAAAAGGCATCATTCACACACCTGTGTTTCCTCTTAGCTGGCAGGTTTTTAGCTCTCAGCAGAACTTAATGATACCTGCTTCAGCCTCATGATTGCTAATGAAATGGCCTGAATTCTTCATTTCTTATGTGAAGCCAACTTGATGCAATGCTGATATCCTTCATTCACTCTAACTGTCATGTGAAATGTATTTTTTACAAGACAAATATATCACAGAAGGCAGCCAGATTAGCTGCAGAAGAAAAAATTTTCAAGGACCACAAATATATACCGTATTATTAACTCTTGTTTTGACAAAGCCAAGTGAGTTTGAGTGAAAAGAGAGAAATAAAATCATTTATCACAAAAAAGTTTTCTTTTCTTCTTATAATGTTGGCACTTAAAAAGTAAAATGTCTGTTCTGTGTAGGTTTAAAGCTTTTGTCTTCATGTACTCCTTGTTGACACACCTTTTTTTTTTTTTTTGATCTTTTTCTATGCTCCTTCATAAGGTTGCTAAACAAAGCTGTAATGTTAGTAAGGTCACATTGAAGAAATAGTTTTACAGACAATTGTCACCCTTGCTTTTGCATGTTTTCTTCTAGCTTTCTGATGTTTTGAATTTCTAGAGTTAGATTCCCACATACATTTCTGTAAACAACGATTGCTTACATTCTTTTCTAAAAAGGAAGTGAGAGTTGATGGACCTATGGTTTGACCAGTGTGGTCTCAGAGGAGGTCAATTGTTAGACCAATCAAGGGGACAGTGTATGTAACCTATATAAATCAGATTTTTATAATAAACATCCTCTTCTGCCTTACTCGAGGAAAATGTTGTGTGTGTGTGTGTTCATTCGTGTCGTATTGTGACAGACAATAACTAAAGGCTTGGTGACCTTGTGTAAAGTAGAAAATTTTTTTTTCATTAAATTAAAGAATGGAAAAATACCTGCAAACACATTCTTACCATTTCTCCAATGGCATTTTCAATAAAAGGAACAATTTTACTGAAAGATGGAAAGGGGTTGACTGGGGAAATAGCTAAACAAAACTGAAATGACTATAGTACTTCTATTACTATTTACCTTCCTACATGGTTTGGTGCAAACTCAGATGTGATGTGTGAGAGAGAAGATCTTATTTGTAGATTAAATAATGACCAAAAATTGCCAATATTAAACAAGATAAAACTTCTAACAAAAACAAATTACATGCCCTGAAAGTATGAAAATTATTGGTTAAAAACAATCATCATGGTTTTTAACAGAAAGGGTAGAGTACCACAAAATCCCTTTGATATTCATGCTTGCAGGAGTACATGTGTAGAATATGCTTCCCAATAAATATTGGAAAATATCTCCAAATATCTGCAACTTTTTGCTCAAGAGCACCATGAGTTATTTGTGCATATAAAACAGAAACATGAATGGCTTTTTGAAAGTGTTTGGGGCACAATTAGGCTCACAATAAAGCTTAAAGCAGTACAAAAGGTACCATTTACATTGTAGGTTTACTATCCTGGTAATTAACTCATGAATATCCAGGTCCAGTAAACAATTACTTTTTAATATGGTGGTTATAATAATTCTCCACCCTGTAACATACAACAGTTTTGTCTTGACACTATAATCAGAGGTAATTTCTTGTAATTAAATTATAATGTAACTAATATACCTAAATGACAAAAATGCATTCATTAAGTATGCCAAGGCTAGAATGTTGATGGAAAAAATATTAAATAATTCCAGCAGACAAATTTTAAGACAAAAAATAAGGTGGGGGTTCTTTTTAATAAATCAAAATTAGATACATCCTTACATAATTCATTATTAAATTATTAATAAAATTACCTTTCCCTGGATGAAAAGGATGCCGACCCATGAGGTAATTTTATTCAAGAGAGATTAAATTAGTATATTTTGTTAGAATTCAATTTCAAATATTATTCCAGAGTCAATAACGTCTTGTTCTGTCAGAATATGAAAAACATTTATAACTTCACATTTTCGACAAACAATACAGACACACTGGGAAATTTGGAAAAAAATGAGTAAGTTAGAAACTCTGAAAACTGAAGTACGTATGCACTAATTTAATTTCTTTAGCCTAATGAGTAGAAGTCTTGACCAGAAAGAGAATAGTGAGATTTTAAATGTATGAAGTTGTCTGGTGGAAAGGTTTGCTTTTTCAGTTTCTGTACACTTATCAAGTAGTATGCTGAAGAAATTAGTTCCAAAGATAAATGGAGAAAGGACCATAGTTTACTGTATCTTGAATTTCAGATTTTCATTTGGGACCTAGGAAAATTCCAAGATTTACTACAGGACACACTTCCTTTAAAACCTTGTAAAAACTACTTAAAGATAATGTTAAAGAATAGAAAAAATAGAGGTGATCATTAATCTTTGAAACTCATTTCTTCAGGAAACTACTTGACACAAACAGAAATTATTAAAAATAAATGTGCATTTAATGGAATTCAGTAGTTTCACATAAAAATGTCTAGAATCATTGTTTCTGACAAGATATAGATGATGACTCTTATGGCCAATCCTGATGTCTTTGCCATTTCCAACAGATTAACTACCAAACACAAGAATTTCTTTTCTTTAACCCTGAATGCAGAACAAGAGAAGAGACTTCTGAGGAGCACTAGCGGATAAAGTGTTAATGTTTTTGAAAGTTCTTTGAAGGAGCTAAAATAGATCATAGAACATAAAGAGAGCATGTAATCAACAATTTTTTTCATACAATAAATCACAGAAGAACACTTACAACTAAAGCCTGAATGATTCTCCTCTTAGAACTGAACTTGCATGCAACAAAATACTGTGCATTAGCTGATGGGGCGACACAAGCAACATTTTACACAAGGTAAATATTATGCTTAACAAGTATTGTTGAAATAATAGTAACTGACTGAAATGAGAGAAACACATTAAGATCTTCACAGTGGTACAGTAGTAAAAAGAGCTACTCAGTTCAATTTTATTTAGTCGGAGCTATTTTATTTAAGTAGCATGTTATTGAAAGCAAACCCAAAACCAGCCTGGGCAATGGTATGGTAACCTATGGAAGCAAATAAGTTAAAATACTGTTTGGTACAACTGTAAATGAATAACTGATGCCTCATTGTTTTCTACTATCAGGGTGCTCTTTTCTGCTTCTTAATAGAAATAACCAGCAGAATTAAAAGGAAGTTTTAATAACAGGTATGCAGAGGAAGAATTCTTTGGTTTTGTCATGTTACTTAGAGCACATCTTTTATAAGCTATGAAGAAAAAACCCCAAAAAGAGCACAAAAGGGATTTTGATAATGTTATCCCTGTGAAAACTAAAGAAAATAATTGTTGAAATTCAGTATGGCAACTCAACTCTCTGACATCAGAAAAAAAAAAAAAATGGAGCACTAGTTGAAGAACTCTGCAACAGAAATGTGAATAATTTACAATATTTTTCAGGAATAAAAGGAGTCATCAGATAATATAATAGAATTGCAAAACCCTAAACATTGAAATTCAGCTGACACTGAAATTCACACAGCAGGATTGCATCCTGCTCATATCAGTTTAAAATAACATTAGGGTCAAAAAAGGAGACTACTTCAGTGTTTGAACTTGAAATATGATAAGCACTCTAGGAATAAGAACTGTAGAGACATGGACGTACTGCAGCAGCTTTTTCCTAGGGGCAATATACATAAAGTATTTAGGGAATGGTTTCATAGCAATCTGATAAAAGTGAAAGCTTCTAGTGTTGAGAAACATTACTATTTAATGCCCTTATTTAATAGTAAGCTTAAGTATATTTCAGCAGGTAGTCTGAATGCTAGCATCATCTATCTCAGTCTTAAGTGCTTAATGCAAACATTTAAAAAGTCGAGATTGTATTAAAAAAAATCAAAAAAGCAAATGGAGAAATCGTAAAATACTTTGTCATAAGATGTAGCTGGAGTTTGTAGAAAATATTTAAAATTATAAATTATAAACTTTAGTGGTACATAAACATAAATTTTTAGTTGTGCTGGAAGACTGACATTTGACAGTTGGATTCAGTAAAAGGATCAAAATTTTTGCACAATTAAGACATAGTATGTACTTTTTTTCTTTTTTTTCCTAGTCTCTGCCTTATTTATCTAATTTCTATGCACTGTCCCTCGATACTATCTTTCCTCCTGCTATCCTGTCTCTGCTTTGGATTGAAATGTAAACGAACCATGTACTTCTTTTTAGTTTCAAGTTCACCAGTCAAACTTGAGGTAAACTGATTGCAAATAAAAGTAAATAAATTTTATTACACTGTTCAGTGTAGTGTACAAAAGACATAATGATCTATATATGCAGATGTGCAGCTTTCCATGCCTGCTTCAGTCATGTAATTTTTCAGGCTATTGGATAGGTCACTGATAATTAAGGCATGACAGATTTTAAAACTGCATGTAAAATGCAATCTAAAAAATTATGCTTTTTGACCTAATAATGTTACATGCTGCTTTATCATTCTAAATATTTTTGTTGTCTAGCAAGTGGACATAAATGAGTAATTTAACAAACATTGAAATATTTTATGCATGATGGTTTACTTCATCTGTAAATCGAAATGTCAGAAATATTTCTACTCCGCATTTTCAAAAGTCACAAGTGATTTATTTTAGCTCTTATTTAAAAAGCTAAAAATCAACAATATATTTTTGAGAGATATGAGGATGCAGCAAAATGCCTGTTTAAGCTGTATCAGCAGTTTCATGGATTTGTCAGATCTTTGGAGTCTTCTGTGTCTTTCCTTCTTTATTTTATATCTTTATTAATATCAATGAAACATATTGTGAAAAACTGCAGAATTCTGTTTATTAACTCCGATTAAAGGAACCTTCAAGATCAACTAGTTTCAATTCCCCTGCTGTGAGCAGGGATTCAGGCTGTTCAAAGCCCCATCTAACCTGGCCTTGAACACTTCCAGGAATGGGACATTGACAACTACTCTGGGCAACCTGTGCCAGTGTCTCACCACCCTTACAATGTAGAATTTATTTCAAATATCTAGTCTAAACCTACTCTCAGTTTGAAGCCACTGCCCCTTGTTCTATCACTACATGCAGATCATTAACATTTAATTTAGGCCCTTGCTGGGGGGCCCTGAGCTGGATACAGTATTCCATGTGGGATTTCACCAGTGCTGAGTAGAGGGGCAGAATTTCTTCTCCTGCCCTGCTGGGCACGATGCTTCTGATGCAGCCCAGGATACAGTTTGCTTTCTGGGGTAGGAGTGCCAGTTCCTGTCCAGCCTCTCATCCACCAGCACCACCAAGTCCTTGTAGAGCTGCTCTGGATTCGTTCATCCCCCAGCCTGTGCTGACACTGCAGGTTCCCCTGACCCAGGTACAGCAGGGTGCACTTGGCCTTGTTGAACCTCATGAGATTCCCGTGGGCACAAGTCCCAAGATTGGCCAGATCCCTCTGGATGGTTCCAAGTTTGAGGTGTGTAAACTGCACCGCTCAACTTGGGGTCATCTGCAAACCTGCTGAGGGTGCACTTTGTGCCTTTGTCCATGTAATTGATGGAGATATGAAATAACACTGGTCCCAGCACACACTCCTGAGGCACACCAGTCATCATCAAGGTCCATCTGGACTCTGAGCCATTGTCATCAATGTTTTGTATGGATGTGCACCAAATTACTATTTGCAGTTAATACATGGAGCCTTTCGCTTCTTTGCTGTTTTTTGGGGGGTTTTGTTTGTTAGGTTGTTTTTTTGTTTGGTTGGGGGGTTTTTGGGGGTTTTTTTTGGTTTTTTTTTGTTTGTTTTTGGGTTTTTTTGTTTGTTTTTTTTGTTTGTTTTTTTCTTTTTTTCTTTTTTTCTTTTTTTTTTTTTTTTTACTTCAGCCAAGTCTTTAGAGGAAGCTAAGAAAGGGGATAGTTCAGAGAGCAGAAGAGAGCTACTGCTGTAAAGGCTCCATTGCTGACCTCCATTCTAACCAACAAGCTGTCTCTATTTAAGGGGAAACAATTTTGTCAAGGGGAGATTGTCAACAAATTGATTCAGTCTAGTAATAAGTCACATCGGGTTGCCAGTCAAGCAGAGGAAGAGGAATGGCAAAAAGGACTGGAAATAGATCTGTTTGACTGTCAGTCATGTTCAGCAGTTCAGGCTGAGGAACACCATCTCCATCCAAAAGAGAGCTGGGGAAGGATCCCTAGAACAGTCACAACACCAGTGCACACACATACTGTTGAGCAATGAAACCCTTTGTCCTGGAAGGGTCTCACATGTTTGCCATCAGGTGAAACAGAATAAATGTGTTCCTCACTAGCAACCCTTCAAATGGCTACTGCAAGGTACTCCACTATATTTACCCTGCTAGTATTGTATCTTTATTCATTAGGTTTCCAGGTAATATTAGATAGTTGTTTGGATTGGATCAGATATAGTGGTGTTAGGTGTTGTTGGAAATATTTTATAAATATGCCAATTTCCAGCTGTCTTAAGCTTCTTAAGCTGCTGCCTTCTTTGCTCTAATTCTTACACATAACTTATGTTTTCCCACACACATTTTTTATCTCATCATGCAACTCCTTTTGTTGTCAGTTCTCCCTCTCCATTGATCAACTTCCTGTAAGTCTAGGATCTGTAGACCAGTATGCACCAATCATGACGTTAACTGAATGAGTGCAACAGTCATGTCAATCCTGGAATAATATTCTGATGGATCATAAATAGTGGTATTGCCATAAAAAGTGCAATTTGCCTTGATCTGTCATATAGTGAGTAGTTAAATTGAGTGTATAATAAGTGAGCAAGAGATATTTTCTCAGGAAATGCAGCTGACAGGAGGAGGTAAAATAATCTTCGGAAGGAAGTGCTAATTTTTTACACACTTATCTCCATTTTCCCATCATCTGCAACTCTAGGATCCAATTTATAGCTGACATTACTGTTTGCCATCCAAGTTTTACTATAAAAATAAGCAATTTCCATTTTTTTCTTAGCTTCTATATTAGATCAACATTGAATGCAAATGTTTTGTGGACCCGTGGAAATATGAAACAGCCACAACTTTTTCTACACTGATCCCCAAGCCTTTTTTAAATGAATGCACAGATGTAGCATATTGCTTTTATGACATGAGATTTTTAATTTAGTTTAATCCCAGGGAGAAATTTTTAAATATAATAAAAGGAGACATTTGCCATTTATGATTGTAGATTTAAGCCTACAAAATTTTTACTTGAAGATACAAAAAACCCCCCCAAAAACCCCAAAAAACCAGAGTAATAAAAGTGCAAGTTCTAATTTTTTCCTAATTCTTATCTGAGTAGTAAGTCGAACCTAGCCAAACACCCTTGTGACCTCCTGATTACTCTCTTCTCCATTAGGCTGGGATGAAAATCAAAGGAAAGTGATAGGTCACGGATTGAGAAAATGACAGTTCAATAAAGAATGAAAAAGCTGTGTTTGCAAGCAAAACAAAATAAGGAATTGATTCACTATATCCCATCAGCAGGCAGATGTCTGGCTTCTAGGAAGCAGGGACTCTGCACCTGTAAATGTTTCTTGGGAAAAGAGCAGAGCTTTGAAAGTCCTGCTTTCCTTCCCCTTTCCCTGAGCTTTTGCTGCTGAGCACAACATTTTATGGTTTGGAACGTCCCTTTAGACAATTTGGATGAGCTGTTCTGTCTGTCCCTTCCTGACCTCTTGTGCCCAAGTCTGCTTGCTTTGGGTCAAAAAGTGGGAAGCAAAAAGCCTTGATGCTATGTAAAGACTGTTGAGCCAAAATACTGGTGTGTTATCAACAGTTTTAGCCACAAAACACAGCACCATTTGGGCTGCTACGAAACTTAACTCCATCGCAGCCAGACATAGTAAAGAGCATATTTTTCTGCTGAATTGCTGTAGCTCTACACTTACTCTGTAGTCTGTGTCCATGAAGACAAAGAAGAAGAGGATGGTGTTTAAAGGCGTTGGGGACAAGTGCTAATTTTTTACTCCTTCCAAGTAAAGTATTCAGTAATTTTATGTACATTTTCTATTGAATGTATTAATCATACTCTTGCTATGTGTTTTGCAATGCAGGATAAGACTTTGTAAATAACAGTGTCATTTACTACATAGCTTTATAATGCGTTTTTCAATGCATGTTACATTTGTTTGACCTTGCTAGGTATGTTATTATTTGCCTACCAGTTACCATACAAATTGCTCAGGAATTTATTTCAATTTATTTCTATTCTGAGATTAAAATATTTGTCTTATGTTCTTGATTTCTAATTATTATTTATCACTTGCTATCTATTTCAAATATATGAGAAGCAACATTTTGACTTCTTTTCTTAAAGACCATAACTACTTAGTTAATACTGTATGTGAGTAATCCTGTTCATAAATTGACAGCTTTATATTACATTACCATTCCCTTATTTGAAACCACTTATTTTACAATCATGTTCTAAAAGCAGTATAGTAGATGTCAGTATTATTTCTCAGAAATGTTTCCTTTACTTCTCTGTTTTCATAAAATTCTGAGCACAAATTTCTTTCTCTAAGAAAAATCATGTACTGAATATTGTTCTCATGTTCTGGAGAAGGAGGGGGGTTTCTTAAATTTGTAGTTCCACTGCAAGTAAAAATAGTTATACAAACAAAAAAAACTCCTTAAGTGGATCAGGATGGTGTATTACAGAGACACAGTCTAATTTTAATGTACTCCATGGAATACTGGAATCACTTTACCTAATAAATATTCTATTTTTTTAAGTCAGTGATAATTAGCCATAATTAGCTCTTGTGAGACCTATTTACTTTTTTTAACTTTTACTGCCACTAATCTCACTGAAAATATTCAGTTTTTGCACACAATAGCTTTCAATAACATACCATTCTCCCTCCTTCCCCTTCATGTTTAAGTCGCCAGCACTTTATGTGATCCATAAACTGTCTATAACTGGACGTGATTGAACAGGAACAGATAGTGGGTGAAGGTAATTTTCAATATCAACTCTGTTGCCAAAGAAAATATGTTATTAGAAACATTAATTAACTCCACAGAATTATTATCTTCAGGTAATATTTTCAAAATGCTAAATTTCAGTTCTTTCTTTATTGAACATTTAGTATTTTTGTTACATGACATTTTAATTTTCTATATACATAAAAATATATGTCAGAGTGCTACACATCTGTTAGATGACAGAGAACAGCATTAATCAGCATAGAGAAACTTTAGGCAATTATGAGGACTGTGATAAGGCCAGAACAGGCAGCATTCAAAAAGATGGTGAGGACTGTTTCTTTTTTCACTACCAGGTATTTTTCACCATTCTCTTTATGACTCCTAGTATGAGCTATGATAACAATACAGGGGTTTTTATGCTCAGTTCTTTTTCTTTTTGTTTATAGGTTCATACATATACCTATCTATGCATATGAGTTTAGATGTGTATAGATTTAAAAAATCTATTTAAAAATATATATATATATGTATGTATGTGTATATATATGTATACATAGATATCTGAATCTGTATGTATATATATATATATATATAAGATGGAGTTAGAATTTTTTACTAATAATTATATATGTATATTGTAAGGACCAATTTTTGGAAAAGCATAAATTTTTCTTCTGAAGAGAGAAAAATGAAAACTATTTTTTCTATCAATTTTAAAAAAAAAAATTAGCGAGTTGCTAGGGACACTAACTATATTTTTTCCACATTTATTAGTTCAGGCAGGTTTATTAAAAGGTAAAAAACATAGTTATACCTGAAATATGGTTTAGCTGTCCGGAAGTACCATAACTACCACTCACCATTTTGATTCAACCATCTCTGGATATTCATGTCAGTACTCTGTAGCAGCAGTAGTAGTAATACTGAATAATACTCAATAATAGTTTAGTAATTAATTGTATGTTGGTTAAGTTATACTTGGGGAGAGATTTTATTTCATAGGAAGGAGGATCAAAGTTCAAAAATCTAACAGGGTGAGCTCTTGTAAGCCATTGTAACCCACTGTTCCACAGGGGATGTATACTCAGATAGGGCAGATGGGAACATTTCTAGAAACATCTGTTCTCCATCATTCTTCTGCTCAGCAACCCAGATGCTGTTGACAAGTTGTATGTAAATCGTGCTGACAATTTGTTCAATGTCTTTCCTGCTGTGACTGAGGTTGTTCTGGTCATACCATCTCTCAGATTGTGGTCCTGCAAGAATGGCTCCAACTGTTTTGTTGGCCAATGAGCAATGGTAGTCATTAAATCAGTGAAAAAGTTTTCATACCTAGAATATGTCTCTATCTTTCAGAAGGGATTGTTACCTCTTTTCCCCATTCTGTGTGAAAATGAACATTAGTAACTGAATGCTATGCACACTAGAAAGTTCTAAATTGCTCTCTATGCCTTTTTGTTCTACTTTTTTAGTGACATAGGCAGATACTTCTCTACCCTTCTGTTTTAAAATTATTTTTATCTCAAGTATGTGACATACAAGTGGGAAATTATGAATACATTATTGTATAAATGTCAGTCTTTTTAATTTGGAAATACTGCTAAATTTTTTTTACATTGATAGGAATGTGATTTTTACCCCTTATCAGGCTTAAATTTACATCTTCCTAAGTTGTTACCCTGAATGAATCAAAAAGATTTTGATAGGTGTTACAGGAAGGGGAGAAAAGAATGTAATTTTTTTTTTTTTTTTTTAAATTATGGGCTCTCCAAATAATGAGAGCTAAACCACTGGATTTTAGTAGATCAATATTGATCAATCACCCTCTATTGTGAGTGAAAAAAAGATGCATAGAATGTTATCCTTATTAAAGACATGGGAATATATTCATGGATTTCTTATAAGATGGGCGATGTGTAGTTCTTGTGTGACAAATAAGAAAGCCTTGCAGGTTAGTTATGATTTGTTTAAGTATACTGGCATTAATGGATTGGTGGTGGGACTCCTATGGTCAAATGTGAGTGAATACAAGTTTCATAGAATGGCCAGAACTACAGAAAAAAACATTATATAACGATCTCTGAGTGCTCTAGTTCTACTTTTTTCTCTAGTTTTATTTCCACGTATTTATTTTGTTGCTAAAAATACTTTTTATCATCAACATCAGATGTACTACTTCTAAATAAATATTAATCCATTCTAAAATAATTCTAATAAGAAAGGCAGAAAATAATGGTACTTATTCTAGGGTGCCACTATATAATTGCTTTCCACTAAGATTCTAATGGATTTAAAATGTCACTAAAATTATTCACTTTGCAAATCAAAAATCAATAATAATTTGGAGTCTAGCCTGCATGAAAATTAGAGGTAAAAAATCAAGCACTTTATACTTTGTGACAGATCTTTTTCATAAATTTATCCTTTTTACAGAGTATTTCATCACACTGAATAATAATATGTATGTGTAACAAGATACAGAACATGAATAGCTTTTGAGATGGAAGATTAATGCAGCATTATGGTTCTACATCTTGGTTCTAAGTCTCAAGAAACAAGAAAGAGGTCTGAATTTTGCAAATTTTTCTGAAATTAAGAAACCGTGACTTCCTATGTTTCCAGCTCCAATCAGACTTAATATTTAAATTCCAAAAGTAACAATAATAAGAAGAATAAAATTGCAAAGCAGATTGAAAATAAACTGCATGGAGAAGTGAAGCCCTGGTTTGTTAGATTTATGTCTAGCATATAGAGTACTTAATTTCTGTTAAATGGTGCAGAATACCATGCAAAAGAAACATTCATTAATTGAAGAAGATAGAAAGTGCAGTTTGCATGCAACAATTTGTAAACTTATGTCCATTAATATACCTAAAAATGTTAGTTATGTCAGGGAAGATGAAAAAAAACAAATAACAAAAGACTGAACAACAAAATCAAAACAATACCAAAAAGCCACAAATAAACAAACAAAACCAAGCCTGATAAAATAACCCCAAAATTAGAGTTTATTTGTGTGTGCTTCTAATTAACAAAAAGCGACTCTGAAATATTTCACAGTTTATTTCACAGTTTTATTTTTGGGGGGTTTTTTGGGGATTTTTTTTTGGTTGGTTGGTTGGGTTTTTTTATTCCAAAAACTGTAGGCACATTTTATTTCTCTACTGCCACTCATCTGCCCTCTTCAAATGACAGGGCTAAGGTATTTTTACAGTCTTTTTGACACCTTATGTGTGCATATTGGGTTTGTATGGCCAGATTTTGGTAGCAGAGGGACTACAGGGGTGGCTGTTCTGCGAAGCTGCCAAAAGCTTCCCCTGTGTGCCAGAGAGGCCCAGCCAGATGGCTCCAAGGCAGACCTGCCACTGGCCAAGGCAGATCTGACCTCAGATAGTGGTAGTGCCTCTATGATAACCCCTTTGAGAAGGGAAAAAAGTTATTGCACCAGAACAACTGGAGTCAGAGAGGAGGGGAATGAGAATATATGAGAGAAACAGCTGTAGACACCAATATGTCAAAAGAGTAAAGCATGAAACAGAGAGCTCTTTCGAAGGTGCTTCTGACACTTCTCTATCCTGGTGAAAGGGTGCTCAAACAATGTCATCAACTGCATACAAAGCAGCTATAGACTCTGTTGTAAATGTGAACTAAATTGTGATTTTATTTTTATTTATCTTCAAACTTCTGTTAACATTTAAACATGGCCATGAACTGTCCTTTGCTGAGCTGAAAAGTTCCAGTGCAGGCACATCATGCAGCGGAGCAGTGGTGAATTTCACAGCAAGCACAGTAAACTTCAAGAGCCAGAGAAACTGCAGGAGAGCACTGAGACCCCTGTGGAGACAGGAGCTTGCCTGAGAGCAGTGTTTTAATGTGAGTGGAGCCAACACTGGCAGTGGCTGCTCCCTCCCACTCTCTCATAGGAGGCCCAGAGGGAGTGGAGTGGGAATGACCAGGAATGTGGTGAACAGAGCAGGCAAACAGGGCATGGAGCAGCAGCTTGGTCAAGTTTGTGAAACAGAGAGGGCTCCTCTCTCACCATCTGGGAGCATTTAAGACAGGCATCACAGACCCAGAATTATGCAACAAAGAGGTCTTTTCATCACCAGTCTTATTACTGTATGCTTTCTCAGCTATGGTTTCGTCATGCTGCAGAGTTCATTCTCCTGTCCACTGCACCAGCCATGTCAGAGGCCTTCAGCCAGATCTTCTGATGGTAGATGCAGATCTCCAGATCTCAGGTTGCCCAGCATGCCTGATGTCTCTCTGGGCTGACAATCATTCCTTTTGCAGAAGGCGTGCTGTTGTTGCTGAGCTGTGTTATCAGGTGAAGGAGCTACAGAAGGAAGTGAGCTAGCTGTGAAGCATTCATGAGAATGAGTGAGACAGGGGTAGGCTATCCTGGGAAATGCCACAGTCTCAGGAGTCTCAAACCTCCACTAAAGTGGAGAAGACAGGTGGACTTAGAACACTATCAAATAGTTAAGGGCCTGTTTGAACATGAAGGTTGGAAGCTGGTCACTGCCCATACTAGGAGGAAGACTCCTACTGCTGAAAACTTAGAATCATAGGTTCAGTTCCTTGGTATCTGCATAGCAGTTAGGAAGTGCATGTAATTTTTATTTAACAGCAGCAAAAAAACAGGGTCTAAAATCTAGGTCTTCCCCTCAAGGTGATCAGTAAGTTGCAAACTAAAATCCTTCATTTTAAATCACATAAATCTTGCATTTCTCTCTGTACCATGATCAAGTTTCTCTAGGCAAGGAGAGGGGATTTCATCTCTGATGGGTTCAAAACCAAACCAAGTCTGGTCTTATTTCCTAGACAAGCAGTGCAATTAATGTATTTTTTACTTTTTCATTTTGAAGACTTTATGTATTCTGAGAAAATTCACTCAGTGTTGAAGACTTGCTTTAGTTCTAAGATATATTATTGCTATTTCTTTATAACAGGAAAGGTAATTAAAATACATCATTGCTTATACAATGCAATACCGCTTGAAGCTCAAAAATCATCTAAATTCTGTTTGGAGGCTTCAAATGATGTATTTTAATGATGGTATCTAAATGTAACCCAATCCTATGGCAATATCTATGCTGCTTCCTCAGAAAAACTGAAAGGCTCCTATAAATACCCAGCTTGAGATGGACTTGTGGAGCAGGTCAGTCCTCAGGTTATTTACAAAATAAATATATGGATCTTAAAATGGATTCATCTGCATCCTTTCTGCCATGTTGAAATTAATTTTGTTTTATAAACAAAAAAAAAGGAAAATAAAAAATTTTAATATATTACTTAATTTTTTTGTAAAGCAATGACAATTTCCATTTTCTTTACCCCAAAATGTAAGGCAGTTGAATCATGAAAACTTATCAGACAGGCTAAGGTCTGAAAAGACATGTTAATGCTGAAATAATCTAGAACGTCAGCAAGTTTATAAAGATTATGACCAGCATGAAATAGTTTCAAATAGCTACTTACTATTCACTTTTTTGGCTCATGTTTTTTTCTAAATTCCTAACATCTTCTTTTAAAATTACTTTAATAATTTATATATATGTATATATATATACATATATATTTATTTATTTAAATAAATGATTTTAAATAAAATATTCATATAGAAGTAAGAGCAATTTTATAATCTCAAGTGCTAATTTCATGTTCTTTTAGTATACTGATGTTAGTGGATGATTCATTTCTTCAATATAGCCACTGTCAAGGATCTTTGTAAGAGTGAGAAGCATTGCTTGTTTTTTTAAAAGTCTTTTTTCTTTTGCCCTGTCCTTTTATAATTCTTGCTATAATCTTTGAATGCCCATAATAATTTGATTCTCTGTATGACACAGTAAAAATAAAACTAGGCTGAAAAGGAAAAAAAACAATGTGGAAGAGGAAAAAATGTGTATCTATGGAAGATGGATGAAATAAGATTACTTTTGTTTTTTAAACTTATATTTTACAGCTGATCTACACTAAAGCTTCAGAGTATATTCCAGACTTGATTTTGGTATGTAATTAATTTTTCTTACATTTTTCTCCACAGTCCTTTAACTTTTAAAACATTCTAACTATAATACCATTTAGTATTAAGGGAATTGGTCTTACAGCTAAATTTGAACCCAGAGTGCTTCTTACTCTGCAAAGCATTTATGCCTCGATTTGAATATGATGGGTTTGAATTTGTTTTCTAGTTTAGACCAGGTCCATTGCATTCAGATTACTTCATATTTCTGCTGTGACATTAAATTCTTTGCTGTAATGGTTCTCATTACTTGAATACAATTTATATAAGGATACAATTTATATAAGTATCCTTTCAGCAACACTGTTTTTAATTTCAGTAATGTATTTTTTCCCTAGAGATGAATGCCAAAGTCTTTATTTTGGTTTGTTTTATTGTCCCTGTGAAGGAAATGAAAGTATTAGGGAAATCATTACAAGTAGCCAGACATTTGTTGCAACAGTGTGAACAACAGTAAGGTTTCCATCACTTGTTCTCCTAAAATATTTAGAAGAATTTTGGAGGGACAGTAATATTTTTAGCCCAATATAGGACATAAATGATATAGGGCTAGTTAGAAAACACAAAATTGAGGTTATAGATCAGTACTATGACAGTAATAAGATTCACAAAATTTACTTATTTTCCTGCTTTGGATATATAAATGGGTAAAAAAAGTACTATTTTTAGAGGCATAAATCTATTTCTGCATTTAGTAGGTGCTGGAACATGAATATTTGCTATTTCAGTTTGGTATGGGGTTTGTTATATGTTTTCCTCTGAAAAGTTTGGTAAAAAGAATGCCCCAAATGAATTACAGTCAGATTGTCACAACTGTTCCTATTGGGAAATGTACAGCGGAAACAATTTCATGCAGATATTGTTTCAATTAATTTTTTTCAGGAATAACTCTGAAGGTGAGAAACAGATGGAAATGTCAAAATGTATGGAAATCCATGGACTGATTTAATTCTGTGAGTCTTACTGCTTGATGTCTTACTACACACTGAAGTATGATTAACAATACCAAAGTTCTCTAGAAAATCACGATATTTCTTGTTGCTCTCTTGATGGGGAAGGGAATTCCTGTCTTCACATGTAATTCAAGCTGAGAGAACCTTCCTACCAAACAAGCCTCAAAGTCAACAGCTCTCTTAATAAAGAGAACTTTTTAGGGTTTCTTCATATTTTACTTAGGATAGTACAATTGTTATTTTAAAATACAATAAGGTAGAAGCATGGTCTTTGTGAAATATTCTCCAAAAGATAAGCAGAGCAACTTGAATCCAGAAAATTGATATTTAAAACTTAGAGATAATTAAAATTATAGTATTTGTTCTAAGTTCTGTGTAGAATGATTTCAAATTAACTTTTGGTGGGAGACTGCTATTATCAGAAATTTTTGATAATTTTCTAAAGCAACAAGAATTAAGAGATCAGTGCCAGTCTTCTACCTTTCAGTTCCCATTATAGCTTTTCAAACCATGAATACTTAGAACCAAATTTCTCAAATATATAAAAGTCATAGAATTAACTTCATATAAGTTAGAGAATTGGACGACAAATGAAAAAGGAGAGGGCTTCTGTAACCTCCAAAATGATGCCTGGCCTGCTAGTTGGTGTCTTTTGATCAGGAAAGAAAATATGGATACTTTGATAGAAATGAGTTGAAGAGATATTGGAAGAAACACAGGAAATATTAGTAGGAGGGACAAGGTCCCTGCAAAAAATGGAGAGAATTATGAGTAATTTTGTCATCTCCAGGAAATTAAGTTTAATTATTTTATATGGTCGTGCAACAGCTTATTTATTGTTAGGAAAAAAGTGTACTGCTCTGAAAAAAAGAGCTACTCTGAAAAGTGAAGTCAGTTACAAGTAAGATTTAATAAGGCAGGTAGCTTCCAATTCATGAGAATCATTTTATGACCCTGGGCATCCAACCATGATTTTCAGTAATGATTACTCATGTTATGATCTTTCTTCTTCTAATAGCCAATACAAGATGCAAAAGACCTAATGGTCAGCAATTACAAAACACAGCCTTTGAAATGTAAATTTTTATTTTTTTTTTTTAACTGAGAGATTATAAGTAGAATGTTTCTTCCTTTCAGCCATTGTCATGAGAAAATTAAAAGGCTGGTTGCTGTCAGATGAACCATGTTGTGCTTTTATGTTCATTCTACAACTGTCTTGTTTAGCAATTAGGATTCTTTAATTGGTGCAATAGTCCCAGGAGACATGATTGTACATTATACTACCTACAGCTATATTTAGCAGTTATCTTTCCTATGTTTTCTTCCTGATTATTTATTTTTAATTTCTGTAATAAATAATTAAGTAGCGTTCAGATTGCCAGTGTAAGGACTTAACAGTGTAAGCTAGAAGATATAAACTTGAAATGCTCTTTGCAATATAAATGTGAAGAGAAAATAAATTACCTGGGATTTAAATACGTAAAAAATTAACAAAAATTGAAAACATTCCTAGTGTCATCATATATAGTCACTTAATTATCTATCAGTTTACCAAACTGCATCAAAACTTTCATAAATCTCCAGAACAAAAAAAAAAAAATCAAATTTATATCAAAAGTAATACATTATTAAATGAAGTGCAGTACTGTCCTAGTTTCAGCCAGAATAGGGTCAATTTTTTCAGTAGTCAGGAAGGAGGCATGGTCAGACCCAAACATTATTTAATGCCATCTCATGGGATAAGATGCAAGGGGCAGGAGTAAGGGACGAAGTACAGGTGGAAGAAAGGAGGGTGTGGTGGGGAAGAGCCAGTCAGTATTTTGTCAGTTTTTCTATGTAAATAGATTATTACTCTTATACCTTTTGTTTTTAATACTGTTGCTGTTACTGTTTTTTATCTTATCTCATTGCTGTTTCCAGTAAATTGTTCCTATCTCAACCCCTAATTTTCACATTTTAGAGCCTCCAGTTCTCAAGTCCATTCCTGGAGCAGGAAGGCAGAGGAGAACAGGTTGGAAACGTGCAAGCAGCATCTGGTTTGGGAGAGCATCAATTGCAGGGGGCACTAAGATGCAAAGTGCCATCCTTGAACCATGACAAGTACAAACACTGGAAGTGTCATTGTACAAATACTGGAAGTCTAAAGTTCACGTCTACTACTTTATGGTACCATCCTTTTGCCTTTTTAACGATAAATAATGAGGTAGGTTGCTAAAACGTGCTACTGTTGTCTAGTCTCACCCACTTTTCTTCTTCGACTGTCAGAAAAAGGTCTCAAAACTTCAATATTTCTGTAGCCTGAGTTTTGTGCCTGAGTTTAGGTATAAAGGGAAATAAAAATTTAAAATATCATTAAGATGCTTAGAATGATTGTGCTTTTATTCATTATATAGGTTCTGATCATAATTATGATGAAGCCAAACTGTTCCATACATGTTATTGAAGAAGGTATACTCATAAGATACTTCAGGATATTCTGAATATCTCTATTTTATTCTCGTCTGGTGATTGCACTTTAATTTTCAAGTAATTTCATTTCAGTATGTCGTTGTATATTTGTTGAATTTGTGCATTGGAAATAAATGTATTTCTATCAACAATCTGGTTTTGGAAACAATCACTGGAGAAAAGGGTTCCTTTGGAGGATAGCTTTTAATGGAAGCTTATGCCCTGCATACAGTTCAAATAAGAGTTTTGGCCAAACTAAGTGAAGGATATATGCTATTCTTAGTAGAATCCCTCTTTCCCCACCTTTATAAAAGGAACCTTAGAAAGAAACAAGTGTAGGATGTCTGTTGTAGAAATCTGTTTAACAACAAGCCTTGTAATTCTTTACTCATTATTCAATCACCCATTTTGCCTCTAGAGGCACAGGAAACAAGCTCCTACACATCCATTCAGGGAGGATAAGGTCATCGGGAAGACTCTTGCACTAACACTGTATTATCCTTCTCTACAAAGAACTAATGCAAAAGATTGGTTTAATTCTTAGAAACCTGGAATCTAAATTCTTCTAATCTGTAATAAACTAATAGGCATTATATTACTGTGAAAGGTTTCTCAACATTTTATTTTTGGATTGCTCACACTTAATAAAAAAGGTTTTGTGCAATTGCAATTTTTGTTGCTCTTATTTTCTTCTAATTCATTGTTCTCCATGAGTCTTGTTTTTAAAAGCCTGTTTTTTTTCTTTTTTTTTGTATTATTATTAAAACCTTTTTTTTTTCTTTTCTTTTTTATTAAAGGGATATTCTACCATATTATTTTTTCATAGAAAAGAAGTTAGAACTGTATTTGAGACTGGAGAAAATGTTAAATTACTTTCTTATCATTATGAATAAAACATGCATGAAGGAAATTATTTAAAAATTAATAAAGACTAAGCTATCTTGTAGTACAAATATTCAACAACTATAAGGATGCTGTATGGCTCTCTGTTATTATACATACTCACTAACATCTCTATGCTGTGCTATACAGTGTTCATTGTAACAGCTTACTATGTAGTCAGAAAAGTTCATACAACCTTTCCATCATTTAAACATCTTCTATATATCTTATTTAAATATGTTAACCATTACAGAAATGTTGTACATATGTTATTAATATTGTGTTAATCATTAGCAAGATTATTTCTATTATAGATGTATAATTAATGTGTCCATAATTATTAAAATATTTTATTATTAAGAAAAGTGTACAAAGATGCCATTGTAATATACAGTCCTAGCATCTGGTCCTTACATACATATGATATGTATTTATATTTTATACATATAGTATTGCTACACTGTAAACATAAAATATAAAATTTTGGTCCATAAATGCACAAGACATATTTTTATGTAAAGTGAAGAAAAGTTTGAAAGAATTCCTACTATACAACAAAATTTAAAAGCTCCATGTCTAAAGATCCATGCTATATTTAGGTACATATACTTCACATCTAAATTTCTTCATCAGTGAGAAAATTTCCTAGATCAATAGATTTGCTTAGCTTGGAAAATCTTTAAGATTATCATGTTCAACAGTTAAGCCAGCACTAATAGCACATGTCCACCACTAAACCATGTCCCTGAGTGTCACATCTATATGTCTTTTAAATCCCTTTGTGTCTCCAGTCCAGCCTGAGGTCCTTCCACTTAATAGATGTGGGAAGAGAGGTTGCCAATGAAGACAAAGGCAAAAATGTTATTGAGTACCTCAGCCTTCTCCTTGTCCATTGTCTTTGACCTTCATTTTCTGGCTGACATACCTGTAGAATTCTTTATTATTATTATTATTTGTGTCATTTCCTGAGTTCTAGCTGTGCCTTGGACTTCCTGGTTTTATTTAGCCATGATGGTGTCTTGCCTTCTTTTCTGATTTCCTTCACCTGGGCATCAGGAGCTCTTGCACACAATGGAAAGAATCCTTAAATGTCAGAGTCTGGAAATATGAGAAATATTTCTTTGCATGTTTGAGAGATTTTAGAATCTCTGACAAACAGTGTTTTTAACCTTAGTTCATGGAAAAAGGGCTTTTAGGCTCTGGAATGAAGCAGAGTTTTCAAGAGTGTGTATTAGATGGTAGAATAGTGTGTAGTTTTATCACAGGGTGAGAATTTTAGATATATGGTGTTTTAGGATGGTAAGTAGGTGAAGGCAAGATGGAGGAAGCACATGGCTTTTGGGTTTCTTCTTCTTCCTCATCTGCCTCCATCTTCTGCAGTGAGGTGACACATTATAGTTGGCTTAGAATAGAGTCTAACCTTCTAACAAAAATAATAGTTATTGGAGAAGTATTATAAATACTGATTACATGGATTGTAGAATAAATATCCATGCCACCCCGAGGGTGGGAGCATTTTGTAGAATTAGGCATTTTAGCATAGGGTCATTTGTTTTTCGGGAGTGTGCCTTGAACTGACCTTCAATGAAGAACTCTGCAGGTCAGGAAGAGAATGTAATGATAAGAAATAATAAACTATGAAGAAAACATAAGAAGAAAAGCCTTGCAGCCTCTTGTTCAAGATCTCTGGCTGGGGAAAACAAAATTATACATTCTGGGGTCAGCAGTAAACAGCCAATCAGCAAAGACAAAAACAAAAATATATTTTTTATAAATCCGAGACTTAAATATCTGCCATCTCCTTTTCTTCTCCCTAGTCTCTCAGCGCAGTTTCCCTGAGAGTCCTACTGACCAACTCTTTGAACAGCTGGAAGTTTGCTTTCCTAAAATTCAGGGTCCTGACTTTACCCTTTTCCCACCCTATAACTCACAGGTCTGTGAATTCTGACAGTGCATGATCACTGCAGCTCAAGCTCCCTCAAATCTTGATGTCATTGATCAACTTGCATTGGTGACCATCAGGTCCAGCATTGCATCCACTCTTGTAGAGTTGTCTACTACCTGGCCTAAGAAGTTATCTTCAATTCACTTCAGGAATCTCTTTGGATTGCCTACAGCTTATTGTGCTATTTTCCAGGTATTAGCAGGTGTCAGGATGGCTGAAGTCCCTCACCAGGACAAGAGGCTGTGAATGTAAAGCCTCCTACAGCTGGATCAGGAAGGCCTTGTTAATGGCTTTTCTTCCAGGTGGCCTTTAGTAGACATGAACAATGTTTCCTTTCTTGCCTTGATGCCTTCTTGAGGCTGACCTGGAACAGAGACTAGACAGGGCAAAAGGATAAAGTAGGTATTTATTAAAAGGTCTCAATGGGTACACTTGGGTCACATAAGAGTCCAGATGGACCACACCCAAAATGCACCCAAAGTGGTCACAAAAATGGCCCCCCAGGTCATGAGGTCTCACATTTTTAGAAGTTCTGGTCCATTAGCATATTAGAATCAATTGTCCAACCATAGCTTCAGTTTATGAAGCTTCATCCTCCTTGTTTTTTCTTCTCACTTCACTCTTGTTTTCGTTCCTGGGCCTGAAAGTTGTCCTTGATGCCAAACTAGAGAAGGAATTGTTTTGTCTGTCTACACTGAGAAGAGAGCTTAGTAGCACTAAGAAGAGAGCTTAGTAGCACTTAATATGAAGCCTAAAACTACTCACTGAAACAGAACAGAGTCTAACAAAATGTAACAGCTAAAACCTAAGGCAATCAGCCTCAGTCTCTCTTTCTTCCTAATAAGCCTTCAAACTGCTCACAGCTGTTCTTCAGAGATAGCTTTTTGTATTTCTGTTCATTTCTTCATGTAGATGACAACCCCTCTACCTTTCCTTCCTCTTCTGTCCCTTCTGAACAGCCTGTAGCCACTGATAGCCAGACTCTCATCTTTGTATTCATAACATCAAGTTTCAATTATGGTAACTAGGTCATAGCTTTCTAGCAGCACAGTGGCTTCCAACTCCTGTTTGCTGACAGTGCTGCATGCGTAACTCTGGAGGCACTTCAGCTGCCACCTTCTTAAAGGAATGCACCTTAACTCCATTGAGGTATTTCACCAGTATTTCCCTGTTGGTTCCTATTACTCCATGAGCCCCTTGACCCTTGACGTAAGATGTCAAGTGTGCTCCAGTGTACCCAGCACAATTCAGAGCAGTAGGCTGAGAGGCCTCACTAGCAACACATCCCTCTATCCTTTGAGGAAGGTGATTCCCATAACTGGACATCCATTACCCAAAAATACTTCACAGACATGAAGGAACTTGTAATATCCTGACTTTAAATAGCGTAAATACCTACTTTTAGAATCTTTCTAGATTTTAATGATAAAAACATGAAAAGAATTATGGAATGTGAAAACTGTAGTACTAGAATAGAATAGATTATTTCAATTGGAAGGAACCTACAACTATCATCTAGTCAAACTTCCTTACCACTTCAGGGCTGACCATAAGCTAAAGCATGTTATTGAGTTTCCACATATGTCTTAAAAATTGGCAAGCTTGGTGCATCAACCACATCTTTAGAAAGTCTTCAAGTGTTTGACCACCCTCATGATAAAGAAATGCTTTTAAATATCCAGTCTGAATGTCCCCTGGTGCATGTTTTCTCCTGCACACCCTATCAAGATCAAGGAGAAGAGATCAGTACCTTCCTTCCTCTCGATTTCCCCACCTCAGGAAACTGTAGAGAGCACTGATGTCAGCCTTCATGCTCCTTTTCTCCAAGCTAGGCAATCTCAAAATACCCAGCAGAGAGAAGCACCCTAACTAGCACCTAATCAAATTTTTTTGATTGGTGGCAATTTTTATGGACAACGTGCCATATTTTACCAGTTTGGATAGCCCTCCAGTGATGCTTATCCAGAAGCCAAGGTAATGGATAACCTTCCTGAAGCAGCACCTTTGGCCTTGGGCAGTCCTTTCCCTAGAAGATGGCTGCTAAAAAGACTTTGGCACCTGTTCAGGTGTCATGTATTTAGCTTAACTTTAGTAGCTGTTGCTCATCCAACACCTTCTAAAAAGACAATTTAAACATGGACTGTCAATTCAAAGGATTTCCTTGATGTAAAATTTTTGAACATGCACTGAAGAGGTGATATATCCTACACAGAGTAAGAGTAAGTAATATTTTGTCCTGACTTCATATTTCATAATTCTGCAGGTTGACAGAATATAAAGATGTATTGAAAAGTGCTTACAGGTAATTGAGAACTACCTGACAGTACTGTGGAGATTAAGTCAGTGAATATTTGATTTTTAATCTAAAATATGATTTTTTGTAATAATACTAAGGAAAGTGTAATCTTCCCACTCATATATACTAATATTCTGACGCTGGCAAATTGTGTGAAATATATTTTTGTCAGACAAGGGATAGTGGAGATTCTATGAATGGATAGTTGCAGAAACTGCCTTAGAAGATAATAAATGAATCTAATTTTAAAGAGACGCTGAGATGATCCTAAGTAAGGTACAAGCTTAGCCTACTTTTTCTCTTACATTTTACTTAGAATGCTTTGTGCTAGCTAATCAACTGATATTAATCATTCAGGTACCATGAAATACGTACAAACCCTAGGGGCAGTACTGTTACATTTATCTTATTGTGACAGAACTGGTGCAGAACTGCCTTAAGATATCTGTATTCCTGCAGTGTGTGTAATGTCACCTGGAGCTACCCCATGAACATGTGGCAGACTAATCAATTCTGTGAGCTTGCTCCTTCTCTCCTCGATGGTGCAGGGAGTGTAGAATGGAGGCAGAAAGAGAGGAAAAATTATGACTTTAAAGTAAATGTCTCTGGAAGGGTGGAAAAACATAGAGAACTCTCATTTGATCAGGAATTGTCATATTTCTACCCTATGTCTAAGGTAGAGGCCCTCTTTCTTTCTTTCTTTCTTTCTTTCTTTCTTTCTTTCTTTCTTTCTTTTCTTTCTTTCTTTCTTTCCTTTCTTTCTTTCTTTCTTTCTTTCTTTCTTTCTGTCATTGATCATCATGCAATCAAGCAGTTCCTATAAATAATTGTTCTTTTTAATTTTCCCATTTAATGTCTTTTTGTGAAGAGCAGGCATGTGAGAGAGATTATAGTCATTCATTAAGGTTGACAGCAAAAGGTTTTCACTATCTGGATAATCCCTTTAGTATTTTATTTTTACAGTCCCTACCTCCCTATATATTGAATGGGCCAAAGTACATGGAAACCATTTGTAAACTACAGTGTGTCAAAATTAAAAACCTAATGCAAATGAAAACTCAAATTTTAGTGGTGTTTTGTTTTGATATTTGGCTTATTTGACTGTTTGTTCCATTTATTATTATTCACAATTAAAAAATGTAAATATGCAGTATTTCCCAGGATTTTGCCTGATGAAAAGCTGTGGCCTTCTTCATATCAATTCTAGGTCAATATTATTCTGTTTAGAGTCTGACCAAATATTATTTGATGTGATGTGATCTTCATGGGTAGAACAGTGTTCTAACCCTTTTGAGGGCTATATATTCATTTTGTTCTTCTAGTAGAATTTCTTGTTTCTAAATGTGTTTGTAGACGCACAACTTTAAAAATTTGCCATCTTTTTCAATTCTCAATAGCACTGGAAAACTGAAGATGGATTAATCTGGAATCTGATTTTAACATTATTTTTTCCTTTAAATGGGACTTGAAAATCAAATTGCAAGTATTTACACCTTACTTTGTTCTGTAACCCTCCTTCTCTTATTTATTTGCTTGTTGGTCAGAATAACGTGCACTTATTGCCGAAAATTATAAGTCAAGGGAAATCTTCAGACTTGTAGTTCTACAGATTGCTTTGTACAGTGATAGAAAAACCTTGGTGAAGAAGAAAATTCCAGACTTAGTTCACAAGAATGAAATGAGTAGGACAAACTGAAAGAAACAAGAAACTGACTACTCTTTTTTTGTTTTTGTTTCTTTTGTTTGTTTTTTTGTTTGTTTTTTGTTTTTTGTTTTTAGCTTTAGCAGAATTAATCCTGATATGTGGTAATTTAAGGTTAAGCAAAAATCACATCTAAGATATAATTTCAAAGAATAGCCCAATAGAGGATACTCTCACACTCTTAGCCTCAAACAAGTAAACTAAAGTATCAAATTGTTTTAAAGATTACATATATTTAATAGGGAAATTAAAATTACCCTTCTTATTTAAATAATGTGTATCAATCACAGGAAAATTCAAAACTCTTTTGACTGTTTTAATTATATATACTGCTCCTATTCAGATTAATGCTTCAAGGAAATATTTAGATGCTTCTAATTTTAAACGACTGGATTTAAGTGAAAAATGGAAGGCTCTTTGCCATATAATAATCTCACTACTATTCTTGAATCTACACTGCATAGGAAGGAGTGGTATGGTTTTGCAAAGACCTGCAGTCAGTGGAGTGGAAAAGAAAGTGCATTAGACCAAAAATAGTAGCCTCGAAAGGAATTGTGCCATCAACACAAAAAATATATATACAGCAAAGTATTTCAACTTGTACATCTCTCTTGCATATCTTGTACATACAAGCATAACACCCCTGAAATACTGTGAATGTGCACATATAAAAGCAGAGTTTAAAAATGAAATATAGTGGTTCATTAAGCGATATCTTAAATAAATTGACTCCAAAATAGCTAACATGCTACTTTTCTACATAGCAAAATGAGAGTTGTCCCTGCCTGACTTAAAAGAGGTAATTATTTGTTTTCTAATGGTTGATGCAGACAGATTAGCCATCCAAAAATTTCTCTTGATTGTTCTGATGGACCTTGGTCTAAGTCAGAGCATTCTAATCCTGTCTGCCACCTTTTCTGTTGCAATTTCGACCCACCTAGTTTCTTCATGCTTAAATATTTCTGCAAAGTTCTTCTTTATCTACACTTGGAGAGAAAAATTAAATACTGAAAAACATACACCAAACTCAAGACTCACTTTGAAATTCCTCTTGAAGAGCCAGCTTCTCCTCCAAGTCTCATTCTATTACACACATCTCAAACATTAACTGGGTATTTTTGCATTGCATATTACATCTTATGTGAGCTACCAGATCAGGTCCTGAGTTCATTTTAATCTTCATATAACTGTTCTCAGATACAAGCTTGTGGCCATTAAAGTTGCCTTCCAGCAAAAGCAAAGCACATTTGCTTTTGCTTGCTTCCTTTCCAATTTTTCTATTGATCCTATGATTTTTTTTCTTTTCTGATTCAAATAAGAAACAGAAAAAAAAGGGTTCTGCTGGGTTGCTGCGGTTAATTTACTCTGTTCCATTCCTCAACAGTCAGGTTTAAGTGTCAGAGTTGGCACGTAGGAGGTGTCAAAATGTTGCAGAATTCCAGGAAATGCACAAGAGAACCTTTTGAAGAATAAAATCTCTGGTTTTGGTGTCAGGAAGCTACTAAATGGATTCACATGTGTTTTTTAGCCATGATCCATTGCCCTATTTGCCAGGCAACAATTTCAATAGTTTTACATAAATAAACATTGGTGGTGTGGATCAAGCTTCTTGTTTGTTCTACCTGTGAGTTTAAAAGGCTCTCATAAATACATATTTGATATCATCAGACAGGAGAAAACTACACACCAAACAATTATGTACCTTGCCTGTCTCGATAACACAATGAAGATATTTATGTTGATATCTTTCCTATGTTCATTATCACTGTAATTTTCCTGAAAGGTTAACATCTTCTCAAACTCATTTAGACTCATTTAACACACAAAAAAGTATTTATCTCTTCCATTTGTGCAATGAAATTAAATCACAATATACTTCAAATTATGAGGTCTGTGTTAAAAAACCCAAAACCAACAAACCAAAACTCAAAATAAACAACTAAGAAACTGAAACTCATTGAGTTCTGATTTCCGTTTGTGTCTGGCCATCTTATCCAGAGTGAAACTAAAAGCAGACATGCTAAAGGAGTAGGCAGTTCTGAGGGAGAAAGAGCAGTACAAGCTATTCCTGCCCAAAATCCAAACAAGAATATGCTCACAGGGTTCCAGATCATGAGTAAACTTGGGTAAAGGTATTGTGTAAAAAAAAGCTGCAGCCAAGTGTTTAAAAGAATGTTCTTATTGTGGTAGCTGGAGCTGTGTGCTTTAATTCACCACCTTAAGCACTCTTCTGGTCCACTTATTCATTTATCAAAGACATACAACACAGAATGCACCAAAAAAAAGTGTTAATCACCTATCAGGTACAGCTACCTGATGTCGTTGTTGAATAGTGCAAAAATGATATTTTTTATCTATATAAATTATATGATAAATATATAATATATTTATATTATCATATATATGGATATATATTATAATATAATAAATATAATTTATATATATATATATATATATATATGTATATGTATATAAAGAGAAAGTGGGAAAGTAGCCAATAAAATGTGGGGCAGTCCTAGTAGTCAAGGTAATAATGCCTATCATGCACAAGGCTCTGGACTGACATATTATTTCCAAGTTTAAAACATCAAATGCTTTATTTCACATTTTTAAGGGTGTCAAGTTGGAATTTGACAATTTTAAGGATACTTCTTGTATGCATCTCATTAGGAGGATAGGTACTTTCCAAGGGTAAGCACAAAAGTTGACAATAGAAGCAATGTATGATGAGCTAAGAAAATTCATAGGGAATGTTGGGATTGCCTCTAGACCCTTAAGTAAGATGTTGTCAGCTGAAAATGAGCTAAGACAATTCTAACTGCTGAAGAAATACTTCAGAGAGTTGCAAGTTATCACCATAATTTCTTTTTCAATCTATGCAAAATGCATGCATGAAGCGACATGTGCACAGTAACTTGATATATGTAATGGGAATATCATCACCATATGGCAGTTTTCCATTACTTCTAGCCTTTAATAAGTACAATTCTACCCCTCTCTGCTGAAAGGCCACTCACAGTTGGAAAAGCAGAATGATGTGAAAAGAAGGGATGGAAAGACAGGACTCAGCTGCAACCCGAACAGTTTGAAGAAAAACAGATTGGATCTGGTCAGTAAACTGAGTTACCTATGTTTTGTACTTGTATAAGGTATCTTTGTATCAAGAGTGATCAATGACTTTTTTTTCAGTAATAAAACCCAGAAGAAATCAATAAAGATGGATCATTTTTACTTATAAATAAAACCAAATCAAACAATTATAGAATCTTAAAATTTAGAAAAGACTTTCAATGTCAACACCATAATGTCAACTAATCCATAGCAATAAGTGCCATCACCAGTCTTGAACACCTCCAGTGATGTTGGCTCTACCATTACCTCAGAAAGCCTGTTCCAATGCTTAACCACCCTTCCAGTGAAGAAATTTTCCCAGATGTCCAGTCTGAACCTCCCCCTGGCACATCTTGGTACCATTTCCTCTTGTCCTGTTGCCAGCTGCCTGTGAAAAATGGCCAACTCCCACGTGGCTGCAGCCTCCTTTCAGGTAGCTGTAAAGAGTGATAGGCTCTCCCCTGGGCCTCTTTTACTCCAGGCTGAACAATCTCAGCTCCCTCAACTGCTCCTCGCAGGACTTCCTCTGCAGATCCTTCATCAGGTCCATTCACCTTCTCTGGACATGCTCCAGCCTCAATGTCCTTCTTTTGGTGGGGGGCTCAGAATTGGAAATAGGACTTGAGGTACAGCTTCAGCGACACTGGGAACATGGGGACAATGATTGCCCTGGTGCTGCTGGCCTTGCTGCTGACACAGGCCAGGATGCCTTTGACCTTCCTGGCCACCTGGCCACTTGCTGGATCATGTTCAGTCAGCTGTTGACCAGCGCCCCAGATTCTCTTCTGCTTGGCCACTTTCCAGACACTCTGCCCCCAACCTCTAGTGTTGCATGGGGCACTGTGAATCAAGTGTGGGACCTGGCACTTTCCCTATTGAAAAGGGAATACAGTTGGCCTTGGACCATTAATCCAGCATGTCCATATCCCTCTGCAGAGCCCTCCTACTTTACAGCAGATTAACAACCCCACCAATTTAGTGCCATCCTGCATGGATGTGCTCAATCCCATCAGCCAGATCATCAACTGGACACAATACTGAGCCCTGAGGAACACCATTTTTGACTGGTAGCCAGCTGCATGTAACTCCATTTATCAGGTAGACTAAATCCACTACCTTTTCTTTATCCACTAGGCAGGTCATGACCTTTGTTTGCTTAAAATCTTCTAAATATCTATTCCAAACTTTGTCAGCTGCACAAGATATCTTGCAACATATATTTGTTTTGTTGTTTTGGTTTTCATTAAAAAAAAAACAAAAAAACAAACAAACCAAACAACCTATCTACAGTTTAGTCTCAGAACTAATTTTCTGCATGAATAATAATGGCCAAATTTTCACATTCCTGTCTGGAAATGTTTTTCCACCCTCACCTGGCAAAAGAGTAAAAAAGTTAATGTGAATCCCACAGGATAACAGACAGGTATATGAGGCCTCTGGTCACAAACAGACCTTGTCCATGCATTCAGGAGACATTGTGTTTAATCACAAGTAAACCAAATCCACTCACAAGGGTATTGTGGTCTGGTAAAAAACGAGTTTGGAGGAAACATTTTGTATCAGCATTTTATATTTTTCTGTATGCTGGCATTGTATGTTAGTAGAATCCACGTGAAGTTGATCACAACTGTCCAATTCTTAGCCAAAATCTGAGAAATTGCCTAGAGAAAACAGCATGCAGACAGTCAAGCCCTGCAAGACAGTACACACATCAGTGATTGTTTCAGAGATTCAGAATTCAGGTTTTGACTTTCATGGAAAAGTCCTACCTCACAAGATGGTGCCATTAACTTTACAGTGCAAACCCTTTCACAGTCCCTGGCAAATAAATACCTGTGAAAAATGTGTGAAAGAACTAATTAGCATGAAAGTATGGAGCAGTTCAGAAGGTGTAACATCTGCAGAAGTAAGGTGCGAAACAATTTTTCAGAAGGGTTAAATGAAATAACAATCAGTGGTTTACAAAGAAAATTGATGGCTATTTCTCCCTTACACTGAATTTTGCCTGCAAAAGATTTGTTAAGGAAAAAAAAAGAAAAAAATCAATGTTTATCTGGAAAATAGTCTGCCAAAATTTGATTATTTCTGTTAAAAACCCAAAGAAATTAATTGAAATGTGCTTTCTTTCCTTCAAAGTTTGCATGGAAGCAAATGAGATCAGTTTCACTGCAGTAAATGTTATGGAGGCAGGAATTGAATTGGCTAAATCAGGTGTTTTATTGCCATGTTTTAGAAAGCATTTTAGAAAAGATGAGATGCTATGCAAAATTGTATTTTTTCTCAGCCAGAAAAAATATGTGTTCCATAGCCTGCTACAGCTGATGTAGCTTCCTTAGAGAAATGATATATTCTACCTTTAATACTGCAAGTGCCATAGTAAAGAATGACTCACATTTAATGAGAAAGAGACAGACTTCAGAAAAGTTTTGAAGACCATTGCATCTTCATACTTTGTTGTTTAAAAAACAATACATGTCCTTTGCACATTTAAATGATCCTTCCCAAAGGTTTACCATGGAAAGAAAGAATAGTCATAACCTCTGGCATCAGACATTGGGTTAGGCTGACCAAGAATGAGAAGTCAAGTCTTGAGCAGGATAACATGACTGACTGAAAAAGAGCTAAAACTGTTCTGAGACTTCAAACTAGAAGAGATGCTACAGAGACATATTTTTTTGCTGTATTTACAATTTTTGCAAAGTACATTGAGAGGTTCCTAATAGAACATCACTCAAAGTTGTAGTATGGGGTTGGGACATGAGATTTCTATGAAGACAACATTATGTAATATGAACAACCGAAAAAAAAAAAAATACAACCATTCTAACAGATATTTCTTTAGTATGTAAAACCACTAAATGAACACCTGGATTTGGTCCTCTTTCTAATTCTTCCTAGTGTTTTATGTGTTGCATTGATATCTAGGATATCTAGTCTTGAGTATACTTTGAATAAAAGCCTTAAAATAATAGAGTTGAAACAATTATTAGAGTTGAAATAATTATTCATGCAGTCAGTTAATGCCATCATGATGTGATTGAGTCCAAAACATTAAGGTGAAAGTAGTTTGGTGGCATTTTTGCATGATATGTGTCTGCTTGAAGCATCAGTCCAGTTGAAAAAAGATGTTTGAAGGGAGGGAAATAGGGGAAGGCAGATGAAAGACACATAAATCAAAATAGGAGGATTTGAAGCCCATTAAAAAAAAAAAAAAAAAAAAAAAAGGCTTTTCATTTCCAAATATAGATCAAATCAGATTTATTTGGCTGTGATTTTACTTCTTTTCAGCTGGCACATCACTTATACTGAAATGGACTAGAAATGTTTCACCATGTACTGATGCATTATCCTAAAGGAAAACCTCACTAGATGAATAAAACGTAAGGTAACAGATACTAACATAAACACATAAACGTATTTTAATTCCCATTGTAACTCACCTTTTTCTCACATATAACAGCATTGAAGTAAAATATTATATATGGGAAGTTGCTTACTTGGACATGAGGATTAATTCTCATTCATTCAAACAGTGGTTAATTTTGAATTTGTAAAATTAGTTTTTTTAGAGAAGAAATTTCAAATGCTCTAACTTGTAGTTTGTGAGCCATTTCCTATCTATCTAGATAATAATATGTATGTTCTGTGTATTCAGAAATCTACATGACATGTTTCTTGAACTATTCTATCTTTGTGAAAATGATACTTCTAAGGATGTGCAGAAATGTGTCAGATATGCTTCAACAGAGAGACATAATCAGAGCTCTCTTATCAGTGAGGGATGATATTATACCTTTATTGTGAAATTTTTATGAAATATACTAATACTTGTGAAAAATAAGTTCTTATATTCCTGAAACTTTAAAAATGTGTCTTCTTAAAACACAATATGCAGTTAACACAGGAGTCAGGAGTTCAGTTTTATACAAGTTCTTGGTGATATCACAAGACCTAATTTTAAGTAGCTTCATTTTTTTTCATGCTGTAAAAATATCATTGTTGCTTGCTGAATATTTGGCTTTCTATTTAAATATAGTCAAGATGATATAACTGAAATATGCTGATATTTGCATATCATCAAGAAAACAGATGATATCTTGCAGAGATATTAGAAATATAGAGCTTCTCACTGAAAGGCAGAAATATTTGGTCGTATAGATTGTGTTTTAGACAGCTGTGTGTTTTAGACAGCTGTATCTTGAATCCCTTCTGAATGGCTTAGGTGATATTTTTGACGTATATCCATTCCAGGAGGAGCACAGATCAAAAAATGGAGCAGGTTTCTTGCCATTCTTTGTAATTGTTCTGGCCATTTTTTGTAATTGTTCTGGTTAAGAAGAATTGTATCCAAATATATTAGAAACAAGCAATAGCTGTGCTCTGCTATTAACACATATATCTTATTCACAAAGTATTTATGAAATGTTAACAATGGAATTTTCCTGAAATATAATAATAACAGGAAGAGATATGTGTCATCTTCAGACACAGTAATGTCAGACAGAGATATAGATAATTTTATGTCTTAGTTTAAAATAAACAAACAAACAAACAAATCAAAAAACCCAAATCCAAAAATCCCCCACTTTATATTGCTTCTAGTTGTTCTATGAATCAGGGAAAGGTCACAGACTTTGGACTTGAAATTTTCTTTCCTCTAGTCTCATTCTGCTTCTTATCCACTTGGAACTGATGCCTTTAAAGGAAATGGTGCCTCTCCCTGGAACTGCACCAGGACATAGTAGTAGAATCTACTACAGCTTCTTTTCAAATGTAATCCCCCTCATGCTCAGTACACAGCTTAGTTTATGCCCCTCTCTAACGAAGAAGAGATTTAAAAAATCCACAGCCCACTGTTTCTTTTTAAAACTCTGTGACTATTTTTCTGTACTGAAGAACTAATGAGGAAAAGGTAGACTTTCAGAATGAATGAACAAGCTGATTTTACCTTGTACATACTGGTTCCTCAAAACAAATTTATTTTAATAGAAGATTTTATTTATTCATATGTTTTTATCTTTGCAAGTTCCACTTCCTTGATTGTGCATGACAAACCCCACTATGGCTATGAAAGAGATGAAACACTCAGAAATCATAAAGTAAATGGTCCTGACTATCTCAAATTCAACACTGCTGAAATTACATTAAAGTTGTCTTATGACTTTAGGTTTCTATTTTCTTTAACATTAGCAGAGGAATATCAAGGTGCCAAGAGGGATAAGGGCCTAAAAATATTCAGATAGGCTGCAAATGATTAATTTGCTCTTATCTGAACTGAGCTGAATCTGTTTGAGGTACATCCATTGAAAGAAATAAAGCTGAACTAAAGGTAGAAGGAAACATTGGCCTTTTTTTTCAAGTAATAAAACAATATTTTATTGTTAGATTATTTTAATACTTTTTCCTGTAATAACACTGCATTAAAAAAAAAAACCAAAAAAACAAAAAACAAAAACCAAACATTATTCAGCTTTCACTACTTGATAAATAAAAATTAATTTATATTCAGCTTCCAGTGGCAGCATGAATTGCCGTTAATTCATTTCACAGCATTTGGGTACTAGGCATAAACTAGGCTGCTCCCCTCTCCTGGCATTTCACTTTCAGTCATAAAATGATTTTCCTTTAATATCTTATGTAAGATAACTGTTTGTGCATTAAATGGGTTAGATATAAATAAATAGCTGACAGTGGCCAAGAGTAGTTATTTTCAGTGGGCTTAAAGAGATTTGATCTGCAGATATGAATGTTGATTACTATTGCTTTTACTTACATTAATTAAATTAAGGGATGCAATCACAGAAATATTTTGTTTTCATTGAAATGGACAGACCTGGCAAATAGCTACAAAAGTGAACCTTAACTGTGTAGATTCTTGTAAGCTCTGTAAGTTGATTTGTTTTTCCTTACATAAAAAACTTTGAGAAACGTTTCCTCTGTTTTTCAGTTACAGGTCTTCAAACTTTCAATTCTGGTTTTAGGCACCTTCAATGAAGCTTGCTGACATTCATTTGAACAGTGTTAAGGAATTCTTTGTGTGGTTTGTAACATGATGTATTCGATGCTGAAAGAAATAACATCCTTCTGTAACAAGAATAATCAGGCAGGTTTGTAGCTCTGGAACTACAAAGATTTGAATTTAGAAAGCAGATACACAGGACTTATACTCACTGTCTTAGTCAGAAACCATTTTCAGTTTGCAAGCATGTTTTACATCTGCAAAAATGTGTACTGAACCAAATGTGGAAGAGTAGAGCACTTTATGAGAGCAATTTTACATTAGATATTTGATTTTATTCTGACAGTTCTTTAGAGTAAGGTCTATGTTATTAATCAGAACATGACTGTGAATGAAATGACAGCAATAAGTTAAATTCTTATTTGAGGGTTTCTTAATGCGGTATCAGAAAGGAATAAATACTGAAAAATTGCTAATTCTACTTTTAAATTTCCAATTTATTATTCAATCATGTTTTTACCCTGTGAACCGGAATTTTAGGGAAATAAAATTTGCTTTTATGTGTCTGCTGATAACAAGGTTTGGGTTTTTTTAAATGTTTTATAGTTGAAGGTTTGGGAGTTTTTTTTCTATTTTCCTATATGACAGATAAGAATTCCGAAGTTTTACTAATATTAATACTAATAATTAATAGAAGATTCTATTTTTTTCAGGAAACTATAATCTGGCAGGAATTTATTTCCATTAAACAAACAAATAAACAATTTTTTCTTACATCTTAAATAAGCTAAAGGGAATCGCAGACCAGTCACATTTTCAAATTTATGTACAAAGTGGTTCCTCACACATTACAATACAGGTATAACTGAATTTGTAAGGAAAAATCTGATTAGCTTTATCACATATTAATGGGAATAATACTCAAATAATATAAGGCAACAAAATTAAAGTTGTAAAGGCAATTCAGAAAATGCTGTTATTGAGGCTGTGCTTATTTCTTTATTTTGTATGTGTTATAGGTGAGTTTTAATCACATGGTTTTTTTTCAGTTTTATTTTCCCTGCTGAAGGAAAGCAGGCCTGCACTTCACAAGTAACTGTTGATTTTTTCCAATGGTTAGCCAAATATTTAATTTTCCTTATCCTCCTTAGATGGGGCTATCAACTATTTTGCTTTGTTTTGTTGAGGTGTTTGTTTGGGTTTGGGTTTTTGGTGTGGGGTTTTTTTTTTTTGTTTTTTTTTTTTTGGTTTTTTTTTTTTTGTTTTTTTGTTTGTTTTTGGTTTAGTTTCATTTTTTTCTGGCACTTCTATTGTGCTTGCCAATATAGAAGACCAGCGTTTTACAATTAATTGAGTAATAAAAATCCTCATGGTCTAAAAGGCTTATTTATATGTCTTTTACAAATAAGACCAGAGGAATAACTTGTAAAGTAAGAAAACACCTTCTACCTGAGATACGTAGCCATACATTCTTGGTTTGAAGGACTTACAGTTTTGCCACAAGCTTGAAGCTTGGAGCTCAGAAATTCAAAACTATATAGGTTATGATTCCCAATATTTATTTTATTTTAAGACTCTCCAGTAGAAGCAGAAATAGAAAACTGCTTCCTGGGGAAGTGGTATTTTGTTGGAGTATTTTTACGACAAATGACAATCTCTGTATGAAATGATGCAAATCTCTACATAAAATAGTCATTATACAGTAGCCTCAAACTATTCCCAAAACAAGTCTACCCAGTGTGGAACTGAGAAAAATAGAGCAAGAAGAACTAAAATAGGGGAGCATAAGAGTTACCATAATATGTGGAGTATATGGAAATTTACAATAAGGAAGAAGATTTTTCGCTCTCTTTAGTGCACTAGGATGGAAGAAGGCCAGACTGAGCCCTTAGCTACAAAGGAACACTTATGAGAACAGTTTTTCAGATGATATAATTAAAGGTCAGAAGACAACCTTCATGATTTTATTTTTTTCTGTCTTCCAGCCTCATTTGTACCAAGACTGTTCAGGTCACTGTTTTGAGTTAGTGATGCAGGAAGGTTTATATATCTTTGGTATAATTGCGCATAGCAGTTTCCTAAAATTTCTCTGCTGGGAGTGTCATCCAGAAAGGTTACTGTGACATTTCCAAAATTGTGTCTTATTAATAGGAATGAAACATGTTTGTTTCCTTTTTCATGCATCAATATTGTGTACACATTTATCCATATTGTGGTATGTTTATCTAGAACATGCATACCTACTTGTATAGGTATATATATATATATATATATACACACACATTAGAAATAGTATTTTCTTTGGGTTATATTTTGCTTCAAATGTAACATAAAGATTAGTAAGCAAAACTACTTCACAAACATGAATAATTTGAAGGAGAGAAAGAAGTTGGGCAACAATTTCCTTCCAATAATAGTTTTCAGCAGCCTCCAAGTTATGAACAAGTTTTACCAACTTCCATTACAAAATAAAGTGATACTTATGGCAGATAAATTAACTTTAAAATCCTTGACTGTGTCTGATGGACTTTCACGTAGAGGGAAATATTTTAAATTGCAATTTATATATCATCTCATTAAATCTAGTATTTGCTAGCTGTTATGCTAGCCATGTCTTAAAAAAGTACTGTATTTTCTCAGAATAAATTTATATTTTGGCACCATTTATATTAAAGTCCAAAGTAGTGAAGGAAAGGTGAGTTTAACTGAGTAAAGGTAAAATAGAGCTTTTCTTGTCAGTACCATCTAACATTTTCCTAGTCTGCTTCTCTTCTGGATACTGTTAAAACATTTTCTGGCATGACAATTTAGCAGCAGTTAGAGATCTATTGATATGTCAAGGATTTTTGATCCATTTGCTTTGGGAATTATATGGTGGGATTTGTTTCTGGGGACAGAGGGAAGGTCATAAAAATGAGAATATATTATTTATTGTAACAGAAATCCAAATATCTAGATCATCAAAGCTTGTTTTTGATGGTAGCCAGCTGTGGGTGTTTAGGAAGAGTGAAAGCATAAAGCAAGAATGTAGTGATAATTGTATATAGAAATTTCTTCTATAATCACTGGCAGTGTAAAATTGTGGGGCTTCTTGATTGATTATGACTTACTTGGAGGTGCTTTTGAAACATTTCCTTCAATAATTTTGTAATCCATTTAAGCAGTTGGCATCTACAAAATCTTGCAGCAAGGAACTCCAAGTCTTAAGGGTTTTTTGCCTCTGAAAAATAACTTTTTCTTTTTGAACCTGGTATTATTTTGTTTTTATTGGAAGATTCCTGATTCTGTTGTTGGAAAACACAGTGAATATTAGATCCTGCGTATAATTTGTGTTTTCATAGACATCTATCTCTTATCAGCTGGAAAATCCCAGACTGCCTTCTTCTTTATAAAGAAACCATTTTCTGACTTTGATCATCACTTATCCACTTCTTTATCTTTGGTAGATGAACAATATCTTGTCTGGGGCAGGACATGCTAATGAAAGCAACAAAACCTTCAATATTAGGATGCAACAGTCAGTAGCATAACATTTTTTTCTTCCTTTCCTAAAAACTCTTAATATATTATTTCCTTTGTTTGCTTAACACTGAGCTAAGTCTTTCCCACAACTGGCCATTATAACTGCAAGATCTCTTTTATGAATAATCATGTTGTACCACTTCATCAGTTCACATTCTTTTGAATGGACTTTCTATTTACTGGTCTTAATCTCAAATAAGCTGTTTTACCCATTATTCATTCCCTTTACCAGATCAAAAGATCAGTTCTAGAAGAATTCCACTTTTGTCCATCCTCTATTAGGATCATTGATTATTTGCTTTAATTGATTTTTCTGTATTTTGTTGAGGAAAAGATTTTCTAGCTTAATTTCTTTAGAAATGTCAATGATAGACATTGTCAAATGCCTTCTGGAAAACTAAGCAGACTATGAAATCTGAAATTCCCTCCTCTATGTGCAAAAAGCGTGACTGCTTTGATTCATAGCATGCAAATGGAATTCCTGTGGGTGGCCAAATCTTAACTTCTGTCCTTGTGAACAAGCAGGTTACCACACTATCCAGAAACCAGCCAAAATTAAGGCAGTTCATAGATTCTGTAATTTTTTACAATTCTGAAATTAGTAGAATGAGATACACAATAGCAACATGCAATATGATGGAGCTATTTCTTATGCACCTATGTTTCATACACCAAAGTTTTCCCGTAAATTCAAGTTTTTCTACAGTGTCATGACTTCTAAATCTTTTCAGGCATTACTGATTAATTAATTTGTATTTGCTCTACTTTCTGTGACTGCAAAGTTACAAGTCATGCTACCTGTTTGGAACATAAAATATACTCTCTAGATTCAGCTGGTGACTTTCCTCTGACCTTTCAGTGAATATAATAAATTAGAATTTGTTCTGCTTCCCTCAAAAAGTTTTGCTAGAAGTTTCCACACACAGTACCTATTCATGGGTGCAAAAATATTTATAAAATGCTTACCTTCCAAAACCTAATCAATAAAAAAAAATACTGTTTTGCAAACATTAATGGAAATGTATGAAATTATTTTGCCAATTCTAAGTTCAAAATTTATATGATTTCTGGTTTGTAGTCAGAAAACAAAAGAATATTTCATATTTCTTTTCAAATATATTTTTATTTTTTCCTTGTTGACTAGGGTTTACATCAATTTAAAGACAATGAATTTTCTCAAAAATTAAATGCTTTTCTTGATTTTTCGTGGAGTAAAAATACCCAAGAGAAACAGGCATTAAAAAAAAAAAAAAATTGGTTTAAAACCTGTCATTTTGATTTCATGGTTGACTATATTCTTTTAAAATGGAAACAAAAATAGCTGTGAAGAAGAGAAAACAAAAGAATTTAAAAAATTCTGTCTGGCTTATTGTATTTGTGAATTCCCATATTATTAGTTCTATCTTCTGTCATGTAGAAAGTGAATTTTCATCCAGCTTAACCATATTAGAAATAAGCCTCTGAAAAACTGGGGAGACAACAGCGAAGCCCAGAACACTTTGTTGGAAAAATAAAAGTTGTATTCACATGTCTCCTTATATTTCCAATTATCTCCTTATGTTTACTATTTATAGGATGGCTTTGAACATAATAGATAACACTGTTACGAATAAGTGAAATTGTTTTAGCTTGAACATCTATTTGTGCATCTTGCTATGAAGAGATTACAGCTGAGTGATTTCTGTTCTGTTCTGAGCCTCATAATAACAGCACAGGGTTTGAAGGCTTCTGATAACTTTTATTTTCTAGTCTCCAGTTCAACTTATTTGACAAAAAGTAAAGAAACCTAAACTCTTTTTATTCTTATATAAGATGTATGTTAATAATTCACTTCCAGAGAGGTGTTTTTTTTATTTGTTTGTTTGTTTTCTTTTGAGTAGTTAGTGATGGGCCAAAAGAGAGCATTTGCATTTACTCAGTATTGGATAAACTTAGAGGAACACTGTCAAAAATTTTAATTCTGATAGAATAAGGGCAAACCAATCTGAAGCAACCTGGAGAAATGTTTGCATTTAATTTTCTCCATCATTCATGATGATTCTTGTGGGTCCCTTCCAACTCAGAATATTCTGTGATTAGCATAACCAGTGGCCCTGTAGCCATTAACAAGTATTTATGTAGTTAACCCAGTAGGAACAAATTATTGTAACACGTTTGAATGGAAATAATGTAGAAAATATGGTCCTCTTTCTTCCAACTTTGTGTGACAGGTAACACAGGGAAGAATTTAAGAAGTCATAGAAACGTGATTCAAAGGCAACAGAGTCACACTGGCCAATGAGTGAGAGGAATGAAGGGTAACCTCTTGACAGTAACACAATTGATAAATTGGCCTGGGAATAGTATTACATTTGATTGATGGAGAAATGATGGAAATGTAATATGTTGTATGAGTGAATGAGTGAAAAACATCTGCATGTACAGAGATGAAAGCTGGTGGATATTGACCTGATCAGTTGCAATGTGTGGATTTTGTTGGTTTAACTGTTTCTTTTGTTCTCTTTTTGGTTTTTTACTTTCCTTGGACTGTTCTTCTTACTGACCACTTTCCTAAAGGCCGTATGAAATATTACTCTTTACTTTGTTGCCACTAACATAAGATCTTGTGCATATCTGCTTCCATAAAATCCCTTTAAATATTTTTCTTTTAACAGACTCTTAAGAACTCACTATCTACAGCATGTCCAGTGGCTACAATAGTTTTTATATGCTTCTGACTTTTTAAGCATTCATAAGGTGTCTTGTTATAAATAACTTACAAGTTCCAACTGAAATGCAATATTAATGTATTTTCTTTGTTTCTGAGGTCTGTGGCATTTGTGTCTTAAGAACATACAGAAAATTCATTCAGACCAAACAATACGATTTTTTTTTTAACCAGATGTTGGTATCTTTTGTTAATTTTCATCCGATTTCAGCTGGCTAAGCTTAGGAGGTACTACTTGAGAAGCAGGGATCCTGTTTCATATTTTTTCCATTCTGTGTTGTCTAGGAGTTTCACTTTGCAATTTCTCACTATTTTAAGCGTGCAAGAAGACATTGTAGTAGTGCCCTTGATTCCTAAAATTTCCTAAAATGTACTAAGAAATAAATGTCCAAGGATATGGCAATAAATAATAATAATAATAAAAAATCATTTATACTATTTATATAATAATGTTTGTAGTATGTTTATATATGGTTATATACTTTCACAATGTATACTAATATTTTATTTAATAACACATACAGGATTAAATTTTAAACATCAGATTCAGATTCTTCTGAACAGTTATAAAAAATCTTCAACACAGTGATAGAAAAATATTTCCTTATAGTTATTACTTGGAAATTGGTACTGTAATGCAAATCAAAGTCATAGACTCTCATTTGATGTTTGCTAATATAGACAAATAGCAAGGGAGATGTGTGTATTTGGTTTTTTTCCTTCTGGAAACAAACCAGATATTTTTAGTGAGTTATACATAAAAGTGTTGTCTGAATCTGTTCAATCAATTTTTTTATTTTTTTTTTTTTAGCAAAGAGGTAAAAACCCAGATGTTTTACAGCCTATTTTATCTTCTGTCCTAGAACGTATTCAGCTAAATACATAGGGTGTCACTGATCTCAGTGTTGCTGTAGACAAAATCAGTTTTGGAAGAGTGTCTTTTGTCTATTTAAGTATTTAATGGACAGATATTATTTGTTTGTTTATTTTTATTGCATGCTGTTGAAGGACTAGTGGGGATTTGGAAGAAAAAATTAGGTCCCGTTTACTAGGTGATCAGAAAGATCTACCGTTTAATCACCTGTAAGACTTAAAAACCTTTGTAGCTGTTTCTGTAAGACATTTCTTAAAGTTCTCAGATTCATATTCTACTAAGGAATATAAAAAATCCTTAGTTAATAAAAGTATTATTGATTGAAATGAAAAAAAGTCCGTAATATTCACAGTTTCTTAATAGATCAAATAGTTTAACTTGATATCAAGTCAATAAAAATTTGCTCTCTCCATTGTACCAAAATAGATTGCATAATGGTAGTGTATTCAGCTTTCAAGTTCACTGGATTTTATCAGCCCATTAAGGAGAAGAAATATTCAACTAAAAGAGAATGCAGCATTCCACTTTTCAGAGGACAAATACATTTCCAACACGTCTTGGTTTTATGCCAATAATCAGCTAAGAGAAAGAGAGGAGGAACAAAACCTTCAGGTGTGTTTCTCCCATAGTAGCTAATACAGACCTTGTAACATATTGCCTTGGCTCTGAAATTATTTAATCTCAGCAGCACTTCAAAATCGCAGTGCTTGTCTAGTACAAAACTTGTGTAACCTAAAGATTAAAGGAAAAGAAGAGACATTTCAAAATGGTTTTGGATACCTACTTTGTTTTTTGATAGCTAAAGTATATTTTTGGTTACATTTGGCTAGTTGCTCAGCATTCTTTTTACTAGACTTGAAAAAACTCAGTAAATTGAGGGGAGTGGATGTTAGTTTTTGTGACACTTTCTCAGTCTTCAGACTGACAGCTTTAAAGGTGATTGAAAAACAACACGTAGAGTTTTCACCAAATGTCTTTGGAAAAATACTTAAAAAATGATTGAGCATCTTTTTATTCTTTATCTGTTGCACTTACAGATCACTTCTGATGACTTAAGTAGGATTCAAAATGGAGAACTATAGAACAAATAAGCTGAGATTTTGAAACTAATGCTGTGTTTGGGTATACAAATTGTTCCAGCTTGTTTTTAGAATAAGGCAATTCAAGTTGACACAGGACTAGAATATGATTAGTTTAGTTAAAAAAAAAAAAAAAAAAGGAAAATTCTCTTAAACATTGAACTGTAGAAAGTAGCACTTTTGAGCAAGCAAGTAAGTGTATAACTTGTTTCTGTTTCAGTGAGCACAAGCACTTCAGACTGTGTTGCATGTATGGAGAATACTTCAGCACAGAAGGATTAGCAGTTGGTTGTGATGTCACTGGAGAAATTGCATGTTCTCTTCCAGCTTGAATCTCATGGCCAGAATAGGCAGGCAAACATTAACATAGTTGTAAAAACTGGTTTATTTTTTAAAAATAAATACAAAAATATAAATATAAAACATTGGCAGATAGAATTTGATGAAATGAAGTTGCACAAACTTTTTTTTTTAAACCAGCTGCATATTACACTTATTAACACCACGTGTACATTTTGTTTTATTTTAATGTACAGAACAGGACATATTGGATTTTTTTTTCTTCTTTGCCATTTTAAAAGCTGCACTTGCAGGAATAGGACGTACCTAACAGAAGCGGCTTGTACATGAGGTTGCTTAAGGGATTATCACCCTGTTCAAATTTCTGAAGGTAAGATATTTTTTATTTTACTTACTAAAATGTACAACACTGAATTTCCATAGCTTTGGCTCTTGGAAGTTGATTAAATAAAATGTTGTATATATTCCAAGTGGCATCCTACTAGAAAGAATAAATGACATTAATGGACAAGTTTAAAACAAATTTTAAAAGGAAACCATTGTGCTGAGTGGCAGGAAAATTTTCCTGAATGTTAAATACTGTTGAGTGCAGAAGGTGTCTGTAAAATTACTTCCGCTCAAAGGAAAAGAAAAAAGTAGCCTACTGTAGGTTAAGAAGTGTCTTTGTCACTTTCTCCTCCACCGTACATCTCAGCTAGCTTATTAAACCGAGGACCCCACTCTCGGAGGTAATCATAGTTTTGATCTCCTTCAGTAGTACCTGACTCCAAGGAGCTCAAGGATTCAGCTATGGAATCGTTTCCTTCATAGGCATAGGTTGCAAGCGAGTCATACGGCGGCGCAGAGGGATCACTGTCATGCTCTTTTAGCCTTTGGTTAATGAAATCTCGCACGTCCGTGTTGTCTGGTGCCGAAGGAGTCCTCCGTGGCACAAATAACGTTTCGGGGATAATGTCTCGTCGAAGCTTCTTATCTTCGATAGCTGCAGGATTCCTCAGCGTGCCGATATCAAAGGCTTGGGTGTCTTCCTCTCCACCGCCCTCGTCATTGTAACTCACGATGTTGTCTCTGATGTCCTCTTTAGAGAGGATCAAAGGCTCCTTCTTTCGTTGCCTCTTCAGAGCAGCAAATAGCACCACTATAACTTAAAGAGGGAAACAAAGAATGGGTAAAGAGCTCTATTTAACAATTTCCTTAGCAGCAAATCCTCCAGGTACAAGAACTACATTTCAGCTACATTTCACCAACCCATTTTTTTGATAACTGGATAAACACCTCTATCTGTATAATGGCAGCACAATAAAGTGTGTATCAAACCTATTTTGCACACATTGTGTGTTCTGCTTTACAGGATCATGAGTTTGTCTGCATGCTCCTTCTGTAGCTGTAATGAGCTTTAAGATAGCCGAGTCTATTCTGAAGATATTTTTTCCTTTTTCAAGTTCAAAGGCTATTGTTAAAAAATGGATTTGAGTTGAATTATAGGTCATTAAGTGTTATTCTGAAGACGACAAAATGGAGGTTTTATAAAATTTTACTCTTTTTTTTTTTTTTTTTATTACAGAACTGAAACCACTAGCTAGATAGGGCTTTGATGAGGTAAAATTACTGCTTACTGCTATATTATATGTGAAATATATACTGCATATTGATTTTTAGTAGTTATTTAAATGAAAAAGAGACTTTTCCTCAAAAAATTAAAAATGAAAGACATGAAAGCAATTTTTGATTATAGTATTCATGCTGTCTGAACTTTCTTTTTTTGGACAACTTAATGAAAGAACACAAATGAGCTTCTGGTTGCACAGTGATAGTTTTAACAGTCTGGGACTTGAATTCTTATTTACAGTGTTAAAGTAGCAGATAACGAGGGTTTGCTTTGTTTTTTCCTTTTTACTTTAAGCCGCAGTTATATCCTTCTTGAAAAATCCAGGATGGCTAAGTCTACCAACCCGCATAATTTTGTGAAATGAGTCAGGCCTTACAATATTTGTCCCTGAGCAGGGGAAGATGGGTTTCTCTTCCTACCTAGCAGGATAATGATGCAGAGGAGAATGGCCACCAGTGCCCCGGTGCTGAGGCCGGCAGGGAGGAGCAAAGCCTCGGCGCTGCAGGACTGCATGTTCCCCCGGCTGTCACAGGCACACACCCGGATGGTCAGTGTGCCCGTGCTGCTCTGGATCGGGTAGTCGTTGTCCGATATCACCACTGGGAGAAGGTAAGTACTGATTTCGTGCCGACTGAAGCCATTCCTTCGTGTCAAAATCCTGGCAGTGTTATCTAGATTGATTAGAAGATACTGTTGAAGGCTATACGAACAGAAACCATATCACTTATAGTAGATGCAAATCATCATATTTTGTATGGCTTAAAAATAGTTCCTGATATCATAGTGATGTCTCTGTTTTTCTAACAACATTCCCATTTGATCAGAAAGCTATTTATAAGTTTTTAGGTACATCTGGCCTGCTTCTCTGTGCCTCTGCACCACTTTTGAGTGTGGTTTGAAAAGAGGATTTCTCAAAGCTTAAAATGTTTTATAGATTAATGAATTCAATGTGTGACACAATTACAGTTCAGGGCTGGAACCCTGAAACACAGCAACCAACTGAGGAAAAATAACCTTCCATTTTGTGCAGTTCAACAAGTACTCTGTTCTGTAAGATCCTTTCTATGGATCATCTGTGCCAACACCCACAGGAATGCTGTCAACTCAGTATGAGATTTGCTACACCAAACCACATTCAACACACTGTAGAACAATGAATTATGTACCTTAGCACACAAAGTAGTACTTTTTTTGGATAGAAATTGTCTTAGGAATTCAGAAAATGTGAAAGATGGTAGGCATTCCTGCACATTTTTGAGAAGTGAACTTATTAAACTGTATCTGTAGCAGACAAATCTTAGTTGTGTGCAGGATACTTCAGCATCAAAAGCTGTCCATTGAGTGGCCAGCAGGAAGGGAAGGAAGAGAAGGAATGAATAGCATGGAGAGACTGTTTCTTCTACTGTTAGAGCCATAACACTAGAGTGGCAGCCACCACCAGAGCTAATAACTTTTTAGTTCAAAAGAGAGAAAATACAGGTTTAGTGTGCACTAAAATGAAAATTTAATTTTCATCGTAGTTGTAGACTGCTTGAGCTACGTGGTTAGCTATCTTGACTGCCAACTTCAGGCACAACTAAAATAACCCGTGTGCAAAAAAAAAGAATATAATTACAGATAGCAGGGAAATATCAAGATCTATACCTCTCTGTACTCAGGAGCTAGTCACCAAGATATAACATTTGTTTAAAATATTAAATCATGTATTTTTTCATAGACTTTCAGATGCGAAACACAAAGTTTTTCTTTATTGTTTCCCTCTATTAGTTTTGTGTATTTTAACTATTTGTTTAAAACACAAAAATAAAAAAAAAAAAAAATTACATATCTTATGAATCTTTAAATACCTCTTCTGCAAGGGATTTTATAAGGTACCCAAACTATTTGATTTAATTACTTCACTTTCCCTGTATTAGAATTTTTTTCCCCACTGTTGTTTGTAGTTCACTACATCCTGAAATATTCATCAGGAACAGAGGATTATTTCTGCTGCCTTTATGCCTTTGACACATTTGAAGGTTGATACTATGTCCCCTCTCATTTATATCTTCTGTAATCTAGAGTCCTCTCAATTAGCCATACTATTTACAAAGGCCAAAATTCATAGTCTCACTTCCCCAACAGAAGCTTCTGAAAATTTTCTCTGATAAAGACAGATTGAGAAAGGAACAAAAGAAAAGCCAAAATGGCTCTCAGAACCATTATTCTCATTAATGGTCAGAAAGAAGCAAAACAGAAGGCCAAGGAAATCAGAACTATGTGACAAAAAGCTAAAGTGAAAAATCTCAACTTTACAGCTGAAGGCATTTTTGAAAGCTTTTTTTCTTTTGCAGTCAAGTATTTGATCTCTCTCTCATCCCAAGCCAACACTTTTCTGATATTCTTTATAATTTTTTTTAATCGCATTTTTACCTCACACAGATAAAAATGTAGAAGTCCTAAACCTCATTCAGGTAAAGCATTCTTGATAGTAGCAACCTTCACAGCTTCTCTACATATTGATAGACATCAAAAGCAAATATATTTCAGGAATGCAGCCAGACAGAAAAGATAAAAAATCCTTCCTTGGAACAGGCATGAATTTTACCTTCGTTATCCTGAACAGTGAAGTTAGGGTTAACGGCAGCTAAACTGAAGAAAAATTTTTGTCCACCAAGAGGGTCATCTTTGTCTACTGCACTTATGGTTTGAATAAGCTGCAGGAAAAAAAGCAAGCGAACAAACAACAACAAAAAAACTCAAATACACCTAAGTTTTTGACAGAGCTGTCTGATCAAAGATGAAAATCATTAGAATACCTTAGCATTCACACATATTGACTTAATATTTATTATCTAAAATATAAAAACTAAACAAATGTTCAACAAGTGTCTTATATAAGTCTTTTTGAACAAGAACATCTGTGTTTTTCATGTGGTAGTACATGTGCACCTATATTTTTGTAGTGACATAGTGAACAAAACTTGCCAAAAATAGTTTTAACTGTAGCTGGTAGTTTTTATCTTTGTGCTTCATCTTTGGGTCATCATTTTAAATTCAAATCAGCACCTAAGACAGTAATTCACATGAAGTTTTCTATTTTTGTGATAAAAATGGCATTTTATAAAAATATAGTTTTGACAGGAAAGTTAACATTTCAAGTTACATTTCAACATTAAAGCATTTTTTCTCAAACATGATTTTTCTGTTTATTAGTATAGTAGAACACACCAACATGATTCCTGAGATGAAAAATGGCAGTTAGATTTCATACATATTTCAACTCTTGTGAAACATTGTAGCACACCCTAGAGATGCACAACTTTGGAATGGGATGAGAATCTAGTGCCATAATTCTCAGAGTAAGCTGAGCCAGGTCAGTTCCATAACCAGACTCAGAGCTTTCTGCAATGCCTACAGAATATTTGGGGTATTTTAAGGGAAAGTAATGGCAAGCTTTTTATCAGAACTTATTTACCTGTCAGGTAAGTGAATATGTGGCTTTTTCACTGAAATTTCTATACCTAAGAGTGGCAAAATATTGTTTCCCATGCAAAATTTTTTTAACTTTTATTTTTTTACTTTATAGCCTAATTTCAGACAGGAGTTTTTTTTTATACCATGGCATATAAAACTGAATTTAAGTCTGGATTTTTGTGCATGCATGCGTGAAGGTTCAGTTATGTTCTTAAGCTTAACTTCCAAATATAGATTAATCTTTAGTCTAGATCATTTTTATTCTTCATTTCTTACACATCGTTTTAAATTGCAATGCTTTTTCAACCATGGAATTACATCTAATTTTTAACACAATTCCTTCCCAATGGTGTATTTGCTAAACCCTGTTTGTTTTTCCTCTTCCAGTTCTTCTAAATACAGCCATTTGTCTTTGTATCACAGCTTTTGTCAGGTCTGATCATCCTTAACATCAATAACTGCAATGCACTCCTGTTTGCCTTAAAAAACACATGACTAACTCCCAACTTCTCTCTTGTCCATCCAGAAAATAGCAGTAAATATCTTGATGAGGCAAGGATGGGATTTCTTTTAATATAGCAGCTTCCTTGCTTTTCAACAGTTTTGTATTTCTCTCAATCTGTTGTTTTACATAATCCTCCAATAACTTTCTAAATGCATAAAACTGATAACACAAGCATAGATTATTATTTGTTTTTGAAGAATGAATACTTAAATTATTTAGTGAGCAATTAGCATATGAATTTTCATAAATATTTACAAAATGAAGTAAAAAACTCACTAGCTTATTTTACTTCACAGCTAGAGACTATGAATATGGTCAGTTGTAGGTGTTAGGCTGATGGAAATAAACTGATCTGGTGAGTGTTGATATTCATAGTTTTAAAAGTGTGTGTAGAATTGAAAGCATTATATTTATATTGCAGTTTGAAAACTGCTTCCTGATAATATTGATTACTATTTTAACATGATAAATCTTGTTTTACATGTGGTTTCAAACAGGGCTTTTTTTTTTTTTTTTTTTTTTTTTTTCCCTCTTGGACCTGCCAGCCACGGGAAACCCCAATTACCTTGTAAATAGAGGTATAACACTTTAAGTTGCTTCTTTCTAAAATGCCACAAAGCAGTAACTTCAGGGAAGCCAAGGATGCTACTCTGTATGGTAACAGTCAGGAAATTAAGTGCCCAGTAGCAGTCGTGAGGGTCCTTAGCCACTAAAAAACTGATAAACCAGTGGAAAAACAGTGACTGTAAGGTATAAGCAAAATTCATCATTCTGCTTGGAAGGACCTCTGCAAGCATCAGTTCTATCAACTGTTTTCTTCTAAAATACACTATAGATTTGCTTTTAAATTTAGGACAAAGAAAGAAAATATAATTTGCTACTAAGAAAAAGAAAGCAGAACTCTTTAAAAACCCTGTATCAGTTTATATTTCAAAAACTTTTACTTGCTTGATTTAAAGAAAGTAAACTTTTCAGAGTTTTTCAAAAAGGTAAAGCAAAGACAAAATTCTGATACTCGTAAAACCCTAGAAGGTATAAGATCTATGGCTATACAGTGAAGAAAATAAAGTAAGAATGAATCAGGAGAACTGGGAAAGAAAGAGAACAAAATTTCAAGCAAATTGATTACAAATTGTAATTTGTCAAAAGAAATTAAAGAGATGTGGTAAACAGAGATAAAATAGCACTTCAGGATTAAAGAATTTAAGACATTTTTGCAGAAATACCCGAAAAGGAGGAAGGGAAAATTCAATGCTAGAAATAAAGTTCAAGGATTTTAGTTTTTTCAATAGATATAAATTTTAGCTATTTTTAGAAAGACACTTGGTGAATATAATAAGGAAATTTCTGGAAATACGAAGATCTTGAAAGCCAGGTTTAAGCAAGATTATGGTGAGAAAAGGAATAAGGAATGTTATATGGGTCAAATCAGCTGGTAACATAAGGAGAAGCATAAAAAGAATTGTTTCAAGAAACCTGGTATGTTTATATAATCTATATTGAATTCAGTTATCAGAAAATGGAAAATAGACTCCATCATTCGTATTTTCAAATGTTGAAAGAGACCCCATTATGAGCTAGACCTGTTTACATAAGGTGGCCATGTAAAAAGGGAGTGGGCATGTATGGATTTGGTAAAATGAAGGCTAGTAACAGCAAAATAATAATAACAAGTAACAAGCCATTTAAGCATCACAGTCTGCTTGAGTCAGGCGCGGGTGTCCCGTTGGTGTGAGCAGTGCCGGGGCTGTGCCGGCTGTGCCGGTTCCGGCCCCAGGCGGTGCCAGCGGCTGCAGCGGCCCCAGCGCAGGGCACGGCTGAGCCCCTCAGCCACGGGCGGGCGGGAGAGAGCCCCGGGGAAAGCCTGGGCAAGGGAGGGCAAAACGCTGCCCGGCAGCCAGGGCTGAGCCAGGGGAACCGAGCGAGAGACAGCCCTGCGAGCCCCGAGGGGACAGCGGGAGCAGGCCCGGGGGCAGCGCAGAGCCGGCACGGAGGGCGCTGCGGACACAGGGACACAGCCCGGCACCGAGGGGATTTCCATGCGGCTCCTGAAGGCAACACGTGATGCGGCAGATTTATCCTGAAGGAATGCAGTCCATGGGGAATGCTCACACTGGGGCAGGGAAAAGCTTGAGGAGGGAGGAGTGTCCAAGAAAAGAAAGTTAGTAGTGAAGGGGTGGAGGTGAACCTGGGAAGAAGGGGGTATTAATAGAAGTTGGTCTAGTTCGTTGTTTTTCACGATCCTACTCCATGTTTAATGGACAGCATATTAAATTAATTTTCCCCAGACTGAGTCTGTTTTGCCAGTGATGGTAATTTGTAAGTTTGTCTCAAGCCATTTTCTTTTTCATTTTTTCTTCCCCTATACTGTTGAGGGAGGAGGAAGGGGCTGGATGGGCACCTGGCTGCTGAGCAAGGTCAACTCCTCCTTTTCTGCCTTTTATTATGGCAGATCATTTACAAATAGAGAAGAAGGGTCTCTCTTCTGACATCTACAACAGGGAAAAATGAATATATAGAAAAATTATACTCAGCTTCCATGCAAGAGCTCTCTAAAGCAGGACTCACTTCTGCTTCCTAAACTGATTCTTATCTTTTTTATTAGAGGATCTTTGGGGGCTGGCAGCTGAGCTGCCAGACATGTGACAGCTGGGAGCTGACAAAACCAGTGGGATTCCATCTGTCCAGATGCCCAGCTCCTGGCTCTTCTCACCTGGGGGCAGAGGACAGCTGAACTTCTTGGTTTGCAGGGCTGCAGCAGTCTGAGCATTTTGCTGCTTTATTTCCTGAACTCCTATTGAGTCAGCCTTGTGTAGGTCACATGAATGCCTGTGTCCTCTTTATGCCTTCACACCAAGACTGTCCTCATTTTTTGGGGGGCGGGGGGTCGAAAGAACGGCAACCACCAAAATAGCCTTCTGCCAGAGGTGCTGCTTGTGTATAGCATGAGCTTTTTGAGATAGGATATTTGCATCGCTTGTAAGTTCATGGTATGATCTGATATCAGCAGTAATAGCAAGAAGGAAAACAACCACAGGCCCTTTAAGTGATTCAGAGTACAAAAGTCACATTTCTCTCTTGCTATATATTTGCATATATATGCATGTTTGTATACGTGGATTTATGTGCCTCCCCCTAGGTATCATAGACAGTGTGTGTGTCTCTCTAAATATATATGTATAAAATTTAGGCTTCTGTACAAATCAGGTAAATAGAAAAGTATACTATCTGTCTTTAGTAGATGGGAAACACTGAAATGAATACCATGGAATTTGTGACTGATGAAACATTATTAGTTTCAGTGACCTAATAGAAGATATAAATTTCATGGATCAAATGTAATTATGAAAACCTGAAAGAGAAGAAAAATAGCAGAAATGTGGGAGGAATCAAGCTCAGAGAACCATGTTCAGTTCGGATTGATTAGATTCTCTCATGACAGATTGAATTAAAAAAATAAAAAGTCTTATTTATGAGCTGCCAGTAAACAAGAAGACTATAATTACATTCAAATAGATTATTCATGTTATCCTGCATTACATTTTTCTCTTTATGTGAATTGTTTTCTTTAAGCAATCATTTGCACCTTAGATTTCTTAAAAAATCATAAAAAATTTATGGCCCTCTCAATAACTTTGGCAGGTTTTTTTCTGATAAAGACACTATTGAGATTTATAACAATTTAAATAAGCATTTGTGGATGTGGGAACTTACTTAGCATCTCAATTATTAAAGTGATTAATGCTGTTTTATTCAACTTTTTAACTGACAACCTATTCTGATTGTAAGCAATAAAACAATGCAATGTAGAAATAACTTTTATATTTACTTTTAGAATATACTGACTTGAATAGTCTAGATAGTGCATTAAAAAATGTTCTTTAAAATACATTTCCATGGCAATTTAACTGTTCTATTAACATTTCCTAAATGCTTTAGAACTAGTAATCTGCACAGAAAAAATTCTGAAACCTCAGATGAGTAAAATTTGTGGATTCATGCATTTACATTTTTTCTTTAATGCAGAATTTTTTTTTTTTGAGAAACTGGAAGAGGAAAATTCAACACTTTTCTTCTACAATTCTTAATCCATATGTCATATTGAAAACTATTAAAAAATTACTTTAGCATTTATAGTAGACACTTCACCTGTCAAAAATTCTACATTTTTAGCCAGTGATTTCTCTTTATCTAACAGCTTGAATTCTCTTGCCACTGTCACAGCAGACAAATGCACTTGCTCAGTACCTTTAGATATTAATGCATTATAAATTTGGGCCTCAAATTCTTTGTTCTAAGTTCAGACTGATGTCACTTGGGAAGGAAGCATGGTAACCTGAATGTGAAATTTGCAATACAACCTGAATGTTATACCTTTGGGACTCCAACAGTTAAGACAAGCTGGCAGTTCTACCACATTCTGTTCAAACATGCTGAAAGGGTTGCACTGAGGTACTGCTGCTACCATTTTAAAGGCTTTATTATTGGCTGATTATGCTCTGGGACATGTAATAGGAAAACAGTTTTATAGAGTTCTAAGAAGCAACTGCCTGTTGGGAATTAGACATTAAGCAGTGCAGTCATTTTACTTAAATTGAAGTACACATTGTGCAGCCTCTAAGAAGCAAAAGAAAATATTATGTTACCATTTAAAAAATGTATGTTTCCTTTTCAGAAACTTTTGGTGTGGTAATGAAAGATGAATCTAACAATTGAAAGAAAAAAGTGCGACAGATTTTTTTGTTTGTAATCACCGTCAGCATGGATTGAAATATATCTCCAATTGCTATTGGAAAATACAGATCAAACTTTTTAGTTACATATAGAGTTCTACTTTGGGAAATTAAGGACTAAGTGAGTCATAACCATGTCATGGACATATCTCATCAGGATTTAACAGCAATACAAGGTTAGGTAAGGAAAAGTGGTGATTAGAACACTGATGTGCTTGTAACATATTGACATTTCACTCTAAGCCACACTTACAGAGCTTCTTTGCTTTCATTTCTAATATTTCAAAGCTAATTTGGATATGATTTTTCCTAAGAAATAGGCAAAAACTACCTACAATTGAGTGCTGTAGCAAAAGGATAGTGGGAAGTGTTTATCAAAGGCATACCTGTCCAGCTCTTGCATTTTCACAGACAAAAGTGTCGTAGAATACAGCAAACTGTGGGGCATTGTCATTAACATCCAAAATTCTTACATAGACAGGAACACGAGTAGTATCTTTGGGGTTGTCTGACAGTAGAAGAGAGAAGAAACATGGGATTATTTTATTATGAAGAGTTTTCTGTTTTCCTCCTAGTTTCATGAGCTATACACATGCAAGATGAATTTTGAATCTGGGCAATATTTAGTGTGCAAACCACTAACAAGTCAGAATCAGGCCTTCTGAAAAATAAGGAGATTATTTGTGTGGAGTAAAAAAAAAAAAAATAAAAATTGAGTTCTAGTGAAGAATTAAGATTTTCCTGAAGATAGGGGCTGTAAATGTCAATAATATATTCAAATATTATGCATGAAAAGTATGCTCACTACTACAATAACAAATTTGACAACTTGGCGGGCTCAAGGTTTTGTAAGCTTTGGATCTTTAATTTTAAAATTCTTTGTGATCTAGTTTGTTTTACAGAGAAAAGACATCACTGACTGTGCATTGTGTTGGTTTTGGCTGGGATAGTGTTAATTTAGTCAGTCACATGCATACATATTTTGAAAAATTTCCAAATCTGACTTTCTTCTCTTGCCCCTCAAAGAAATTCCAACAAAACAAATGAAGGTAACCCTCCAAAAATTTTGTAAAGAATTTATTGGAATAAGATTCTTTTATGTGTAAATTGCCTTTAAAAAATAAGAATGTAGGTTTTCAGATCTTAGGTTCAGAAACAAGAATAACCTCCTCCTTGCCAAATGTCAAGATCTTATTATTTAGAGCGCTCTTTTGTTAACATAAGTTGATTCAGGAACATGTGTCTGTGTTCTCACTTGCTGATCTTGTTGCCATACCAAAAACATTAAATAATGCCTGGGTGTAATGAAGTGCAGCTTTTCCTTGGAATTCTGCTGTGTGGTAGCTAAGCACGATATGATTTGCAGCATTAATGGGATTCTATAAATTTGAACAGTAAAAGATGGTCGCAAATTACTAATTTTCTCTCCTTTTCTTCTGCTTCAAATAAAACACATTTAGGAGCAGCTGGAATTACATTGGCTTTTTATCAGTAACACCTTTGCAAAAGAGCATGATGTGGATTTTTTTGACATCCTGAATTGTTTAAATTTCCAGGTTTAGGACACACTTTTTCATAACCTTCTCTATGTTTGTTCTAACTTTCCAAGTCAGTTCTAACACTGCTTTCACATTCTGTCATGCTTCACAGGCAACATTTTAAAATATTTAAAGATCTAAACCTCCCTCTTCATTTTTTCTCCAAAATTAACATCTCTGTGGAGAATGCTAGCTACTCCAGATAAGTTTGCTCTAAGTTTCCTGACAAGGAGATAAGTTTAGCATTAAAATCTAGTCATACAAGGATGCTAAATTTAATCATTATATAAATCTGAAAATAATTTGTACAACACTGGACAGCACTCTGAATGGTTGCAAGCTCAGGACAAAGCATCACAAGAAAGAAAACTGTTTTTGAAAGCAAAGTACAGGGTTTTTGTTTGGTTGGGTTTTTGTTTTTGTTTTTTTTTTTTTTTACACAGAATGTTTAACTGGCAGAACACAACATTCCATTTAGTCCTCTGCAGTGCAGCTCTTGCCAGCCATGTTTCACTGCTGATCATTATTTCTTCCTTTTTGCTTTTTGACTGATACAGAATTAGCCCTAAAAAAATTAGTGACTTTGAGGGGAAGTGATTCTTAGTTGCTGACTTCAAAGATCAGATTTTTGCCCCTTAGAAAATTTTCTGTCCATTGATTAAATGGTTATTCTCAATAAACTTAGATTTAGGAGAATACCTGCCCTTCTCTTTATACTTTTAACATGAAAATATCTACAGAGAGATGATTTAAATGGTCCAATAAATGCTTCAGCTTCAGGGTCAAACTGAATGGGACATGTAAGATAGATTGATTCTAAGAGCTGTAGGTGTAGATACCATAGGAAGAGATGATGAATGTATTTTTAAGGAAATGAAGAAAATAATAGAGACAAAAACATAGATTAATATGCTAAACTCAGCTATTTTTTAACTTAGCATGATTTTTTAACAGCAAAATCATGTTATTATCCTCCAAGAAAAGGAATAAAAAGAATTACTCCAGTCTTATTATTTAATTGGCTAACATTTCAGAAGTAACTTGAACATTAAAGGTCAGTGATGGAGATAGGTGAGGAGAAGCAATGAGGAGACAGTTGCTGTTAGCAACCCCACAATTCACTTTTCCAGAACATCTAGTAAAAAGGGGCAGGGGGCAAATAAAGGAGGGGTGTTTTCATCATAAAGTTGCAGCTGTAACTTTACAGGCTAAAGAAAACTGAAAGGAAAAAATAACCAAATTAGCTTACTGATCTCAGCTGCTATAACACTAAGATTGTGCCATTGGGATATCTCACGGTCAAGCGGCTTAGAAGTATAGATGGATCCATTTCCAGAATGAATGTTAAATATCCTGTCAAGGTCAGTGTGACGATCCAGAGAAAACCTAAATATGATAATGGAATAAAAAGTACTGTCAAAATTATAGAAAGTCAAGGAAAACATATATTTCACAAGTCAGCACAGGTTTAATGTTCTACGTTACAAAGGTTTGTTTTGAAAAGACATCTATTTAGTTTCTATAAATGCTTCTGAAAATTCTGGAAATTAGCTCCATAGAATAAGGAATTAATATTTGAATTTGAAAAATGTGATACAATAGTGTAATATTTGATATTTTGAGCTTTTTCAAGGATATAGGAGAATTATTTAAAAAAATCAGATTTTCAATATATTAATTAAAGAATTAATTTAATCCTGAAAGGAAAATGGTCTTTGATATACTGTTTCTTCAGACTGAGACTGACAGCTAATTTACAAGCTGTTCAAAAACATTGCTGTAAGCTCGGATTCTACTATTTAGGATGTGGTAGTTCACTAGAGATCAATATAAAAAAAAAACTGTATAAAAATAAGTTCATATGCAGAACTTTCACTTTCATATATAATTGTTATAGGACCTTCTAAATTTCTATAGTTGCTATACTTCTGGCAGGCAAGATGTCCACAACATGATATGGTGGTGTCAAACTACTCTTTTTAAATTCTTTTTTTATTTTATATTTAACATTACCTTCAAATTAGAATTGAGCCTTTGATGTGGAATTAAATGTAGGATTTTGCCAAATACAGAATGATTATCAGAATATGTATCACAATTGGGCCAAATTTTTAAAAAAGTTATATAGTACGCTTGTATAGTACAATAGAAACAAATGTTTAAGTTTCTATGAAAATTTATGAGTGATCTAAACTGTTCATCAAGTGATCTGATTTCACTTACAGTAATAAACTAAATTGAGTCAAATAAAAAAAAATGCTGTTATATGAAAATAATATCTATACAGTTTTGGTGGCTGTTTGCTCACTCCACACACAATTGCAGTAAATATGAAAGACAAACAAATAAAACCCCAAGAAGCAAGTCAACACCAAAATAAACATTAAAAAAACAACAAAAAAAAAGGAAATCAGAACAGCCAATGAAGACTTCTGATAGTGTAATAAAGACTTACTGAAATGTTTGGGGTTTTTTAATTACTACCTTACTCTAATAACTCTTAACTAGAATAAAACAAAAACCTGCTATTTTCTAGAGAAATTGTATTTAAGACTACTTGTCTTATACGATAAGCATTTCATTTTACTTCATACATGATGTTAGTTTTATTGAAGACTAGAACATGTTTCATCAGCACTCTGAAAGTTTTTCACAGCAAGAAGCATAAAGCAATCCTGATGGGCCTACTTGAAATCAAGTTTTCTATGAACTGAGGCACTGGAAAATAATTTGTGTCTCTTGTGTGCAAGTAAATTACTTTTGCCTGACATGTTTGTAGGTTTACAGATAGCACCATTCTCAAGTCTGTCTATCTCTATGACACTAATAAAAGAAAAAAAAAAAAAAAAAACTCTATGTGAATTTAATGTAGTGTTACTATTTATCTTAATTTCTTTAGCAAATAATGTGTTTACAGAAACTGAAGTATTACCTTATTGGACTTGAGGCAGAATCAGGATCCCGTGCCATTACTGTTCCTATTATTGTCCCCAACTCAATATCTTCATGCACCTCAAAAAGGTAAGAAGACCTGCTGAAAACAGGAGGTTCATCTACATCTTCTACAGAGATTTTCACAATAATTGTGTCTTTGAAAGGCCCAAGGTAATAGAAACGGGGATCCACATGGGTATTTTCAGCTTCTACTTTCAAAGTATAAAGTCGTCTTGTCTCATAGTCCAGTGGCTAAAAATGAAAATTGTGATAAATTTTATTAAATTGGATTTGCATGTTGACAGATATTGACCTATGTACATAATGGAAACTGAAGAGGGCTCAAGTCTTATCAGATCCTGCCCTGCATTGTGGGAACACCAACAGAATTAATATTTTCCCTGCCACAGGAGTCACTTTGTCTAATAAGAAATTACCATTGTTTTTAGAAGAAGTGTCTTCTCCTAAATACTAGTTAAATTATCTCAGCATGAGTAACAAAAATGTTTTCAGTGCAAATTAACCAATTGTTCAGGGAATTTTGCAGCTGTTTAACAGGAATATGGATTTGAAACAATCATATAACCATTTATAATGCTTGACATACTGACTGGAAATAGAAACATTCTAGAACAAGGTATTCAACACTAATATTTCATTGGAAATTCTGTAAACTCCTGGATAATCAAAATGACCAGATTATTCTTATTGTCAAGCCTATATTGCTGGCCTTGAATATCAGGAATATTTTAGGTATCTTTTGAGGAAGGTGTGTGTGTCAAAGTTCTCTATATCTAGAGAAACAGTAGGGTTTAATCTTGTTCCTTTTCATTTAATTTAATGAATCCAACATCAGAGGGGGATTTTTTTGAAAATATATTTGACATTTTTGTCAGCAGTTCCTTTTTAAAATGGAAGGAGGAACAGTTCAGGGTTATAATTAGAAATCATTTTGGATAGAAAAGAATTCTATTCCTTCAAATTTTTCTAGCTGTCATAGATAAAAAGTCTTAGCTAATTAATGATTCCAAGGAAATGAGCAAGCTGAAAATCTACCTTTCTGACACAAAGAAGACATTATTAACTCCCACAGATTTTCAGAGAGATATAGAACTGGTGGTTTTCATTCATCAAAATGGGTGGTTGATGACTTATTTTTTTCTGCCTAGCTGCTTTTAAATACTAATTAATGTTCACTAAAGATGCCGAAGTGACAGCTTAGATATTTGAATACAATATTCAAAAGCAGAAAGATGCAGTCCAGAGAAAGAATGAGTTTCCCCACTGCCCCAGACTTGTTTAAAAAAAAAAAAAATAGTCAGAGCAGAGTATTTGTGAGTACAACTGAGAAATGCAACTATTTAACCTATATCTTAGGCTATTGCTGTGTCTGTAAAGTGTATCATTCAGCTGTTAAGGGATGCTGGCTTTAATCCTGAAAGCAAAGAAGACATGCTAGTTCTGATTTATTATAATCGGTTTAATCTGGCAGAATGTGCACCATGAATATGTAAACTTGCTACTACAACATTCACTTCCAATTTGGACATCTTGTCCAGCTACAGTGCAAAACATGGATATGAAACCTGTGGATTATACAGGCATTCCAGCACATCAGCAGTAATGAACAAAACTCTTGCCCAAATATACAAAATTGTGGAAAATCAATTATTTTGTCTGTGAGAAATTATATAGAAAAAATTTGTATAGAAAAAAGTTCTTTTAAAGCACATAATAAATTCAGACTTGATAACTTACAGGCTTTGTAAAGGAACACAAGTTATTTGTAGTTATTCAGCACTGAAAACAGAAATTACAATCGAAGTGGATAAATATTAATAATAAAAAAGAGACTAATGAATCAATGAACTGAGTATTCTCATCTCCTTCCTTGCTTGTTAGTGCTGTTGTCTGTGGTATTGAATAAACTACTTATTCATGACTGACAAAGCATCCTGAAAAATGCAAATTCTGTCAGACTGCTAATGACAAAATCAGAAGATCTTGTTCATTAGTATTTATTGACATTTTTGGAACTGCTGTATTATAATTTAGGAAATTTCTTATGCTTGATTCAGCTACTAGACTTTTTTTTTTCATTACGCTATTGATTTAATATAATAGTATATGTGAAAATCTGAAACAAGCAAGAAAAGAGCATCTCAAGAGAAGCCTTCACAAACTAGGAAAAGAAAAATATAAGACCTCAATTTTGTTTTTTTTCGTTTTGTTTTTTTTTTCCCCAGATAAAAAACTACACTGACTATGGGCTCAATAAACCACAGAAATTAATATGGAACACTCTTTGCAGATTTTCTGTTTTCCTCGGTTGCCTTTATCAAGAGATGTAGAGGTATCTTTTATATCACTCTATATTTCATTATTCTATGCGTAATGATATTTGTTTGGAAAGCTAATATAAACAGTGCTTTATGTTAAAAATTGTACTTGAACGCTTTGGAGTTCATCTCAAAGTCCCAAAGCCAAGGACCAAGGGACCTCTGGAAGAGAAATTTTTGAGGAGTAGGAGAGTGACATTTTTACTTGTGAGATCTTCAATGTAGAAGGCAAGCATCATCTGAAAGTGCTCTGACAGTGCAAGACAGAGGGCAGAACTAAAGCTAGCTCTGGAACAGGAACACCTTTACATACACATTGCTCATGTGGCTGCCCTCTCATACATTGGAAACAGGAACAAAACCATATAGCTTGCTGTTCATGTCTGTGTTCTGGCATACAGATCTCATCTCACCCAAGTAGATGAGAATCTCACAGAAAAGGAAAATCTGTGCCTCTCATTAGTGAGTGACCTGCTGATTGCTTGCTGAAGAAAACAGGTTACCTGAAATACCTAAGAAGTCTGCATTTGAAATCACAGAGATAATTAGTGCTAACACTTTGGGGCTGGTCCACTTTTTCATACTTTGCTAGCAACAATGCTTTCAACCTATGCTGCATCTTAGATATGGTCACCACCTTTTATTTCCAGTTTCATCTTAAAATGAACACTTTCAATAGTACTGATGGGGGATGCTTGCAAATGTTAAGCAGTTAGCATGTGTTATCACATGATGTAAGCAACGAATGTTTGTGACATAACATTGACATCAAAATAATTTAGTGAATGCTGTTAATAGACACCTTTCGCACAGTGATGACGCCTTCCTGTGTGTCCTTCTGTGTCACAATATCAAACATATCGGTCCCATCACCATCTATAATTCTGTACTCTACTTCTGCGTTTTTTCCAGTGTCTGCATCTGTGGCTTTAACGCTGCCAATGGCTGTCCCAACTGGGGAGGACTCAGGAATGCGGAGATGGATGGTACCTGTCAAAGAGACAAAGAGCCATTGAGGACCCCCACAAGCCCCAAGTAACGCTGCACAAAGTACACATGCACGAAGTAACACTGTGTGACACAAGAGCTGATTTTAACAAAATTTTGTGTATTTTTTTATTCTAGAGAACTTGACATTTAATACAGAGATGATGGACAAAATACGAGGCAGAGAACTATCCAGAGAAAAGCTTTATATAGAAGATTGAAAACAAAATTGTAGAAAGAAACATTCATAGAAAAGTAGGGTTGAGAACGACCTTTATTCTATCTCAGAGAAGAATCAACTATTTCTGCACTCTTCTTGACTTTCTTTTCCTTGTAATTTTCTTGTCCTCGTTTTTCTTTCATCCCTGAAATATCATCTGGAAAGACTGCTATATAATCTTGCCAGGTTTCACTCTTCTATTTTACCCCTTAATATCTAAGGACAATTTTTGAGATATATTTTACATGTATTTTATCCTGGAAGCAATAACAAGAATAGAATTCCTTGATTTTGCCACCCAATTCTATGCAACAGACTGACAATTCAACTTTCAAAATTATAGTAAGATATCATAGTAAATAAATTTGAACACATTAATGCAGGGGGAGGTGTTTTAAAAATTTATGAGCAGAAATTGTGCTTGTTAAAGCAGTTAATTCATACTTAAATAGGCTTATGAATACTGCAATTCTTGGTTTGTGCTACTTTTCTTATCTCAGTTATATCCCTTTATGGTGGTGTCATACAGCTGATAAAATCCATAGGAATAAAACTGTCATCATTCAGACATGCTGCAGTAAATTGAAATAAGTACCTTACCATATATTTTAGCATTCTATGTCCTAGCCTTAGTGTGAAAACTGTGAGTAAGGGTTGAGATATTTATCTGTTGGAATATATGCTAGAAAAACATGTGGGGGACATAGTGAACTATAAAGAATTCTCAGAAAAAATATTTTAAAATTAATACATCTACAGTTGTCATTTCAAAGATGAAAGTAAATTAATCAAATTTCTCCTGAAATACATTTCTTCTATAGCCTTAATTAAGTTTTCCAAGATTTTCTGTTCTACTGAGAGAGCACCTAAATTACAGGAGTTAGAAGTATGCTTGAAATAGTACAAAAGTGGGAATGGTAAAAGGCAGCAACCACAACAGTAAAAAGTTGAACCGGCTACCCAAAAATGCAACACATACATACATTGCCACAAATAAGTAGTACAGAAAAGTCCATTAAGAGAGCATTTGTTTTGTGCAATCAAGGAAAATCATGGGGAGAGATTGGCAAGGCTGTATGGGAAGGTCACTGGTAACATGATTTTATCATATCTCAGGAAAACATGAGTCATTTGAGCAATATTGGTGTATTACAAGCCAGCTACAGAGTGACACTACAAAAAAACCCTCTATTATTTATTGGACCATTTAAGATTTTGCTTCTGCTTCTACAGTGTTATTTTTTCGGTTCTATTATGTTATTATGTTCCCATATGACAAAATTTGTAAAAAAAATTAAAAAAATTAAAAAAAAAGCATTCACATTTAGTTTGCAATTAAATGTTGAATGAAAAATATTGAAATATTTAAACTCAATTTCTTTATATAATTTTACTTAAGCAGATTTTAATATGAAACTGACATATAGCAGCAGAATGAATTCTTTATGGCCATGTACACCTCACATTCTATGTAGTCTTGTTTGCTCAAACACATTTTGATGTTCAATTGAGTACTTCATCCTGCATTTTCTCTAACATTTTCATTACCTTTCTCTAATATCTAAACCTGTGTACTTCACTAGTAGAGAATAACTCCGTAATCACAGAATGGTTAAAAAAACCAGAAGAAAAAAAATTAGCCCCAGTTTAGTACTTAAGCAGTACTATAAAAGCCTGGTGAAAGATTGCTATTTTTTTATCTCAAATTAATTTTTATATGTTATAATTGTTTTTATGAGGTGTCATCTACTCCCTGCATTTTTTGTCTTCAGCGCTTAAAACTACATCCCTAAGCTATGCCTTGCAGATGCTACTTTGGCTCTCAGTGTAATATCCAAGTCTTTCATTTAGTCTACAAAGTGGTAAGAGCTCATGTCATGAATTGTTAATGAGGTAGGGGAAACAGAGAGGGAAAATAACTAGAAACTTATCATCTAAAAAATAATTTTTAATCTAACCTATCCATTTCTAGAAATCTCCATCACAGTTTGAGATACTTCATTTTATTATTTTTGTCACTGAAGTCATTTAATGCATTGACTAAGTAAGGGATGCAGTGCAGCTTTAGACACTGTATCAGAATACAAAGCACACCAAAGTAGAATCATCCTTGCAAAACTCTGCTGTCAATCTTATTTCTCTCTTCTCAAGGAAAGTAGTTTACTTTTTGCATTTACGCCAGTGAATGATGTCCTTTCATTTGTCTGCCAGGAAAAGAAATGGGAGGATCAAGGAAAGAAATACTTTTCCATATACTAAGGAGAGCAGAAATCAGCTCAAGGATTAAAGTGTGCCCACTTGGGATTGCAAATACTTCAGTCAGTCATAAAGAATGAAAACCCAATCTTATTTTTCTGTTTACCCTTCTTCCCATTCACCCTTGAATAGGCATATAATGTAAAGGTAAATATTATAAAGTACTACAGTCTATAGTCTCATAGGAGACATGGGCTGCCATAATTCAGGTGCACAGATTTTCATTTAGACTCAGGCTTCTAAGTCCATAAATCGCATTTTCCGTTTATCACTGATCAACGTTATCTCCTTACTTCTGAAAACACCTGAAAATATTACAGTTGAAACAGTGATCCAGTGTCTGATTTCTTCAAAGACCTTTCTGTAGGACCTTGAAAAATTTTTAATCTCATCACTACTGTTACCTATGTGGGTCTTAGTATTTTTAAGAAGAGAAAAATATTCTGGAGAATCCTTGCTTTATAATGTAAACACCTGAGGAATTAGGTGTTCTTCTCTATTTTTTTTTTTTTTTTTAAGAAAGAATGATACAATACATTATGTCAAATTTTCTGCAATTATGAGTTTCTTTTTGGAGACATTTAAGCTGATAGAAAACATTTTATTGAAACATATAGCTGTAATATTTTGAGTCCTGTGGAAACATAATGGGCATTTTAATACTTAGCCTGGTAATTTATAAATCTGATATGAATATTATTGTTTCATTAACTGAATACATCTGGGGTTTTATTAATGGAATAGAATAAAAGTAATTTAACTTAATCAGTTTCAATTCCAGCAGTCTCATTGAACTCTGTTAAAATCATGATTCATTATAATGTCTACTTCCATTTTGAGATTAAATATAATTTTTTTAAAAGTCAATAACTATTTTTACTTTCATGTATCTAGTAAAATGTGTCATCTTTATAAATGTTTTAGTTTTCATCTCCAATGAAACATGCATTTATATCTAACAAAGAAATTGGCAGAGAGAAAGTAGAGAGAAAAATCAAACAACAACAAAAGCCCATGAGAGTAAAATTAAGTTTCTTTAAAGCAAATGACACATCTGATTTAAACTGACATTAAAGAAAAATGCAGAGATGCTGTATCAAATCTATCTCTCACTCAAATTTTATTTTTGAACTCCCAGATAAGTCATGTTAAAATGGTCTAGAAAGTTGATTCCATAATTCTAACTTCTAATTTAACACATTGCTTAAGAGAAAAACTAAAAAAGAAAGTATAAATATGCACTTTTGAAGCTTTTATGCTGTCTTTACTCTTTGGGGTTTTTTTTTGTTTGTTTGTTTTAGGTTTTTTGTTTGTTTTGTTTTGTTTTGTTTTATGTAAAGCTTTGAAAATGAGATCTCTTTGAACAGTCTTATTCAATGTGTCCAGAGTGGGGTAATGCAGCATTCCTTTCCTACACAACAATGTAAATACCACATTCTTATATATACAAATTGAAACAATAAAAATAATAAATGAAAAAATTGTGGACAAATGAAGAAAAAATGATAAATTAACAATAAATTCTGTTCAGAATGCAACCTTTGTGGAAATGCACAAATTCTACTCACTCAATGGTGCATGACTTTTTTATTTCAAGTGTGTATATGAAATGACATGCTGATAAACATCTTAGCTAAACACATATATATTAAGTGCAATATTAAATTGAACATAATTATGTGCTCCAGTTGTGCTGGAAAGAGCATAATTTGAAGCTGATTCTGTTATTTTTGATCAAGAAGAGTGCATCAGTAACTGCTGGATTGAGTAGAATTATACACAGTGTATAAAATGTGTGGTGAGGATACTCTAAATCCTTTACATATTAAGTAAATCTAAATCATCCTGCAAATATTGCTACTTTAATTTATGCAAAAGGCTTCAAATGTATTTAAAATGCTTAACTGTTACAAGTTTGATGCTACTTTCCATATTAGATAGAGACAAAGAACATTTTTGCATTTTGGTTTGAGGAACATAAATTCTTGACAGCTATATTATCAAAAGGCAAAAAGCATTATTGAAACCTTCAGTAAAGCAGTGAAAAAGCCCTAAAAATGTTCAATGTAATTTACTTTAATTTGGGAAATTTTCTATGTTGTTTTATAGCTCTATAGCTGAAAAAGTACAAATCTGTCTGATTCCCTTTGAGTAATTTCTTTTCCATATTCTTCATGATTAAATATTTAAGCAGATACTTCAATTCAAACATTTCTGCGTATCTAGAATTAGAACATGTTTTATTCTCCAGTGGGAGGACATGTAGGATTTAAGTAATAGGTAAGGAAAGCAAAAAACATGGCTTTAATGCTCTTACGGGCGCACCTACTATTGCTCCCCATATTACTGGGAGGAATTCCAGGTTTACTGCAGTTATATTTGATCATGTAACTGTCTTCTAATAGAAAAAAATGCTGTAACATTTAATATACTGCTTTAATAATAATAATCAGCACATAAGCCTTTTGTTTATGTGTGCCCCATAATCTAGATTTACTCTAAATTAAACCAGATGGTGATTGCTTAACTCTTACAGCACAAGTCAACTATTAAATGCAGCTTACTCTGGGGGAAGCGAGGTGGATTGTCGTTGACATCGGTCAAAGTGATGTTCACAGTGGTGGTCCCTGATAATCCACCCATCTGGCCTCCCATATCCTTTGCCTGGATCACTACTTGGTACTGCTCCCTGTTTTCTCTGTTCATGTTTGGCAGTGCAGTCCTGATGATGCCTAAAAGAAATAAATTGGAAACGAAAATCATTAATAATGTATTTGTTGCTTATGTGCAGCAATCTGCTGCATTTTTTTTTTTTTTGTTAGTCTTGAAATAAATCTCTAAAACATTCATTTAATGTTTCAAAGAACAAATTTCTGTCCATAAGTTTTATTGTAGTCTTATAATTATAGTGGTCTCTAGTACAGGCTGTGTCTTGGTTGAATACTTGTTCTACATCACAGGTCCCTTTCCAGTTTCATGCTAAAAATAATTCAAGATATTTATGCACAAGGTTTAGGAGAAAGAAAACCTTTTATTAATCCAAGCAGAATCATTAGGAAAAAAAAGAACAATATTCTCAAGGAAAAAACCTCTTTATTCTTTCCTTTATCAGAAATGCTGTTATTCAAATCTTAAGATATAAATAGTACCACTGTAAAATTACTTATACTTTATAATTTCAGATGTCTTGAGTTTTTATACATATTATAAAAATGAGAAAAAACCAAGTAACACTCTTTCATTTCAGTCAGTTTTAATATATTTTTTAGGTGATCTAAGGTCTTTTAAATGAAAGGAAAAGTTTAAAGTTTATGGTGAATGAAAATAATGGAAATTTTCATGACCTGTTTCTGGTTCCACAGAGAAATATGGCTGCCCTTGAAGTATGCTGTAAATTATTCTGGCACTGTTTCCGTATGAAGGGTCATCAGCATCAGTAGCTGTAACTTGGACCACAGAAGTACCTGAAAGATCCAAAGCCAACTTAGTTGCACATGACACTATGTGGAGGTCTCAGAGCATCAATTTCCATCCCAAAAGACACCAAAGAAAATTTCAGCTAACATCGATTAGATTTTCCAAATGCATTTGTGATCTTATAGTCAACATTAGATACATTCTTCCTTATTTTGGGCCTCCTTCTGCATAAATTATAAATAAACTTCACTAATCACACAAATGTTATTAAGATTTAACTAGAAAATGTAAACAATAGCTATTTCTGAGCTGCATTCTTATCCTTACCTAGCTACAGTAATTTTCTGTATTCACATCCTCTTTGCAGAAGACATTTATTTTGCTTTCCATTGCCTAGGGTTTGGGGTGGGTTTTTTGTTTGTTTGTTTGTATTTTTTTGGTTTTTTTGTTCAATGATATCAGGATGATATGAAACTACATATGCAGGAACATGACAGAAGATGATTACACAGGTCATTGGAACTTGTGAAAAACAAGTCATCAGTTCTCCCTGCTTCCTAAGTGTTACTATAGATAGATACTACCAGAAGAAACGCTGTCATATGAACTTTGAAATATGCTGATTATTTACATTACAGAAAAATTTCCTAACCTTAAAGACCTTCTCTTAAGTCTAGTACCAGTCCTTCAAAACATGAAATGTTTGCCATTACCATTGGCAGTTTTTCCTGAATCAAAATATTTTGTACACTCTGTTCAACTCTTCCATCAGAGAAATAAAGTATGAACAAGGATCACCCAACTGTGCACCCATAAAGTGCAGATACTATTTTAAGTATATAGGAAATAATCAAAAAAAAAAAAGAAAAAAAGCAATCATCATATGTACTTAACTGGCTAGCCATGGGCTAATCTGAGGATCAAAGGACTTTAAAACTTGTTTCTCTTTTTATCCCAATTCTTTCAAAATACTTTTCCCTACCAAATACTGCCAAATGTGAAAAAAGCACCTGTAAATCCAAGACCCTTGGCACAACGATTTACTCCCTCTCATTGCGGGCTACACTACATATTTATTCCAACATACATAGAAAAAGAAGTAAATGCTATTTTTCTATTTATTTGGGATTTCATGACATGACAACAAATCTGCTTTTTACAAGTAATTTGTTCAATCATAGCACCAATATCAAGGGATTGTGCTATCATGTGATAGCATGTGCCTAACTGCTGAAAAAGAGATGAGTTCTCAGAAATGTTGGTTTCATCTTCCAGAGAATAGAAAGACTTGTTTCAGTGAGTCCCTAAAAGTACTGGCATCTCATAAAGAAGGCAAAATGGGCATATTGCTGGTTATATTATTCCGTATTATAATGGAGTGAATCACAAAATTAACAGAGAAAAGACCCAAGCACAAAATAAAATTTTAAAAGATAAAAATTGCTGCACAAGCATAAAGAAATTAAGATAAAATGACTTTCTATTTCACTAATGATTTCTTTAGTAACCATCTAGAATATGGCTGAATCTGAAAATCTGAACTTATTTTAAGGAATTAGACTGTGGGGATGATAGGTCTGTTCTAAAAGCTTTCTCTCTTCATGATTCAGAAATGTCTCATGTCTTCAGCCATGCTGAACTCTATGTGTAGATATATGTCTATATAACTATTCTGTTAAAAGGTGACTAGGCCTTTCTGTTTAAATATATTTAAGTTCTGAAGTGTATTGTCTTGATTCTGAAATGCACTTTTGGACCACCCTACTATAGAGAAACTACAGTGCTAGAATGTGTACTTGTTCCTAAAGAACACATTCCCTGAAATAGCAGTTGTGTAAAAGAAGGATAAGACAATTCATGCTCAGTAACTGAAGTGCTGCAAGTTAAAGAAAAAAAAGGAAAAAAAAACCCAGACCACTGAGTACACTGACCAACATGGAATTGTACAAGTAAAGCTTACAACTCCTCCATTTCATATCCATAAAAAACAAAGAAACAGTCATAATCAAGACATCTGTCACAACAGCATGATGTATTAATCAGAAACTTCAACATTGTAAATCCATGAAAGTAAATATTTTGTCTCTATTACATGTAAATGAATAATTTCTTTTTTCTAGCTTTTACATTTCCTTTGTTTGTGAAACTAGACATATCTATTAATAGGTCAGTTGTATGAGACTTTAATTTTAGTTTAAAAATATATGGTAAATCAAATTTGAAGAATAATTTGGAAGGAAACTGAGGGACATGCTTAATAGCTTTAAAATACATTTTAAAAAATCCATTTTAAACATAATAATATGTGTCTAACAGTTACTAGTGTCTTATTTGAGTGTCATAATGAATATATATTAATTAATACTATTTCAGTGCACATGCACGTGAAACAGAGACATCATCTATGCAGCTGTGCTTCTCTCCAGCTGGAATGAACATGGCTGCATATATCCACCCCCCAAAAAAAACTATCAGAAACTTCCGAAAACTTTAGATTTGCCCCTATTCCCTTTAAAGTCTATGGAAAGAGTCTTGTTCTCCTTAATTTCATCACTATCACACAGTGCAATTGGTGGGTTATGATCAGGACAATGTACACTCCACTACCAAAACGTGGTAAGGATGAACCTTACTTTTTAATGTTACCTCAGCTCTTTGGCTTTTATGGGTCAGGTACCTGGCAGGAGAAGTGCAAGGGCACTACTACACTCCCAAGTGCCATTCAGGATGCAGAACTCCCCTTTGATCTCGGCCCTTGCTAGAGAGGGAAAGAGTTGTGCTCTCTAGGCTTCTTCAGGGGGATCAGCAATTCTTATTAAAAATCTGACAGAAGCCGTGTCAAGAAGTGAACAGGAGTAGCACTATCAGTGCATCAGTTACATTGTGCACATCAGCTGTCAAACCACCAGCTGGTTTTGCTTTGCTTCAGTACACTGAAGACCACTGATGCTCAATAAAACAAATGCGTTGTTAGCTCTGGTTTGAAACCTGGACCAGAAATCCAAAGGCACTGAAGATGATCAGTTGTGCCAAGGCTTAAATCTGCAGTATAGGGATCACTTAGTGATCATCACTTGGCCTAGGTCTTGCTCGGTCTTTTACATAGTTACAGTTTGCTTCTGATGAAGTTGGTCTTTGATCTCCAGAATTTAAAGCCTAATCTGAACTATAAGAGTGCATAAAGGAGACAGTGATAACATACTAAAGAGATGGAGATGGACATTTTACAAAGCCAAGTAGTCACAGGACAAAGGAGAACAGCTTCAAACTGAAATAGACCAGGCTTAGATCAGATATAAAGAAGAAATTCTTTACTGTGAGGGTGGTGAGGCACTGGAACAGGTTTCCCAGAGAAGCTGTAGATGTCCCATCCTTGGCGGTGTTCAAGGCCAGCTTGGATGGGGTTCTGAGCAACATGGACAGTGGGTGCCATCCCTGCCACAGCAGGGGTGTTGGAACTAGAAGATCTTTAAGGTGCCTTTCAACTCAAACCATTCTATGAGTCTATTAATATGACACCATCTATGTTATTAATAACATATCAGTGAATTCTGTTATTTTCTGCTTGCATAATTAACTATTTTACTATACCATGAACTAGAATTCAGCAGTGGTAAACCTGGCCCAGTAGCAAACTTTTGTCAGATTATTGTATGTTTCTCAGAAAGCATATTTTGACATAACTTTAATTATAGTGTTTGACTCTCCCTAGGGTTTAGGACTATAACAGTAATTAATATATTTGGCCCTTGCTGAGGTTTTCTGCAAGCATCTTCAAACAGAATACAAGTATTAATGACTTTGACCTCACAATTCGTTTATGATGCATACATATTAGACAAAAATCACTGGAAATAATTATCTAAGAAAAGGAATCCACAAAATACCCACTGTAGAGCTGGATTCTAAACTTAGATTTTGTTTTCTTTACTCCCAGCTGAGTTATGTGATATTTAACTACAGCAAATACCCTCCATAGCAAATTATCCATACAAATAACAAGCCAAATTAATAGAAATTTTCTGCTCTTTCTAGTGGAAAACATGGGAAATAATGACACCTATATTCCCTGGAAATAATGACACATATTTTCCTTTGAAATAATCTATTTCAAGCTGCTAAATACAGAAAAGAACTGAAAAGGCCTGCATGTTCAGAGAACTCAGTGCCAGAAAGATCTTTGACTACGTGGTAGTCTTGTAACTTAGAAAACAATAAGTTGCAAACAGGAACAGGAGTGGATAATTTCAGTTCTTTGAATATGTCATTTTAAAAGAAAAATAATATTTTATCTTGGGTGTTTTTGCTTTGGTTTTTGGGTTGTATTTTTTTTTTTTAAACTTTGTGTTCCTCCTTATGGCAGGATTTGCATGCAGAGTGAAATGAAACTTTGTAAAAAAATTAAGAAAACATAATTTGGTGGTTCAAAATGTCCTAAGACAGAAGATTCAAAAGGGTTTGTTGAGAGAACTTTATATGAAGAAAAAAAAAATATTTTTCTTAGTCGGAAACCAGAAGGAAGTTTCGTAAGATGAATTCCATGGCAGACAGGACTAAGCATTGGGAATTGGTTAACAGCACTAATGAGGGAGTATATAAGAAGCCACAGTAGAAAGTCAAGCAGCTCTAACTGCTGTCTAAAGAGAAAGAAAAAAATATAACAAGAGGTAGACATGACGGGCCAACAGGATATCCTGTACATCATATGTAAAGCCAGAAGGAGATTACATCCTCTGAAGCATATATTGATATCCCTAATTTAGAAGCAGAAAAGTTACAAGATGCAATAAGGATAAGGAATGATTAGAGAATATATAGGCTGTCATGAGACAGAAATATATAAAAAGACTTCTAAATAGAAAGTTCTGAAAACTTTTCTAAAATACACTAATAGGCAAAATCCAAAGGAAAATCCATCTAGAGGAAAATAGGCTATCTGCAGTTCTGAAAAGAAATCTCCAAATGAGCAGAAAGAGGTAGGTAAAAATATGATAGACAGAGCAGAAGACTGTCATCAAAACCATAAGAATATTCTGGGTCATAAACTCTGAAAGTAAGGAAAGGAAAAAGCGAAAGAAGATGAAATATCCAATAAACAGTACAAAGACTTCAGGAGAGTAAGTTGTCTTCTAGGATATCAACTCAGCTGCAAGATCCTAAAGTTGGCCCATTTATGTCTGCCTTTTCTATGTTTAATGAGAAACAGAAGAAAGCTGAACAAGACAACAAAGAAATCATAGGTCTTTGTAAAGACACTCTATAGGATAATAAAAATAGCCATTTTCTCAGCTGTACAATCTGGTTAGTACCACAGCCAGAGAAGAAATCAAAACTGCTGTTTGTGGTCTGAAAGAGGCTGGTGTATGGCTACATCATGATTTGATACCTTATGGATGGAGGCATATAGAGTAGATAAAGACTAGATAGTGTTTTTCTGACTTCTTGATCACCTTATCGTTCCTTCTAATACAGGGAACTTCAGGATGGATCAAACCCCGTACTCCAAGGATGCACTGATTTCAATTACTTCAAGTTTTTGGTACACGAGCATTTCATTCTTTCCTTTGTATGTGATACCATATTTGTCTTCTTTCTGGTAACCAGATAAGTACATAAAAGTTTCATATGAATACCTCACCATTGTGGCTGCAGTACAGTATGTGTAGGAATAGACAACATAGTTGATTTTTTGGGGTTTTTTTTGACACTTCTTAAAGCAGAGCTAAGATTAAGCCCATTTGAAACTCTGATATTTGGTACCAGGACATGCAGCCACCAGGTGATAGCCAAGGTTTTGAGAACGCAGTCACAGCATAACATAAACACAAGGCACACATACAAATTGTAAGTTACTAGTCATATTAAAGACTGGTATGGATTTAAAGTATAACAAAGGAAAAAAAAAAAGAACAAATATTTATTATCTATAAAGCATCACTTGCAAGGTGAAAATACATATAAAAGATGATGACAACCTCCACAGGAACTGGAAACAATGAACAAAGAGAATTGTTATGTTGTTATCTCTTCCAGTACGAGGCGTGACATCTGATCTCTATCTGCAACATCTATCTGCACAAGGTCCTCTTTCACTTTTGATAGTGAAAGTGGCATGTATTTTATTTTGCTTTTCACTCCATTTTACTATTGCTCTCATCAATCCTACATTTATATATAAGGATCTTTCTCTATGCTGTTGGTTAGAAAAAAATGAGCTTAAAAATACTGTTTGGGTACGTTTATATGTCTGTCTAGTGGTACAGCCTTCGCAACTGATTGAGAGTGAACTATTGAACTTTGATGTAACAATAGCAGCAGGAGTGCAAGGCATTCTATAAAAATACTGATATGTTTTTAGTGGACAGTTCTATCATGGGATCATATATACTGCATTGGAAAGGACCCATAAGGGTCATCAAGTCCAACTTCCTGCTTCTCACAGGACTACCTAAAACTAAACCATATGACTAAGAGAAGCATTTAAGACATTCTGACACTTTCACGGGGAGCGTGTTTCAGTGACTTGCCATAAAGAACACTTTCCTAGTATCTAATCTGAGTTTCCCTTGACACAGTTTTGTTCCATTTTCTTGTGTCCTATTGCAAATCAGCAGAGAGGTGAGACCAGCACCTCCCCTGCCTGTTATGCAAGGGCACCAGTGACAGCGAGGCAGTCATGGAACAGATGCATCTGCAGGGCTGGGCAGGAACTTGTCACTGTTCTCCCCTATCCCTTAAGTCAGCACATTCAGCGAAGCGGAACAGAGTGAGGATAGGGAATCCTTTGCATGGTGTTCTGTCAACTTGGCAGGTCTGACCTAGGAAAGGCAGGGTGTGGTTCCAGCAATCTCTCTCTTTCTCAGACTCCCCAAGTATAGCATAGTGCCATACCATGTTGACTATGCTGGATTAGGTAATGAAAATATTAAGGTACCATACTTTTTATAGAACCACATGTAACCACATACAGAACCACATACATAACTCATCTCTGCTTAGGTAAGGCCCATACTAATTTAGCTTTGTAATTTCTCTTTCTGGTACCTCTCACTGAGAAAATATTTATATCATAAAGTCCTCTTTACATTTGCAGACATTTGTAGAAAGACTAACTGTTTCTATATTCTCGCAGAAGTGAGTACTACAGGAGACATTGAATGGAAGAGTGCAATTACATCCAAGACTGCAATTTCTATCTGCATTCCTTACATTTCTTAGCCCATGGCCAACCAGTAACGGACTTGTTGGGCAAGCAATGGACTGCTCATAATATTATAATTAAAAAAAGAAAAATAACCCAGAGAGACAAAAATAGAGAAATTTAGGAATTTCTTCAGATTTTTCTTTGAATGGGGAAGTGAAATTGTCATAAAAACTGTAATTGTTTCCTTTTTCATAAATTCTCATGTAAACTGCTGTACTAAAAATGCTTGAATTGTATGATGTCAGAAAAAATACTAATTTAAAAATATTTCATAATAATGATGTGATAATATATTATTATTGTACCAAAAAGTGAAGAATTTTAATATAATGACTTCACAATTTCTGATTAATTCTATTTTTCTCAAAATTTTTATGCAGGTTATTCTTTTAGAAGATATCTCCCCTTCTTCATTCAGCCTTTAGTCTTCAGATTACTGAGTTCAGATAACCTTTTTTTAAGTTGAAGAATTAAATGAGTGCTATAAAGTGAATCAACTTTGATGAATACTTTATAAAATCACGTCATTCTCTCATGGACCACAGCTGACTATATACCTCTAGGGATCAGCCATAAAGCTAAAAGTAATAAAGCTAAAAGAAAATGCTATCTATCAGGTAGTCAGTCTGTCACTCTAGCGGCTGAATGGCTGCATTTATCAAATCCTGGAAAATGATAGATTTGAACTGAGTTATAATCCTCTTAATTATTTTAATTTTGTTGACAAAATAGAGTCTATTTTTCTTCAGCACAGCTATTTATGCAAGATAAAAGGTTAACACACTAAGTACACTCAAACTGTTTTTTTTGTTGCTCTTTGTTTTTCTGTTAATTATTGTTTTCTAAATATTTTTATCTCATTTTTTGTTGTTTCATTTTTGCAGTTTCATTTTGCAGTTTCAAAATTTTATGATCTAAGTACAGTTGTACAGACACACTGGAACCTTGCAATCTGAATACTTTAGAAGCATTGAAATAATATCGTGAATGTTTGAGAACACTTAAAGAAAAAGATGGTATTTATGGAATTGAGACTGATGAAGAGTCAGTAGCTTATAACTTAATATTATATAATAGCATAATATTTAATGAAAACACTGCGTAAGTTTCTTATATCTTTCCAATCATGTTTTAAACAATGCATTTTGGAATTTATAGGAAGAACATAAGAAACAAAATGGAAACACTGAGACATACTTTTTCAACCCTACGGTAATCTTGCCATATGCTTCTCTAGAAAATGGAGCAAAGTTCTTTCAGGATGCACTTTCAATTTCTGTCTAAAGCTGCATATGTTAATGGAAATTTAGAAAACTGACCTGTACATTAGTAAACTGGTATTACATTTTGCTAGATTTTGGAGCATTAAAGGTAGAAGACTTTTCAGTTCTTCTCTTTACGTGGGCTGATTTGATACGATTTCAGTACAGGGCTACACAATCACCTGTCAGATTTCTTTATCTTTCTTTTTAAAATTTATTTTACTTTATAATAAAAACTAGTTGCTGAATGCTGAAATTTTAAAAAGTGATTTAATAACAAACTGAAAGTAGATGGTAATAATAAGAATACAAAACTATTACTATTATGCTTTCATGCATCATTGCACAGATTTGCTGATGACATTCTCATTCAATATTTTTTTTTTCTTTTAATTTTTTCTTTTTTAGCATTTTCCAAGGCCCAGGAAAGTAAGTACTAAATCATCAATACCTGTATATATGAAACACCTTAAAAACTTATCATCTCAACAGGCTAATATAGTCATCTAAAACACCTGTTTGACCTATTTAGGCAGTGGAAATAATTAAAATGGTAATTATAGCCAAAATTATATTGCATTTATTGTTTGTTTTCTGAATTTTTAGAATTTAATAGTAGAGTAGCTACAGTCATAAAATGAATAAATCAAACTTATTTTTTTAAAAAACTTAATATATTTTAAATTTTTTTCAAAATTATTCCTAATGAATTGCATACACTAATATCAATAATAACTCATATTTCAAAATGTTATTGTTTATAAAATTCACCAGCTGGCATGATCCAGTCCACGACTTTGTAGTTAAGATATGAACTGAAAATACATTGCAAAAAGAAGAAAGATTAACTCAAATAGCTGTTTAATATTCATTAAGGTGTCATTCATGGTTGGAGTTAAGGGAGGAAGTGAAAGCATGAGGATTTGTCTATGCAGTAGAAAAGTGAAAGAAAAGAAAATAAATAGGGTGTCTACCTTCAGACAGTGCATCAACAATACATGAATAAATATATAATTCTCCTCACCCACAGAGTGGAGACAGCTCTCCATTCAGTGCTTATCACCACTGGGAAGTTCCAGTGAAAATGAAAGAAAAAAAATTATTGAGCTTTCAAAAGGCTAATTTAGTCATCTTATTCTTAAATTTCCTAAGGAGGAGGATGATTCACTCTTACCTCCTATCTATAATATTTATATTCCAAAGAACTGTAAAGCAAATAATTCGGATATTCCGAGTAGAAATAGATCTCAGATCATAAAAATCTGGTTCTGAATGCCATTTCAACATTTGAACAAATATATCAAAATGAAAAATACTTAACTCATCAGGTAGAATTCTGCACAGGCTGACTTTTAATAAGACAGGAAAATAATTTGCTAGGTAATGAAGAAAGGCATTTGTTCCTCAGTATAGACAACTCACCTACTACTGACATTTCAGGAACACTAGCAGTGTAAATTTCTTCTGGAAATGTTGGTTCATTGTCATTGATGTCATGGATCTTGATGACAAACTCAGATTCAGGTTCCACTGGTCTCAGAGTTCTTCTATTGATAGCTTGGGCACGCAGGGTGTAAAAGGCTTTCTCTTCCCTGTCAATTCTCCGAGTTGCGTGAATATCTCCTGTTTTCTCATCAATTATAAAAAGAGTACCTGCCCCATCTCCCGACAATATGTATTTGAGGGATCCATCTCCCTTATCCTGGTCAGAATGAAGCTGAAATGGAAGAAGACAGTATTTTGTTTAGAAGCAATGAAAAGAATGGAAGTTTTTAAACATCATTATTAAATTTTAAGTTATTATGTATGCAACAAATATGGTTGATACCATTAAGAAAGTGATTTTTATTCACCACTGAGTGACAGACAGTTTCCTAACTTAGCTCTACAAATCTTTCAACTTGACTAATCTGGAAGATTTTGCTTTTGCAGCAACACCTGTTCTCTGCTAAGAAACCTCTGCACTATATTCTTAAAGATTTTTATGTTAATACTGACCTTTTCTTTCCTTGAAGAGATCCTATTAAAAATTCACAACTGCTGTGCTAGTTGTACATTCACTAAGCAGATAAAGAACATGGCTAAATACAAGAAAATTAAGGAAAACAGAACCACTGGTTTCATGAAATCATAATTTTTAAAAATTTTTTCTCCCAAATTGGGGAACATTTAATTTCAAGTCATTATCACTTGCATTCCACAACTAATATAAATAGACTATAGGAAGAACACCCAAATTTATAAAGCATTCAGTATTGATTAATCACCCATTATTTAAGTTGTATAAAGCTTAACGGCACATATATAACTTGCAGCCCTGACTGCCTTTATAAGAAAAATTATTTAATTATGTTTTGTTGTTTGGTACAGTAGCCTGGATGATGGCTCATTTGAACTTTTATGCATTTAGCATAATTTCTTTCAACACCTTGTTGGAAAGGTCCTTCCAATCTCATTGATTCCATAATTAACTAAAAGCATCTGGCACTTAGATTTATTTTCACCATGAAATATACTCTTTTTTTGTAAACTTACTTTTGAGTTCATCAGAAGGATCAAATAAAGTATAAACTCTTACTACAAAAATTAAGTGCAAATATATATATTTTTTTAATCACACCCAATGAGTAGGAATTTAAAGAAATGGGTTTCTAAAAATACTTATCTGCACACGTAATAACAGCATTTATTATATCTGCAGTAAGATTATATTCAGTCATGTGAAGAGTTTTTGTTAATTTAAGCTTACATTTCAGATAGTGAAAAATGTTATACAAGTAGCACAGTATAAATATCCCCCGGCTATGCAACCATGAAACTATTTCTTTTTCATCTATGATGCCCTCGTATTGTTGTCTTCCATAGCATGTTTTAAGTATTAAAAGTAAAAAAAAAAAAAAGAATTATTATGGGTTTGAATGTGTCTTTCCTTGTCTTTTGCGCTGAAACCAAACACACAGAGTGGACTGGTGAGATATGACAAAATCAAACAGTATACTTCTGTGTTGTGAAAATTTTTCAAACACTGAATATTTCCCACAGATTTGATATATGTGGAACAAACAGAACTCTCCAGGCATCTTGGATCTAAGCCTTCATGGTAAAAATTGAATACTCTCATGTTCTGAACTTTGGTTTTCTACATAAAAGTATTTAGACCTATTAAACTTTGCTTAAACTACACACATGCATGTTTACTTTACAAAGGGAATATTTTCTTACTGTTTTTTTTTTCATTCTACAATAAATAAAATATAAACCAAATATAAGGAGTAGGAAGGTAGATGTTACAAAAATTCTTATGCAAATAAATATTTTTCTTTCTTTTCTTTCTGTTTCTCTTGATGACATTTAACTGAAGGTTTCAAACCATTCTCACACCTCTTTTGAAGAATGAATTTTTAAAGTGAACTTTTATTACTCATTCTCCTCCTTTGATGGCCCACAAAAATTGTGACCTTTCCTGCCCCCAATTAACCCTTTCACCCTTCCTTTTAAGGAACTCGACAGTATCCTCCAAGCTGTGTTTCATTTTAAAATGTAGTGTAAATAGTCCTTGAGTGTTTTCTTCTCCATGTCTTCCTAGCATATAATTTCACTTCAAAACCATTTTGGACTTAGGAAGTCACTACTGGTCCATGATCACTCTATGAAATATTTTCACAGTGGAATGATGAAGAGCATGGTAGAAGGCAGCTCTCCTTTAGACCTGTGACAGAAATATAAAATAAGATCCTGTTTGAGAGGGATCATAAAATGGGCACACTGCACTTTTCCCAGATGCTTTCCAAAGCAGATCTGGTAATATTAATTCTTGCAAAAGTTGAGAATAGTGTATCTGTGCTGCAGTGTCTGTTCTTTGACTCGGAAACCAGTAAGCAGCCTGGCAAAATCCATTCTAATATATTATCTCCAGAACAGCATAACTCCATGAAAACAGTTCCCAGCAAGAGTGTCTGGCCAAATTTAACATACAAATGATGCATGGAAATTGCTTTGGAGAACAAAACCATGCCAAGAACTTGTGAAATAATTTAGCAATTGCGATAATCATATTCTGGTGGCTTAAAATATTGCCCGGCACTCGAAGCATGAACAGTGTGGTGAAGAGAACTAAATCAGAAAACTAAGAAAATCCCTGCATTAAAAAATAGAAAAACTATATTTAGATCTAATTTAGCATGCAAAGATCTGTTAACATAGTTATTTGTCTAATATGTAAGGTACTATTATTATTGATGATTTTCCATTGCCACTCCTATGCATATATCTTAGTAAAGTGAATTAAAAATGGTTTTTATGCCCACACGATTATTAACCTATTATCTCTTCCAAATTCAAACTTTCTAGTTGTGTGGATTTTTTTGTTTGTGTGGTTTGGGATTGGTTGGTTGGTTGGTTGGTTGGTTGGTTGGTTGGTTGTTTTTTTTTGTTTCTTTCCCCCCACACATATATGAACCAAAAGTCTGGAAAGAGAGCTGAATAAGACTTTGAGATATCCACATAAAGACTTCTAGGCAACATGTTTACTTCACAGTAACATGCTGAAAAGGAATACCAACCTATATAATTAAAAGACCACTTAAAGCTATAACAGTATGTTCTCTAAAAAAAAGTTTTAGTTTGGAAATCCAATTTAAATTATATGTATATACATAAGAGTTCAGAGTTATCGTAGAAAAACTTCAAACACAGAATAACTTTTCAGGTCTTTTTGGGTGATCAGGAAACACAAAGCTATAGATAAAAGGACCAAGTCTTCCAGACATAATTCATGGGGTGAAAATGTGTAGTATATATAAACAATGAAAGAGAATACCTCCCATTTAGTTTTTTTAGGTCTTAATTCAATCCAGATGTTACTAGAGGAATCAAGGTGACTAAAGACTGCCCAAGGTACTTCATAGCCCGATGTGGTGAATCTTTACCCAACTCTGAAATGCATGAGTAGTTTGTCAATCAGCGCTGCAGAGATTTTATTCATTTTACTCAAGTACTAAAAAAATGTTCTGTGAAATATTTCTCTTCTACTTTTAGTATAAAGTGTTTCCTATAGTTATTTTAGCTAATAGGCATCTGTGATTCATGTCAGCCAAGCTGAGAAATCGAAAGACATCTGTTTCATTTAGCAATTTCATTGCACAAAATGATCAGCTGTGAAGATGTGGTTTTGTTTTCATATCTGTCACAGATATTTTGCAAACTCTTTTTTCAGTGAATTTCTTGCTGTTCTTCCACAGAAATACTTCCCTTTTCAGTTGTATTGGTATACGTATTTTATGAACATTTTTTCTCACTTTATGGGAAATCAGAATGTCAGTTGGTATTATTTTATATAGCCCTGTTTCATCACACAGTAATTGAATTTACCAGGAAGACATTTTTGCATATTTTCTATCTAAATTGATTGAACAAACTTTTTAATCCAGAAGGATTTCATATAAATAAAAAAGGAAGACCTTGTTAAACAGAAGATAATATTTACAGAGGGCCACAAAATGACTGTTATATACTTAATATATGAATACTTAAAAATGAAACTGAATTACCAATCCAAGACAGAGACAAAAACAGGTTTGAGGACGCAGATTTACTTTTTCTTCAATTGTCAGAAAAAAACCACAGAGTTAATTAACATATTACATCCTTCTTTATGGCAAATACAGCCATAAATATAATGAATTCATGAAATGATGCCCCAATCAAATTAAACTCTATAACTTTTTAGATATGTAAAAGACCTTTGTAAAAATACTTTCAGAAGACTTTAGCTGAACAACTAATAATTCTGCTTCAAAAATTACAACAGAGGTGATCCATGTTAATTAACATCCAATGATTCAAATTAAACTTGTCCACTCAGGATTTTTGGATTTCTCCCCACCTTCCCCCATGAAATCCACTCAATTCTGAAATCTCCCAAAATGAGTATAAAATAGATGGACTTTCTTTTTTTTAATAGCATACAAAGTGTTAATCCTATTGTCACCAAAAAGTGACAAGATGCTACTGTGAAAAACAGAGAGAAGACTGGGCTAGTCAGATCTATTTCATCATACAATCTACTTCTGGAATTTGAAATTAATTATGACAATGCCTGATAAAGACCTTAAGATTTGTCACACCTATTTCTATTTGAATTTCATATTTAGAAGTCCCTCTATGATTTTTAAATGGTTGGTATTTAAATAACTAGACACCAGATATGACTGTATTAAGAAACTTCCCTTTAGTTAGAAAACTTACTGTAGACATTAATAGAGTTCAAGTTATTTTTAATCTTAATTTAATACGCTATAATGTAGAGGAAACTTTCCAATACAGTTTAAAGTTTTTGCAGTCTTTGAAAAATGACAGACTATTTTAATATTAACTTACTAAGTGGACTCTTACTCTCTCACTTTATAGCAGTAATTTTTAATTGTATAATGCAGCAATTTTTTTTCTACTTTCTTCGGCAATGTGTCAATATATCAATTTAATCCTAGTATCATAGTAACAATGAGACTCAGTGCTCTCTTAAATTACTCTATCTTTTAGTTTTTATACAAATAAGTCCTAAGCGTCCCCAATTCTGAGGACAAATTTCAGGGCAAATTGTAACCTATTAGTTTTTTTCTATGTAATTATATTAACATTGTGAAGCCAAAATACATCATAGAATTATTTGCCATTTAATTCAGTGTTCCAGTGCACATTTAATATTAGCAACTTGACTGGATACTTAGTTGAATAATTATTGTGTCTCTAAACATAATCACAATGGTGGGCAGAATTGACATGAAGTCAGCAAAAAAATAATTGATATAGAATTCCCACAATGGACATATTTATTTTAAGCATCATGAACTGAACTATTAAATGATGCAGTTGTTTAACATTAGCTGCACTTAATATAAAAGATTTTCAGACCAGTTTGTGTCCTATGCAATATTCTCACAGTTGACAGATTTAATAGTCATGGCATTAAGCCATATTTTACTCATCAAAGAGGTTCTTCTTTAAATTTATCCAAAAGATAACATTTTAAGCAACTCTTTTCAGTGATTCCATAGTTTGCACTAAGTTTTATTCAGACATGTCACACATTAAATCTTCTCCCTCAGTTATATTGTCAGTTTGCCAGGACTGTGCTATTGTGTATTATTTGAGGAGATGAGCAGAAAGGAAAAAGACAGATTTCAAAAAGAATGCTTTGTGAGACTGGGAAAGATAAGGGATGAGCAAACTAAAGTGGAAGCACAATGAGTAATGTAAGATGAGGAGTACTCTGAAATTCTTTTGCAAGAAAAGGAAACGAAAAACTCCAGTCTGCAGCACCAACTGTTTTCAGACTGTATTTGCGTAACTTGATTCATTATCAAAAGGAAAGATTAAAAAAAATTTCTACCATTTTTATTGATAAAGATCATGATAGTTCCTTGATGTTCAAAATTTTTGTTGTTCTTACCAATGTTTTAAAATGATAAGAGATAAATTAAAATGCATAGACTTTTTTTGCATTTCTTTCCACATCCCTGAGTGAAATAATATCTATCCCATAAATAAAATTATAATTTTTACAGCTCTCTACAATTTTCACTACTGATATAATCTTGAAGATTCTCTATTTCCAGAAACTAACCAGAAGAAATATTTTTTCTTCACTAGATTTGTATCTTTTTCCTCTATCTGTAGACTATTCTAAAGGGAAAAGTCACAGTCCAGAGAAAAAAATGGTCTTGTCACTGACAAAATATTCTAGGATTTCATGTGAGAAATGCAGGATTTTTTTTTTTTTTAAACACATCCTGTGAGCAGCAGCAAAAGGTTTTTCATAGATGCACTAAGCCAATGCACCAATACCCAATCTCCCTCCTGAAGCCAAGGTCTTTAACTGATGTTCAGAGAGTTAGAACAAGAAAATTTCAGCTTCATTAGGTTGTTGTCGCTTCCACTCCAGAAGACACTCAAGTATTGAGTTAAGATGAGAGACTAATTGAATTTCATACACCAAAAAGTTCTTGCATAAGCCATTATGCATATTGTCTTCCAATTTTCATGTAATAAATGTAGTCTGTACATCAGGTGAAGACTGAAGAAAGCAGAGAAGTGCCAGTAGACCTGAAGTGCCCTTACTTCCTGGCACCTGCAATACATGTCTGGGTATGAGTAAGCAGAAGGGAATTCTTCGGTTAAAGAGAGAAAAAAAAAGTCCTGACCCATGGCAGTTATTCAGGTCCCCATTCATTAAAACGCTGGACTGAACAAAGAAATACTGTTTGGCTCTCCTCCTACTGAGATCCATATGGCACAAGCCTACATTCCTACTTCTACCAGTAGTCTCTGTACATTATTATTTTGTGGTCTCAGAATGAAAATATATCTGATAAGATTTTCCTCAGACTTGGTTGGAGGGGTTTTTTTTTTACATCCGTGGGTTTTATGTGCTATGTTTTTTGGCTGTTTTTTGACTAAAATAAAAATCTGCACTAATTGTTGTATAAAGGATTAAGTAGTTTCTGGAACAATCTCCCTCTTCCACCAAGGTACAACCTAGGAAGTTAAATATGCTAAAACAGAAGATACTTTTCCTTTACTGAATTCACAATAGCTTCATGTATTTGAAAATTTGGAGGGGGTCTGTTTAGTTTGAGAGGGTTTTTAAAGGAAAATTCACCACTTATTCCCATGCTCTCTGCATTAATCACAAAAAAAGTGGTTGTAAGAGCCAGTTGTAGGTTTGGAGGTTTTTGTAAACAAGAATTATTTTATTATATATATGCTCATATATATTTTCCTAAAGCAGCCTAGTTATTAACAAAATAACCATTGAAACAGATAGTTTTATATATCCTAATGTCTATAAATATATAATAAATATTAAAAAATAAATATTTATTTTGCTTACTGCTGGAAGCCATTTAAAAACATGCTACACAAGATCGCCTTTGTTTCCATCTGAAATAACATGTGAATTGGTAAGAGCTTTGAATGTTTTCTACCTTTGTGATATGTGTATCTTCTCATGTATTCTCTGTATTTATCAGACAGAAATGAATGACAATGTCTGTCAATTCAGGAAGTGGAAGATGTTAAATTAAGTGGAGGTTGTATATCAGAATTAAAGAATGAAAGCAAATTTAATAATCTCCAAAATAGTGATATTCACGATAATAGAGTATTAATGTTAAATTCAGTCCCAATTTTAATATTGTTAAAATCAATCAAGGAAGGGAAGAGAGGCAAAGAGAGAGATGACATATTTTTTTATACGTTTCAGGAGACTTCTAATGAGTCTGAATTGATACTATTTCTAATCATAGCAATTAAAACAATGAGGGATAAAGATGTCCTGTATTAATCCTGACCTTATTTATATCACACTGAAATCAGTGGGACTATATATCCAGGAGAGAAATCTTATAACCCTAAACAGATAGGTAAGGCATTAAATGAGGATTAGTGATAAAAGAGAGGCAGAATATGTATAAACTCTTAAATGCAATTAATATTTTTATTTTTCCATCAAGTTTGTCTCTTCTTTTAGTAGATTATGAAATCTGTTACTCTAGGGAATACTATTCTCAAGTAAAATCCTATCTCTATATAGTTACTAAATAAAGAAGTTGTAAGTTAAAGCATTACATATAATTACATTGCAGAATGATTGTGCCACTGCTGTCACCCTCACAAGACAAAAGTGTTTCCTGATGTTCAGAGGAACATCATCTTGTTTTTTGGTTTGTGCCCATTGCCTCTGGTCCTGTAACTGGGCATCTCAGCAAAAAGCCTGTCTCTGTCCTCTTTGCACCCTCCCCTCAGGCATTCATGTACATTGATAAGATCTCCCCAAGCCTTCTGCCCTATGGTGCAGAAAGCTGCAGCTCTCTCAACCTTTTCTCATATGTGAGCTGCTCCAGTGCCTTAATTATTCTTTGATTTGTCCATCTCTTGTGCTGGGATGCCTGGAACTGGTATGGAACTTTGCCAGTGTTGGGCAGAGAGGAAGGAGCTTCTCTCTTGGCCTGTTGGGAATGTGAGACCATGTCTATCTGTTTCTAGAGAGCCTCATCCACTTGTTCTTCTTGGTCAAGTGGCCTATAGGAAACACCCATTATAATGCCACCTTTGCCTCTTCTCCCTTTAATCCTGATCCATAACTCCCCATTGGTTCCTCTCCCATCCCCAAGCAGAGCTCCATGTCCTCTAGCTGCTCTCTCACATAAAGAGCAACTCCTCTTTGTCTTCCCTTTCCATCCTTCCGAAAGAGTCTGTATCCCTCCGTTGCAACATTCCACCAAATATCCAAAATCCCAACAAAATCAGAATACTTCAGCTGTATGCAGGTCTTTAACTCATTGTGTTTATTACCCACACCTCATGCTTTACTGTGTAGGCATTTAAGAGTGGAATGATAAGCTCCTGGAGACTATTTGGGGATTTATCCACATTGATTCCCTGTAGACACCTTGTAGGCACCTCAATTATGTAGGGAATTACAATAACATAATTAAATTTAATTGAATTTAATAATGTTTCTATTAATACCGCATTCATGGCTATAATTACAATTTCAACTTTTCCTACCAAAGCAGCATATTTTACTCCACTATCACAGTGCAAAATACCAAAATAACCAGATTTGGATATAAATTTTGGCAGAAATCATACAGAGAATTACATGTTATGGTGTATACAAAAAGACAGCATCAACAGTCCCAGTGAACTCTAATCCTCAAATACTTTTACTGGGGACAAAAAAGCCCATCCTGATCCTGAGTGATACAAATTAGGAACTGTATTCCACAGTAATTACTCTCCCTTGCGATGTTAATTGTTGGTTTCAAAAAATGTATTCTGTGCATTACATCATTGATGACAAAATACTTTTAACTTCTGTGAACTCTGGTACTCAGCTGATAGGCCTAGCCAGTATCTCCATAAAGGTTCTGTGACATTTGCTGACATTTGTAAGACATCAAAAGCACCCTTTACTTAATCTCTTTTTTCCTAATTACCAATAAAGTATACCATATTAGTTATACTGCTGATGTTTCATTTTCTTTGTGTGGGGTTTTGTGTTTTGTCTGTAGAACAAAAGAAATCCTTTACATTCTATTTTTTTCCTCTAGAATTGGTTCATTTCCATGAAACTTTAGCTCTTGCCTTGTGTATTGTTTGCTCCTACTTTCTTCTTTTGACAGTAAAAAATTTTAAACTAACCCGAGAAAACTTCCTAATTCTCTTTTATGAAACACAGACTTTTACACGGCACTTGAAATAGTATTCTTTATTCCTTTAATGACTTTGTTTTCTATAGCATGTCATTATTCTTTCCTAGGAAATACATCAGTATTACTGAAATCTCTTCCATTATTCTTATATTTTAAGACTTGATTAATCCTGTGCAGCTCTTTCCAGTGTCACAGCCATCAGCAGTCCTCTAGCTATTCCATTCATTTTACTTGGCTTTTAGTAGACAACATGCCACTCCTGACACATAGAGAATGGTCTGTCACAAAACCTGACCTAACTAAATAGATAATTAAGCAGGTTTTTTTTATTCCATCTGTATTATTTATATAGCAGTCTCATTAACCTTTTTCAATGACCTAAGACATCCTGCTGATTGCAAGAGGAATTTCTAAAGTCCTCTACGGCATCTTCAGTAGCAACAATGTGCAAAAATGTGGATGTATTTCTGCACAGTAGTTCTTACAAGGGATAGGTATTTTAAAAGTACAAGAGAAATTAAGTGTTCTTTAAAAAGTTTAAATTAAAAAAATTATATAAATAAACAAAAGTAATTGAATTTTTCCTGTCTCTTCATGGGTGCATTTATTTGCTGTACAACTCTACCTAAGTGGCCTCTCCTGAAGCTCATATATTCTACTTACCACATTAATTTCACTTTTTACAAGTACTTTCACTTCACTAAAACTTTTCCTAAATTTTAGTAACATGGCTTGGAACGCTGCCTTACTCTATCTATTTTTCCTGTTCCCTTTCTCAAAATGGATTTTCATGACATTTCTTTAAATTCCTACTCATTAAAACAAAATTTAGAAAAATAGAGCTCTCTTTTTCTCTCCCCATTTACTTCACCTCTCACAGAGGTGAAGTAAATCAACCTTGCATTAATCAATCTTCTCACTGCCAAAACTTAAAATATGGGTGTAATTTTAATAATTTAATATTAAGATAGATAATTTTTATCCAAGATTACCTAGGTAGTAATAGTTGTTAATTGTTATATTCACTTTAAAACAGTGTTCCTTAAATATTTCTAATTCCTAAAGATATAATTTTTAATGAAATTTACAAACTTCATAATGGAGACTCAGAAATTTGGATTTATGCATGCTTCACAGAAAATGTCATACATCAAAATGAATATGCAAATGTTGGTTTTAGAAGATGGAGTTCTTAATATAGAAAGAAGAAATCTGTATTACTACTTCATGTTTCTGCATATCAAGTGTAATTTTATTCTATTAATCCCTATATTGTCATATATGTACTTCTAAATGACATATAGCTACTAAGAAAACTATTAAAGTATTTGAGAAATAAAACCAAGAAAAACACTTTTGTAACCTAAACTAGTTTCTTGACCAAATGGTCAGAAAGAGTAGTTACATCTTTTCTCAGCTGTTCTTGAGCGTGGAAGAGACAAAGTATGATCATCTCTAATATATCGTGCAGTTTTCCAAAGTTTTCTGCAAAAGAGGGGTTTTTTGTGGGTTTTTATTTGTTTGTCTCTGTGCTTCTTCTTGCCACCAGTTTTCCCCAGAAATATTCCAAATCATCATATCCAACCTCTGTTTCTTTTTGTGTTAATAAATTTCATTTGCTTGAGAATTATTAAGAAAGGACAAATATTCTCAAAAAAAAAAAAAAAAAATAAGCCCCAACCAGAACTTTAAAAACCCCTCAGATCACCAAAAGTGATAATGAAGGAGAAATGAGGGAGAGTATGATTACTCCTGACTTTAAACCAAGAGTAAACTTAATTTTCTTATGTCATCCCCCACAGCTGCTTTGAGGGGCAAATATTTAGGCAAGTAGAAAGGAAATACAGAATTGAAGGAATATAATTTCAGAGGCAGGGAGACCATCTACACTACTGCCTAAATAAAAATGTCACCAGAAAAGTTAATTTGGTATAAGTCTCCATTGTGTGTAAGACAACAATTCTAAATCCAGATAACATAACTGGACTGTAGACCACAGATCTAGGAAACAGAAGAAAGGCACAGCCAATATGAAGAAGGAAGGCTTTTCGACAATCTTGGAAAGGGAAACAGAAGAGATGAACAGAATTGCTGTTGAGCACCAAGGTTGTCTTCAGCTGTTACACATTCTTGCAATCTTGAGTGGGAATCTTTTCCCACTCAAATATTGCATTCCCAATCATCTGAGTCTACAAGTGCAGGCAGCACTTCACACTTCTTAGTTTTAAGAACTACAATACCATGAATACTCCAGAACATTATCATTCTTTGTTCAATGCAGTATTTTCCATTTATCTCTTTGTATAAATCTGTTCATGCATGCCTTTTCAGTATATCAACCATTCTAACTATTCACTAATAATTTTCTAAGGTGTGAAGTGCGTTCATATGTGTAAGGTACCTTTGTACCTGCCTTTCAAGCATTTGGATGGTCTGTGAATTCAATCTTTAAAATAAAAACAAGACAGCTTCTGTTCTCAGGGTCAAAGAGATTAGGAACTCATCTAGGTTTGTATATTTAAAATTGCTACAGACCAAAATATTATAAAATTAAATGATAATTTTTCCCTTTAGTGGTGCTGTCCTCCTTTAACACTTTGAAGTATATAGCTATTGAAAAAACTCAGGAAACAGAAATAATTGCTTGAGAAACTAACACTGAGACATTGGACAATGATGTTTGTTTACTCTTGCAAGCAAATCCTACTCTGTCTTCAGGGATTTCAGATACTTACTGGCTCAAAACAAAAGGTATTAGAGAATTTGGAAGAACTTACCATAACAGTCTTTTTGCTTCAGCTTATTTTTAATTATCTTCAAAGACAAAAACACTCTTATAAATATAAGCAAAAGCTTCCATCAGGAAGACATTTTAAAAGGGTAAACATCAACTTTTGACTTCTTAGAACTCTCGCCCTCATGGGTATTTTGTAGCAAGTCACCAATTTTTCCACAGTATTACTCCCAGATCTTCCGTGCTATCTGTGTATACAGGATATTTAAAAGGTCATCTGCATCTGATTTAATAATAGTAAAAAAAAAAAAAAAAAGAAAAAAATCAAGAGAAGGAAAAAAAAAAATCCCTTAAGGAGAATCAGCCTTTGAATTGCTTCTGCAACTACTGGCTATTTACACATTTATCATTTCAAATAAGGTATAGGTCAAACATTCATAAAGCTCTCTTTTTCATTATGGTTTTTAATTCCTTGAGTGAATGAATGTACTGTGATTAAGTGGACTCTACTTTTCCTGAGTTGTGGCTTTGAATATAAATCATTTCAGTTTTATCAGTTCTTTCCCTTTTGGACTATCTTTTGTGACAAGCAGATGAAATTTTAAAGCCAAAAGATAAATTTAACTGAAAGAAACTGGAAGTTCAGATTAAACTATTTCCCAGTTTATTATACTATTTTGAAGAATGACGTTGTTTTAAGTACAATGCATAATCAGATACAAACTCTAAATGAAAACCACCCAAGGGAGCTATAGCTGCTCTTCATAAAGGTAGAAAAATGTATCCTATTGGTGATTTACACCTGCTGGAAGTATGCCCATAATTTAGACTATCTTCCTTCTAAATATTTGTGTCAACTGATAGATGTTATTTCACTTTGTGCTTACACAGATGAGAAATATCTATTTTAGAAATTATTTTCAAAATGGCAGACTACTGCCACTGGGATTACTAGAATAAAAATTAAAATCTACCTTTTATAGTTTTCTCAGATACTGAGAAAAGCAGTGGCAAGAAACCTGCCTCTGTGACTAGCAGAATCATATTGTCCCCTCAGTCTCATTTACCACTTCTCATCAAATTGATAAATGTCTTGGACTCAAGTATTAATGTGCAAAAGAAACATGGAGAACTCAAATAATATTATTCACTCTTGTATCAAAATTAGGTAGTTTTCATTAAATTATATAGGTAAGGCTTGCCTGCCAGAATTCAAGAAGCATTGGACATTGCTCTCAGGCACATGGTGTGATTCTTGGGATTGTTCTGTGCAGGGCCAGAAGCTGAACTCAGTCCTTGTGGGTCCTTTCCAGCTCAGGAGATTTTGTGGTTCTATAATTCATACACTCCCCATGTTTTATGTTTACTATGCTGCCTTGAAGCACTCAATAGCATTAGATGCATAGCTTCCATTTACTTGACAGAAGAGGAGGAAACAATATTCAGATACTTGTCCCTACTCATATTTGCATTAGTTTATGAGTAGACTTGCAGACTATTTGCATAAGAGTAAAGCACTTGAAAGCAATTAGATGGATGGACTTGGAGATACATGAAGTGAAACAGCCACACTGTTTTGAAAGTGGTATTTGTGAAGCACTCCTAGCAGATTAAGTACAAACATAGCATGTAATTCTACAATACTGAGAACTATTCACACATGGGCAAGGAAATTATGAAAAACTGGTTTAGTATACGTGAGTTAAGCATGTTATCATATATAGAGCAGGTGCCTGGGTAGCGGCAGTGGCAGCACTGGTGCCTCTGCCGGGCATTCCCTGTGCGGAGCTGCCGGGTGTGCCGGGCCCGGCCCCAGCGCAGGGCACGGCTGAGCCCCTCAGCCACGGGCGGGCGGGAGAGAGCCCCGGGGAAAGCCTGGGCAAGGGAGGGCAAAACGCTGCCCCTGACATGTGACAGCAAATAAGAAATATTTTTTAGTGCTTTACCTCAAAAGTTAAACATTCCACTTTTAGTATGTGAAAGCTATGCTTGAAATGGAAAGCTTTAAATGCCTGCAAAGGTGATTTGGTCAGAAGGAACTATTAAGTTAATTTAATTTTCAAGTGATTCATAACTTTGTTTAGCAGAACTTAACATTTCCATTAGTATCTTCCTCTACTTTGCACCTCCTACTTTCAGTTTTGGTTTGCTTTCCTTGGGAGGGGGGAATTTCAAACCACCTTGTTTTTGTAAAAATCTATTGCAGATTCCAATTAAAGACCATTAAAAGTGTTAAACTTGGTAAGTAAAATACTTATGGTCCTACAGAGATCAAGGAGATATAAGAACAGATTATAAAATTAGTATTCGCTTGAAAGCTGATCAAATAAAATTTTAGAGATGATATCCCACTTATTTGGCTGTAAATCTTTCAGTTATCATGACCTTTATATCTTGAGCACTGTTCAGGCCACAGAAGAACTCTGCCATGAGACAAGCACAGAATGGAGCAACAGGATGGTATGAACCCCAGGTCTCACAGAGATCTGGGTAGCTCATCCTGCTTAATGCATCCAGGCAGAAATTCTTCCTATGGCAAACTGTGTAAGGAAGCAACTGCTTGTACACATATCACTGGTCAAAAAAAGATCACCCCAAGTTATGGGACAGATGGAGTCTGTGACCACCAATGAACACCTAGGCCCACCCAAACGTCCTTCAATGGATACCTAGAACTTGCCCCCACAGTAGGAACTTGGAATAAGATAAAGGTCGTACTATTTTCTGCGTGTTACCTCAGATGCAAGGGAAAGTTAAAAAAACTGAAAGAGAAGAACATATTACTGATACTGAACACAAATACACGATTTATGGACTATAAGCAAAACCAACTTAGTGACTGTGCTGAATCAGCTCTGATTAGGTAAAAGGTAATTCTGGCAGGGGGAGATCATGACACACCAACTCAAAAAACTCATTGACTCAAAAGAAAGACTGAGCATGTGGAATAATTAACATTAGAAGTGAAGGAATCATTTAAGCAATAGATAAAGAAAACTGTGTTGCCAACAAACATTAATTCCTTTGCTTGCTAAAATGCAGGGATATTAAAAAGTTTTGAACAACCATGGGAACCCACAACCAAGAAGCCATGAGTGAAAAAGGACCAAGAGGATGCCACTGGATCCATGAGTGATGACTATCTTATTCTTGATTTATCTGTCTCTCTCTCTCTCCCCTCTCCACTCCCCTTCCTTCTTCTATTTGATAATATCTTTCTACCTCACATTATATTATTAGATAAGATTCATACTGTTGACTACGTTCAGCTGTGTTGGATGTGGCCTGCACACATGAAACAAAGTCTAAAATGAGAGTAATCCATTCCAGTACTATTTCACTGTGAAACATTGGAGTTTCACTGCAGCTCTCTGTGCTTCCTCGCACTTTCCAAAATTTTACCAGTCTTAGGGGGCAACTGGGAGTGTTCACTTAGGTCTTTCATTTAAAGTGTGGGGCACATCTGAGCAAAAATATCATCATATAATTTGGAATTATATGAAATACTGGGAATCATCCCCTTAATCAGCTGGGTTAAGTATGCCCTCAGTATACCCTACTCAAGTGACTTAGCCCCTCTTTCCTTCTGAGCAGACAGCACTTTAACGAAACTTACACACACATATCAGGGCTGTGAGGCCACAGTCCGTGAAGAAATATATCTGGCTTCAAATTCAGGCCAAAAAAACTGTAGCCCTTTTGGTCATCACAAAAAGTCTTGTGGACACTATAAAGCCCTTGCATTCTTCAACAATTGTCAATTCCAGTCTGTGTCATCCATCAAAACCCAATGTCTTCTAGGGGTACATCCAGAACAGTAGCTAACAAACAATTCATTATTTATGAGAATAAAACCTTAGTATTCAGCCTGTTTAGCTCTTTTCCACCAGCACCTTCTGCTGCTGTTTCCTGAAGCAAGAAATCAGAGCCTCCAGCATACACTGAGTTTTCCAAAGGAATAGTCCTTTTGCAAACAGAAAATATCAACCCTCTGCACACTTAACAATTTAAAGTGATGAATCTAAACAGTTACAGTCATAAACTTACTACTAAGTTGAGACCAAACAGACTTTGATAATGAATCTTTCTCAGCACTCACTGAAAATCAATCAGCCTTCAGGACAATCCCACAGGAAGCTTTTGATGTTTTGATGTGTCTGATGTTATGGAAAAACAGTATTTTACTCTGACACTGTGATCTGTTCTTAAATATCTAGGAGGCCACACACATACCCCCAAAGTGGCTTTCACATGGTTGAATGAACTGGTGCTTTAAATAACCCTCTTCTCAGTCTATGTTTTAAGTCTTGCTGAGAAAGAAATAAATTTCTAAATGTTGTGTCTCAAATGTCAATTCCACTACACTGCAGTATCTTCAATAAGATAAGGTTTTTGAAGATACACAGCTGTGAATAATTGGGCTTTGCTTCCAGTTGCACCAAAAATGCCTCACATGAAAACTGTTAAAGGACTAGCTTCCTTCTTTCACCTTGGCAGATTACTATTCATTCATTCAGTTTCTACAATATCTTCCATCCCTATACATTCTTTTTTATTGATTTCTGTCATGAGAATCTACTCTAGCTGAAAATTCAACCTCTACAGAACTTCAGTGCCACACAGCTGATCACTGACACTTGAAAGGAAAGGCATTTTATATCTCAGTCAGATCTTCACACCAAATATTAAGCCTGCACATTAACACTTGCAATTCAAAACCCTACTCTTTAGTCTCTCATAGCAAGAAAGGTCTTTACAAAAAAAAAGTACTATGGTAGATACCCTCTTCAGAAATCAAAATTCAGAGATTTTTAAAAGGGTTTGATAAGTCTTCACCTTACCACTACAATAGCATCACTTCATTGTGACCTTTTATTGTATGTGTCACACCTGATCCTGAATCCTTTGAAATGAAAACATGATCTTTTGTACTGCCTTCTCCAAAACCAGTGCTTTTGGTAGTTGCTTCATCAGAAAGAGAAGTACAAGCAACTTCTGAGGCTTCACTGCCTTACCTCTTTATGACTGTTACACGGTACATCATCCACAGTGTTAATAGACACTAAATAAAATGTAACTGCTGTTCTTGAAAATGTGTCATGCACGCACAGCTTGCTAAGCCTTTTCCTCAGAATCATGTCTGTGTTGGGATTCTCAAAGTGAAAGGAACTAAATGAGGTTGACATATTCTGCTCTTTACACCATCAAAGATATTGACTACACTTACAAGCATGTGATAGTGAATACTGCCAGGATAATCCTGTCTGGTAACAGTTCTAATATGACACACACAAATGTTATATACATTTATGTTTAAATATATGATAAATTATCCCTTGAGATACTAAAAAGCACTGCAGCATTATTAAGAACTTTATTCTCTTAAGGTGCTGAAATATTTGTGATCAGCTGATCCTTTATGCAATAAAACTACTGTAATGGAAATTGCTAGAAAAAGTCAATATCTATCTCAGAAAGCTAAGTTGGAAAAATATCTGCAAAACTAAACAATTGACAAGATCTGTTGAGATAATAAGAGGAGAAATGAACTTTAATGTGGATAAAGAATTTATTTGTAAATTCTTGAGTGACTCTGTACTAAGATACTGTTGGTGCAGTAATGCTTCCTTTAGGTGAAAACTACTAGAAAACAAAGTTTAGATTTAAAAATTTTTTATTTTTTTCTGGATATTCTTGAAGTAAATTGAAGTTTTTCAGAGCATGTGTGAAAATGCATATTATTTTATAATTTCAGCACTTAATTTGAAAAATAATAAATGTGCCTTGAAACTGTAAACTAAGAAAAGAAATAAAGTTTATAAATCAACTTTCCATACTATCAGTAAAGTGGGTTTTCTGACATGACCTTTATACTTCTTTTAGAACATTCTTGTATTGTTTAGCTGAAACTGGGAGGACCACTTTTACTCAGGTTTTCTTCTAGTATATTTTTGCAAAGATACCTCAAAGACAAATTGTGTAACATATATATATAGAGAGAGGTAGGTTTGGTTTTCCACATGGCTCTTCTTTATGACTTCAACCTTTTTTAGAAATACAGTTGGAATTATTATTTGAGGTTCTGCATATAGGAAAATCACTTACATAATTTTGATTTCTCTTCTAAGGATGTTGTGTATTAGATGAAGAAAAGGATGACCATCCTCTTTCTTGTGATGTAAAGAAACCTGGGAATGTTCCATAACCAGTTTATATGTACTCTGCCACCATTTCACACAGATCATTGACTTAGAGAAGGAATGCTTCAGTTGTTGTGGGATTATGTATCCCATTAATTCATTCAACCCCATTTCCATGACATTATTCTAGTTGAACATTCTCAAGGTGACCCAAACAGTGAATAAATGAGTGCATAAATTGAATTGTGAATTGTAGACACCTGTTCCAGAAGTACTGTGATATTTACCAGTTATTAGTTTTCCCTGACAGATATTTAGATGCAAGATAAGAAACAAGAAAAAATATATCATTCATGGGATCAGAAAGCAAAAGATGTAAACCATAAACCCAAATGAATCAGCTTTGGAAGTTTTGCTGATTCTTCCACTGGCATTGCACGCAAATTCAACCTGACACTGAGTGAGGAACTGGCCTACTTGCTTCAGAACACTTGGGAGTCATGACTTTACACTTGAGAACTGTATGAAATAAATATAAGAACTATTTACAAGATGCTTTGGAAACGGTTGCATTATTTAAATGCTATGCTAATATTACAGACTCAAAGCAACATATCAAAAATGGCTTATTCATTCATAAGCCTGCACTCTTAAATTTCTGCTTAGGGTTTAAATTTCCTCAGTTTTAATAAGCATTTCCTGTCACAAATCTCCCAGTGTCCTTAATTCTTCCAAGAAATGTTTTATAATATAATACTCCTATGCACCAGCACATGCTGGGGCCAAACTGGATGGAGAGCATTTTTGCAGAGGGACCTTGGGGTCCTTTTGAGCAACAAGCTGACCAGGAGCCAGAAATCTGCCCTTGCAGCCAAGGTCATCAGCACCCTGGGCTCCATTTGGAGGAGCATCACCTGGAGATGTTCCTTCCTCTCTCTCCTCTGTCTTGGTGAGATATGTCTGTACTTCTCTGTCAAGGTCTGGGCTCCCCATGTGAGAAGAGGTATAGAACTGGAGGGAGACCAGGAAATAGCCAGAAAGATGAGCAGGGAATTAGGGCATTTTTCATATGAGGAGATGCTGAGAGAGCTGAGAATGTTCAGCCTGAAGAAGAGAAGGCTCAGCACAGACCTTATTAATGTATATAAATACTTGTTGGAAGGAAGTGAGGGAAACAGGCCAAGTTTCTTTTCGGTGGAGCTCAGTGACATGTTGAAAGACAATAGGCACAATGTGATATACAAGAGATTCCCTTCAAATATAGGAACAAATCTTTTATTGAGTGAGTGGTCAAACACTTGAATAGTTTGTCCAGTGAGATTGTGGAGTCTCTACCTTTAGAGCTATTTAAAATCTGACAGGACATAATCCTGAGGAAGATCAAGCTTACCCTGCTTTGAGCACTGGGGTTTGGACTCGATGGTTTCCAAACATGCCTTACAATCTTCACTGCTCTGTAATTCCATGATTTTCAAAAAGTCAGTATTTCACTGGTATTTTTCAAGTTCAAAACTACATAAATACTGAAAATATGCTTTATAGAAAATTGAATTTCTTTATTTAGAACCAACCATTGGTGCTAAGTTGTACCTATTACTGCTGACACTAAACTTCATTTTCAAGAAAATTACCATTTTGAATTAACATCTTGTACCTGTTTGAATATTATTGTGGCATTATACATTATATAGTTTTCAATAAATTACATGGGAAAACCTAAACATCAACAGAAAATAATTTAAAGGACACTTCCAGTGTTTAAGTATACCTCTAGTAAGCTATGCAGTCACACGTACCAGTCTGCTGTCTTCTATCACAATTCACTTCCTTAACCACATCGTTTCTAACACATGGTTTGTAAATGAACTTTACTCCCTGCAGCTGATTGATTTTCAGAGAGAAGTAAAGAGGAAGAACATTTTTTCTTCAAAACATGAGCATAGAAAAAAAAATGCAATATCTTGCATGAAACATTCAGAGACAGAGTTGGAAAATCATTCAGAGACAGAGCTGGAAAATCATTTTTAAATTATTTATATAATACTATGCTTTGATAACAAAGACATACTGAGTGGGCTGCTGGTAGGTATGATGTTCTGAAACAAACAGACCTGTCAAAAATATTTTAATTTGTTTCCTTCAAGCATTTTTCAGTAGCTCTAACTAACAATATTAAGTTAGTAATTCTAATAGGAGAAACAGTGTATCTGCTTCTTGGAAATCTGCTTCTTACACATTATTCTTAGAATAAAACACAGAAAGTAAGACTCTGTGGAAAGATAACAACACTTGAAAATTATACAGAAAACCTTATGAGAAACCTACCTTGCCTACATACTGATAATCAGATCCTGTGTATTCCTCTAAAAGAAAAAATTGATTCCACATCCAGCCTCTCTTCTGGCGATGAATTGCTTTCCCATCATTCCCTAAAGCACGTCCTCCAAAGCTTTTGGGTCTGAGATCAGGAGTCCTTCTGAAGAGCATTTCTGTATGGCAGGGATGTGGCAGCCACATCCAGAGCAGCAGAAGTAATAGGACTTGCTGTATTGTCATAGTTCTCCACTGCTGATACTCTTCAAGCCGGTCAGCAGTGGAGCGAAAAGTTTTGTTTCTCTTGGCTTGTTTTTTTTGTATCTAGTTTCTGATGCAGCCAAGCAGTTTCCAGCAGCTCATCTCTGAACTGTATACAGTATCCAAATCCTGAAAATGAACAGAGAAGAGGCAATGTAATTTGGAATGCATTCACTCCCTAGTGTCCAACATCATTGCTACTGTACCATTCATATACAAAATGTAATGATATAGAAAGCAACCTGGTCAAAAATAGAAAGGTTATCAATAAAGGGGGAATACTGAATATATTAGGTAGCTGCTATAAGAATATTTCCTTGAAAAAAAAGTAAGAGTTGCCATTCAAAAAATTTCAATTTCGAAACTTTTAAGAGTGTTCTTTATTTAGACTGTAGGATTAATGTTGCTGAAACTTACACATTAAATACTGCTATCTTTGCTTCAATTTTTTTCCACCCAATTTCATTTACAAGAATCCCAGTGTTTTATTAATTTTAGTATCAAGAGACATGAAACTGTAACACAAAATAGTTTTGGAAATTACAAATGGTAAAACACCAGTTCTCCAGGGTTTTTTAAATGGCAAAAGGGAATATCATATGCATCAGAAGAACTACGACATGACAAGAAGCAAAATTTTAAACAGAAAAAGTTCTTGAGGTGGTCTTGCAATATGGAGTGATGTGAGCTTAGCCTTGAACTGTAGGAAACATTTTAAAAACACAAGTGCCTGTTTTCAAAGTATCCTGAAATACTGAACTTAATCTCATTGTGGCAAATGGCATTGCAGGGAGAAGAAAAACTCTCTCCACTCATTTCTTTTTTTTTTCCACCTCTTTTTTTTTTTTTTTTTTTTTTTGCTTTACTTTATTTTATTTCTTCCTTCATCTAACAAAACAATGAAATATTATTTCAGCAAGATGAATTTAGTCAAGTTCTCTTCACTTTACTTCTATCCCAGCATTTGAACAGTAACAGTTTTCATTAATGAGATTATTTGGTAATTGCTTCCTTTAGTAAATCATAAAAACCCATGTTTTGTCATCTTAATAGGGTGTAGTTCAATCAAATTTTAATTAGGGTGTTTTTGCTATTCTCCCTAGCATGCCCATAGAAAACATGGGTGGTTGCATTTCCTTGAATATTCTTCCACATGCAGCAAAAAACTCAAGTAGTAATAAATTTATGTCGTTTTTCCTCCTCTTTGCTGTTTTAATTGGTAAGTAACGTGCTCTTTTTTCAACAACTTTATTCTATAGTTCACTATCATATTAAATATTTTTATTTTTGATAGAGCTTTGTAAAAATTTCAGAAATTCTTCCTGTGTTTCAATTTGATATTGATGTGTTACTAGAGCTATTTCCAGTAAGTCTGTGTTGATTAAAAAAACTTATAATAAAATTTCAGGATTTTCAAAGTGGGTACACTATGAAATATAGTGACATAGTTTAAAAACTGCATGTCTGTGTGCAGGCATGTTAATAACTGAACAGATTCTTTTCAAAAACCAGTTATTAAGTTATATTCACTCAGGAGAACATTTTCCTCTTCCAGCATTTGGAAGTCCAAACAACTTCTCAAAACAGCTGCTATTAATTCTGTTCTCAGTAACTCACAGATACTCATTTCCATTGGTCTAAACAAACACCAAGTTATGTATCATTTAATTTACCCCTTTTTTGCATTTACTTGATTTGTGAACTTTGATTAATATATGGAACAATCAGTACTAATACATGCTAGTAATACTGAAAATGCTAGATATGCTGAATTATATCAGCATATACAAACTGGAGAAGTGATCTTCCTCCTTTTTATCACAACTCATACTTATGTTCTTTTGAGAAAAAGGTATACTGAGTGAGAGAGGAGGGCTAAGATTTTTCTAAGATTATTAGAAATGTTTCTTCTCAAAGACCATATGAAATTCAAAGTTGAAATTGTCTCTCTCAGCTTTCTTAAAATTTGGAAAACTATTGAGTCTTTTTGAAAAGGGTATATAGAATTTTCTTTTCTTGCTCTTTTCGCTCTTTCTTTTTGTGTGTGCATGGGAGGGAGTGTTTGAGTGTTTTCTTTTTTTTTTTTTTTTTTTTTCCTTTTTTCACTTTCTTGTTGCCCTCAGTATATATATTCCATTATCCACACATTATTATTTGATGTAGAAGTGTTGTTAAATGCCTTTTGGGAAATAATGCCTCAATATTAGGGCTTGTTATTGAATTTCCTTCTTGTTAAATTAGGTCAGCAGAATGAAAGCTCAGATGAAATTTGTTAAACTCACAAAAGTAGCAAATGTATGTGGACTTGGCAAGCACAGCTGCTTAATGGATGTACATACCAGCAAGGCCTTTTCCCTCCTTTGAGAGTCCTGTTGGAGTTCAGTTTCCTGCTATAAATGTGAGGAGCATAGTAGTCTACTCTAAAGCAGTAACATTTACCTTTAAAAATGAGCTAGCAAAAAAGAAAAAACAGACTAAACTTATAAAAAGCATTACATAAAGAAAAAGTTTCAAGATAATTAGATGAAGGAAAACTTTTAATCCATAACTACAAAAGTAAACAGAAATCTGAATTCTGTATTAGATTACATATCTGAAATCTGTGCTGAAAGAGTCAATGGAGGAAGAAACATTTTTCATCTGTTTGCTTTTTTGCTGTTTGGGGTTTTTTCATGGTTTTGGGTTTTGTTTCTTTGAATGGCTTTTGTTTCTTTTTAATTCCCTGGAAAACTGATTGGAAAACTGTCAAACTTTTGGCAAAAAATTTATCTTAGGGAGGGTTTGAGAACTCAAGAGAGTTTAAGTAGCTCTGCTGAGTTCAAGTATTTATTTTTAAAAAGAACTTAAAGCGTTAAAATAGTTTGAAATAGTTTTAAATGAAACTATTTCACCAATCTTTCTCATCAAATCTCTCTCAACTTCTTCTTCCAGAAGATCACTTCTTGGATTTTTGTCACAATAGAAAAGAAGCAAGGGGAAAAAAAAAAAAAAAAGCATTTTAAAATCTATCAAATATGTCCAATTTCTATGTAATATCCTCCTGTGAAATGCCAATATTTTTGTGTAATAGCCTTCTAAATTACATTAAAATTATTACAGAAGAACATTTTGCCCAACTCTGCTCTTTTTTGTACAAATTTTTTGTTTTATATTATTTTTAATAAATTTTCTTGGAGCAATTTCTAGTATTCAAGAGATGGATCAATCATCACTGAAGCTGTTAGATCACCATTAGCTTTCAGGTAACATTTTTAAAACCATTAGGCAGTACTTTCAGGTTGACCATTTCTACATCTCTCAGAACTTAGGAGAAAATGTTTTAATGCCGCTCAAAATTTATTCATGTGATTTTCAACTTCTAACTAAATTTGAAAAATACTATATATTGCTTCTCATTCATGCCTTCCTTCCCTACAATTCTAAAACACACTTCATGCCATTTGAAACTCATAAGATTTTGCATCTGTATAAGATGGGCCACGAATGCTTTTGACTGATGCATATGTCAGCATTTCACTTACTGGTTCAGGAGACAGAACTTTTACACCAGGGGTGCTATTTCTATATTAAATTTTGTCCTCTTTCTGTCTGTTTTTTTGGCATTCATGTATAGTTGCTTTTGGAATTCAGCAGAACCAGAGTTAAAATAGAATTTTTAATACAGATCAAAAGACTGTTAGTTTAATTTTTTCCAATAAAGAAATGTTAGCAAATTTAACTTGTGGGGAGCAAACTTGAACAACAAAAAATTTACTTGGGTTATCTGCCATTTAAGAATTTTGTTCTGTATTTGACCTTGGTCAAACTTGAACTGAATTTTAATTGTGTGAAACGTCAAAAAGCTTGTTTAAGGAAAGATTTTTATGCAATGCCGACCCTGTTTTCTCCATTTCTCTTTCAGCTGAGAGCCATGAACCACTCTAATCTTGTCTTTCAATCCTTTTTGCTATGTTTGTACAAAAGAAAGATATTTTTGGAACTGAAGATGCTTTCTGAAAAATTAGATTACACTGTGTTGGAATCTCATGAGGAGAACAACATTTAATTTTATTTACACTGGAAGTAAGCAGACCATATTTTGTTCTTGTATTCTTGCCCTGTAAAGTTGATGCCAATAGTGCAATTTTTATATGTAGCCACAGTGAGAAAATTTCTTTCTTTCTGTCTAACTTCTCCAAATTTTCAGACCCTCTCCAGACACTGGTATAAAGTTATCACCACAGTTTGCAGACCTATCATAGCCTACAGCCTTCAGCCAAATTTCCTGTGGCCATCAGCCATGAGACATAATTCCTACCATTTTGATTCTTCCTTCAATTAGGCAACTTGCTAAGGGTCCTCTGTTTCATTAGAACTCCGGTTCCTGGCTTATGATGTCAGAAATTAAATTCAAACCTCTGGGTAGGGTTTAAAATAATAGGGACTATTTAACAAGCTAGCAAAAGTAGAAGTAGCAGGACAGCTAAGTGCAGAAAAAGCTGTATTTTCACTAAGCCTAAAAAGAGCCTTCATCTCAGATAATTTAGTTGTGTTAATTTATTCGCCATTCTATCAAAATCAGAAGTTCTGAGGCTTTAGAGTACAGTGCGATGAAGCAAATACTTTAAAAAGTCAATTTTGCAAGAGCCCGTAACTCAAAACAAAGCAAATCTTTCTCTCTGTATGTGTAACCTATTGGTGTATGATTATCCCTTAAGGGAAAAGAACACATTTTTATGAAGAATTTTCAAAGTGTTTAAAACAGACAAATCAGATCTGTCAAATGATCAATTCCTAATAGATTCTAATCTCATCATTCCTTGTACTATAGATTTATGTTCATTAGTTTATGTATTATATCCCAATGAAGTCAACTGAAGTGATTCCTAATTTAATTGCTTGATTCTGAACTAAGAAGATAATTGGTAAATTGTCAATAAGCTGCTTATTTCATAGCCTGCAGCAGAACCCTTGCACACCACAGTGACCATACTTCAAGTTATTAAATTATAACAGGAATTTATGAAGTAGTCAGTTATACCTTTGAACTTTATAATTCAGTCTTCTTTATGAAGTCCTGCAACCATTAATCTGCTTAGGAATTTGAGTTGAATATACATAATTCAATGCTAAACTAAAAAAAAAACAACAACTAACATTTCAGGGATTAGGTATTATAATTTGTAATACTATTAATATTTTCTAATCATCAAAATGACTTCATTCATAGAAGTGTTTTCTGTAATTCTTGCAATTCATGGAGAGATAGGTACTGAAAAACGAGCAGAGAAAACTAAGGAAAAGGAAATACTGAACATTACAACTTCTTCTAGAGAAGTTGATTTTTTGGGCTATGGGAGATAATATATATGCATACCTTATGTCTTATCTAAGTATATTTATGTATTAAAAATCCTGCCTGTTTTTTAAAAAACCCAAACAATTTCAAGTAAGCATGCACTATACTAAATTCAAAGTTGAAGGTTAAGGATGCAATATGCTTTCCAATGGTAGTTCAGTAACTGGATATCCACAACTGTAGTTAAGCAAACAGAAATCCAAAATGTGGAAAATATAGCTCCAAGCTGATGTTAAATTGAAGAGGAAAAAGGTATCAAAACTCACTCCTCCTAGTTCCCCTGCTAAGAATATAGTCCTATACCCTTTAAAAAATCTCTGGATGCCTCACCAAAACTTTTCTCTTGTCTTCTTAAGAAAGAATGAAAGTCTCAGGTGTAAGACAGAGTAGGACATTCAAAGGGCGAGCAGAAGACCAGAGAAAAGGCAGAAAATATTAGGAGGTTGTCATGCATACCAATTTTGATCATTTATTAATAAGTATTTTGTGTGTTAATTAGATTACCTAGATAGCTAACAGTAATTCTTAGCTCTCTAGATACAGAGAATACACCCTTTCTCACAGCAAGACATTGACAGTACCACACTATTACAGCAGTTTTCTATATAAATAGTTAAATTTTCTGCTGTCACTAAAATTTTGTGGGAGAAGTTATACATGCAGCAGTAGCAAAATGGTAGGTGACTTGTGAACATGCAAAAATTTTTTGAATCTTTATAATTTCATAACTTCTGGGGTACATAGAGCATTTTATTACATGTGGCACCCTTCTCTCCCTTCTAGATGACTCTTTTCTATATGATTATATATACTGATCTAAAGTTTCACAGGGTAGCTACCCAGTGTTTTTCTGCATAATAAGGATGAACAAGTATAGAGCTAATTTATTAAATTTATAGATTGTGTAAGACAACCCTGCTGAATTGAAGAGAAAAAATATCGAAGTGTTAAAAAAAGAGAAAAAAATAGAAACACTACCTGAAATTTGCAGAATGCAGCAAAAAAGTGGGAAGATCATAACAGGTTGTACAATATAACAATAAACTACTATGTAGAGTTGACTCAGGCAGGCAGCCAGAACAACTACAAACCCATGTCTGAACTGCAAAGAGTAAAATGATTTGGTTACTCACTAACCAGAGGATCCTGAAGCAACACTGGCAAGAGACAGCCAAGAGGAAATACAAGCATCATCCTGATGGACAGCGGCCCTGCTGTTTGCACACATTTGTCAAAGGCCTCTGTACATCTAGTTTAGCACCATGCTCTGATCCTCTCTGTGGCTTTTATGATCTTTGCTTTGATTGCTCTCCCAAAACAGGGAGCTCAAGCACATCTGTGAGACTGCCTCCAAATCTCTCAAAACACCGACATCATCTCCACACAGAAATTCTACTTGACAAAATAGAGGAGAGAGGACAAACAGTAGGAAGCGTAATAGGTGGGGTTTCCCACACTGTTTTTCTCCAGGCCTTGGCATTCCCAGATACAAGGTCACCTGAGAGAATCTACCATCCCCCGTTCCCCTGCCATTCTTCTGCTTTTAACCCTGTCCACCCAACAACTACCTAGACTCAGTTCTGAAGAAAATAATGGAGAAGTATAATAGTTCTGAACAATATAATTATAGCGGATTTTTTTACCACTTATATTAAAAAAAACCCCAACAAACCCCCCAAAAAATAATAATAAGAAATAGATAAAGGGAAGAAGATACAGACAGGAATATTATTTTTAAGAAGTATGAAATCGCCCTTCCTCTCCAATCAACTTCATTGTAAATTCAATGTTCAGGTTTGAGCACACATCTGATTATTTATAACATGTAAATTATTAGGCATCATGCTAGCAACAAAACATTTTGGAAAAAAAAGTATTATTTTTGAGGAAAGAACAACTACACCTAATTATCTAGTCTACAGAATGAAAACAAGAGGAAGAAAGGACTATGGTTGTAATTTTTAGAACTACTTCTTCAAATTATAAAATTATTTTCAATGCACACCACAGATAGTCTAAGTCATTTACTTAATTCACAACCATGGTGATTTAGGCTAAGTGCTAACTAAAGCTTCCTATATATTTGCAGGGATAGTTGGCAGCTGAAATGAGATGTGACTGAAGGATTGGAAGAACAGTCTGAGCAACCAGCTTTCCGAAATGGGCTGCCTGCAGCTGGTATAACCAGAGCATTTCTCAAGATGTTTCCGAGCTCCATCACATTGAACTCTGTCCCCTTTTTTCCATGTCATTATTTCTTTCCATTGTGTCTTTCTGTCTGGTGCCACTGCTACCACTGACCACTGCTACCACTGGTCACCCTGTTCTCCTGTATGAGTATGGATGAGTTCATTCCAGATCAACCACATCCTTTTCCATTTATCTGATTTCATCTCAAAAGTGGTTTTAGATTTGCTTTTGTGGGTTGAAAGTAACTGAAATTTAGTGCTTGCCAGCCAGCATAACTTGTTTTTCCACATCAAATGATACAGTCCTAGACACATGGTTCCCTCCCATTTAGAGAAGGTCTTGCCAGTACTCTGAGTTTCCCTCCATAAGATTTGTTTTTATCCCATAAATTGTCTGCTATACTCTCCCAGACAGTGAATTTAGCTTTCTTCCTCCAATGTGAATTCATCCCATGTACATCTTCCCAATTATTATCCTCCTTGTGTTTAGCTTATAGCCATGTCATCTTCTAAAACACCCATACTTCCTATTAGCAGAGGTTTTTTTCTTTTACAGAGAGGGTAGTCCTCTACTTCATATGTTATAAAACTTAACTGAAATCCCAACCCAGTTATAGCTTTTTAGTATTTGATCCTTCCTGCCTCCCCTCCCCTCCCCTCCCCTTGTTTTCTTTTTCTTATTTGTTACATTTCATCTTTGACAGACCATGGCTTTTCTGGAAATAAAAATATCAGAAAATTCCATATGAATTTTGCCAAGAATGAAACCAGAGAGATCACTGAATATCTAGACCTGGTGACTATTCCTTCTCCCTGTACTGAAGTGTTTGCCTGAGCAGGGTGAATTAGAATGAATAATGCTGAACAGTTAAGAAAAAGACATTCTTTTCCTTCAGGGCAGGTGGAATTTTAAATCTCCTAGCCTTTGCTATCCAATGCATTCACCTGCCAGCAAACTCTAAGCCTTATTAGGGAAATAGAATAAGCACAGAAGCGTGCCAAATATCTAAAACTCACTCTAATCTCATCAGGAGTTTATATCTTCAGCTCAGGCTGAAACCTTACAGCTTCAGAGAGCAGAGGCAGTTCACTAAAGCGTAAAGAATTGGGGCATTGAGAGACTGTCCCTGCTTAGAAAACTGTGTAATTTAATAAAGTGTTCATTGATGTCTACACAGCGGCTCCTCAAACTTGTGTTAGTGCCTGTGCCTACAGCATGGATAGTCACATTCCTGCTAATTAGATGATAGCAGAAGGATTACATTCTTTCTTAGCAGTCAGGAAGAAATGAAAGCAGCCGTTTCTCAGGAAAAATCACAGAAATTAACAAGAGGTTCAAATTTTAAGCAAGTGTGTTAAAGATGTGATTTTATTTATGACATTTATTTGAATACAATTGTATTGCAAAATTCATTCAATTATTGACAAATTTCATAAAACTCATATTTGGAAGAAAAAAATCTTGAGTTACAGGATGACTGCATAGCATTTCAATTGAAAAGAATTTGATTTTTTTTCCTTATAAATATTTCTTAAAGTGCCTGGAGTTTCACCTTGTGCTCAATTACTTTATAATCATTTTAGCATACTTAAATTCTGCTATGGCTTTTCATATTGTCCTCAGTTTATCTGGCAAAGCAAAAGTCTCTTTATGGGGTAACTGCAGTTTATTGGACCAGGATGATCTGATATTGTGGAAAAAAAAATTGTAGGTAGTGTTAATATTCATTAAACTAGTTTGCTGTGGTTGCATGAAATAATCATAATTTCTTCACTTTCAGTGAGTCAGAATTATGGATCCTCTTTTATAAGATGTTCATAAGCTGTCAAAAATGTCAAACCATGATGAGAAATCCCTTAAGAATGTACCAAATACGTGTGTAGTGTATAATAGTTTGTAGCCTTCTGTGTCTTACATTAGACACTCTACAGTACATTGCAGCATGAAGTGTTTTCAGTTTAGCAATATAATATTTGACATTGCCTGTGCAATGTTAAACTATCTGTTGTATGAGGTATGCAAGAAGAGCTCCTTCTTCCCAAATGGTTCTTGCTTTAAAACAGCACACAGCAGGCTACATCTGACTTTTTTTTCAAAATTAGTTTTACAGCAGGACTAACTGCAAAAACCTTCAAATCATATAATAAAATTTACCTTCTTTTTTGGCATATCTCAGTAATGAAAAGGTTGTGTCTTGACTAGTATTGTAAAAATATATCTCCTCTTAAGTAGCACATAAGCATAGGCATGACAAACTGATGATGGACATGGGTCAATTAGTAACCTTGGAGGCAAGGAAATTTTCACTAAAGAATGTTTCTGTGTACTGTAAAATTCTACTATAGTTACACTGGAATGCAAGAGTACTTTTCATGCTCAGAAAACATTATTTTACATATACTAACACTGCTGTATAGGAAAAGAGAGGTAAACATTGATAAGAAAAAATAAATTATGCGTATTCTGACCCTGGGTTCCACACTTGGATCAAGTGTGTTCTGAATGCCTTCTGTAGCATCTGTATAATTCTGTGCTTTATACAATCTCTGTTTGTATTTCAGCCTTCAAGGTACTTAGGCCAGTGCAATAGATTCTGTTGGGCTACCAAACTGAGCTGGAAAAGTCAGTTAAACCTGTGAATTTCAGAAATATTCACTGGACAGATCTGTTGACATATAAGAACATATTTATATTGTACAACTTCTTTTGATAAATCTTTTATGTTTGATTGTTATACAGAGATATATGTTGGTTTGCTCGCCTTCTATATGTTGTCATTTTTTGATGTTGACCATAGAATCTGAGGAAACAGTAATAATACTGGATTATTGCAGAGATAATCTGAAGAGAGCCACTGAATTTTTGATAAAAGCCAAATAAGGATATGCCTACTTTTCCCTGTCCAGGTACCATCTATGTGAAACTGCTCCTGAAAAAAACCCAAATATTTAAAAATTATTTCAGGAAAAAAATCCATGTGCTGAAAAACACTTGTAATACCCATTCTCAATGATGTGAGGAGAAACTCTTCCCAACCAGCATACTTCTCTGGAGAACTAAATCACTGAATTCTACTTTTTTTTTTTTTTTTTTTTTTTCCTTCCCCATAATGTAACACATTTCACACTTATTGCTGGGTGCTTTTCTGAGAAATACATGAGTGGAAACCAGCAATCACTTTGCACTGGAAATGACCTTGCATGGCTAATTGGTAAGGGCTACATCCAGCTGCCACTAGAGACGTTTTATTCAAAACAGTTATTTCATCTCTGATCTTTCCCTCTTAATTTTCAAGGGTAACCAACAAAACATCTTTCAAAGGTAAACCCAGAACAGAACTTCAAAACTCATCCAAGAGACAAAAACAATGAACTCGAATGAGTTTATCTTTTTACTGTGCATTGTATTCTCTCTCCCTTCCCTTTTAAAATCTGTATATCTGCAGATCATAACTAAATCTCTCTTTCCCTTGAGAGATAAATATCTCTTGTTATTCTCTACAACACTATTTTCATACCTATTCAGTCTATTTCATTGGTGGCAAATATATATGTATATATTTTTTTTCTTTACAGAATTGATGTAATTGATAGCTATCTAATTAAAATTAGAGAAATTTCTTCAACTTCTGAATAAACTACACCTTTTCTATTTCAGATAGAGGGTTTCTATGCCTGAAGGAAAATTTTGGATTATGATTTCCTTTTTTCCAAATATATCCAAATAGACTAGCAAAATATTTTGACATTATTAAAAGAGTTATACCTCATCCATAACATCTTGGATCATTACAGTTACAGCAATGCTAGCAATCTTTATGGCATTCATTACTGCTTCATCTATGATGCAGAAAAGGAATATGCCCTTTTCTATTGACTCTACAGAACACAATAATAAAATATTATTCTGTTATTCTAGATCACTAGAGATTGCAGAGAAAGTATGTGACAGGCAAGAAGGCAACTTGTGCTTTTTAAAATATTGAATTGTCTTTCATTTAACTTCTTCTGAGAGGCTTTTATTCTGTATCCTGTACATGTGTGCCCTGTTCCAAGCCTATTTGATGAAGTCATTAATATATGACTAACAACAGATTTACTATTAGTCAAGTGAAATCATTTGCCTTCTCAGTAAGGAGAACGTGTGGTAGACAGAAAACAATAGTAAGATCTTACCTGTAGGATAAAGCTTTGCTCTGGAGAGCTATAAATACACAGAAGCTATTATAGCTGCATAACTCAAGTAATAGAACATTGACATAATTGAGTGTGGACTAATGAGCAACTACAAAATGGAATAACAAGCAGAATCTTCTCAGTCCATAGGGAAAATTTATGCTTTGCTGCACCAAATGAAGAAACCTATGTGTCAGATGGAGTATTGAGTGAAGTTATGTGGGTAAGCATAAACAGTCTTTTTCTTCAAAACATATCAGAAATAAGGCAAACTCAGGAGGACATTTGTGACTTCTGCATGAAGGGTTGCAACTTGAAGGTTTGTTTCACAGTTTCAGAGTCTGGAGAATCAATAGTTTAATAGCACACATGCTGACGAACAGGACAAAGTGGAGAGTGAGAAGAAAAAAAACCTATTGAGAATCCACACACTGCATCTCCTTTCCTACACCCAAGTCTTGCTTAGCAGAAAGTAATGAAGCAGCAACATCCATGGTGTAAGGCATGAAGATATTCCAAATTAATGACTTTAGCAAGGAGAGGAAAGTAGCAAGCAAAAGTAGCAAGCAAAGAAGTCTGACTCATGGTATAAAGAAAAGGGAATTACTGGCCCATAGTGGTGTGTGCATATATATTTATTTGAACTCAGAAAGTGGAGATCTTCCAGAACAACTGAAAATGAATGGACAGAGTGATTTGACTTAAGAAAGCCTGGACTAATCCCATGTAATTACAGATAAACTTGTTCTTAGAAGAGCTGTAAAGGGAAGAAAACGGGCGAATCCCCGGGTAAGTACCCAGACTTTGGCATTCATCCAAGATGTTTTCTTGTGGTATGCAGAGATTGCCTGAAGGAGTATAGATGACAGACCAAAATAGAAGCAACTATTATTTTCAGTGTGGTGGGTTTTTTTCTTGTTATTGTTTTGGTATGGTTTGTTGGGATTTTTTGTTTGTTTTGTTGGTTGGTTTTGGTATTCATAAAACAACGATTTGGTGGTGAGAACTTACGTAAGGTTTATTTTGAAGACATGTTACTTTTTTGAAACATAAAAGTTTTTGGCCAACCAGTCTTCTAGGTTGGAACACTGGACTAGAGGGAATTGGCAATTGGCAGGTAATATACAACACCTAAAGTGCCTATTGGTGTATTATTTAAAACAAGCTTTGGATAGAGAGTTTTCATCCTTTCAGACAAGAGAAAGAAGAAATTCTGCTTTTGGATAAAATTAAAGTCTGTACAAAAATGAAGTAAATAGTCATACAAAGACATTGATGGTCTGTAATTATTTGTTAAAATAATCAGGAACTAGGAGTAATGGAATATAAGATTTAAAAAAAAATGAGGAGCATGGAGAGAATTAGATTTTTTTATAAGGTTTTTAGTGTTAGCTGGTTTGTTTTTCATCTGAATTCGGTAAGATAATTCAATAAATGGCTTTGGAATTGGAATTCCAACACTGGAGCTCTTTAGTTGCTAAAGGCTTTATTGTGAGTGCATTTGAGAGGTGGTTGGATAGCTGATAAAGTTTAAAGTTTCCAGTTCTGGTTACAAGTTGGTTATTTGTTTTGCCTCTGTGTATTTAAGTATGTGTGCATATATATTTTGTAGCTATAGGGATGCTTATTCAGCAAAGTATATATTAGCAGGAATATTATTGGAACATAGAAAAAATGTTCTGAAGAGAAACCAAGTGAAAACTAATAAAACTGAAGATTTTGTTTTGCTTTAATTTTTATCTTGTTCATTCTTTTCAATACTGTGTTTCAAGGAAACTCACTTCTGTTTCTCTGATGAGTCCCCTCCAACCAACTCTGCTAATTTTTTCTGTGGCGCTTTTTTTTTTTTTTTTTTCTTATCTGTCACTACAGATTTCTTTTACATGGTCACTGGACATTCATAAAGTAGCAACCAATATTAGCTGCTCAACCAATATTGACCAGCCCTGCCTGTTCCATGTAACATCCCTAACAGCTCTTTTTAGTCCAAACTGAAAATACAAACTCACAAGAGGCTCTGCTAAGCAGTCTTTGCCTGTCCACACCATATGCAAAGTCACAATGAGCCTTGATATTTTGCTCCAATGAATCTCCACCTGCACCCACAAGAAAACAAAAAATCCAGAAAACAAAATTCAAACAGTGCATATGTTGTCACATTTAGCTAGCAAGCTCACAAGAGACTGCCTGACAGTTTAGGAATACTGTATTGCAATAGCAAGGTAATTGTCATGGTAAAAGGGAAAATAGATTCATACTTTTCAGGTTTATCCAATTACTTCCTTTGTTAAACAACAAACAGTCTTAATTAAAATGATACATTTCCACAAATACAGCTAGATAGAAAATCAATATTTTTCCTAACAGATTCCTGTAGGATTTCATTTACCTCAGTAAAACTCAATGATTTATAGCAATATACCTGATGTACTCTGAATTCTGTGGTTTTAAATAAGTAGTTGATGCATACAGTATTTACAACCGTTTCTAATTACCTCTCTCTCTTCTTTTTTCTATTTTGGATTTAAGATTAATGGAATACTATTATAATTGGAAACCAAATGTTTATAGTTTAATTGCAATTGTAAGTAAGTTTGAATTCAAAACATACTTCTATGTGAAAAAAAATCCTGTTTATTTGTATTTAATATGACTGAATAAAAATTGTATGAGAGAAATACAATTAATTTAGTATATAGGAAAAAGTTATGCCTGTCAATTACCATCTGGTCTCTGACTTTTTGGTTTTTGAGGTTTTGGGTTTTTTTAGAACAAGGGACACTTTCACTAAAATATGGACAGCTAATAATTTAACTTCAGGGTTTTTTTAAGCAAGAGTCTTTTTTATTTAAACTGAAAGGGATTACAAGTGATTAATGATACATTGATCTTTGCAGTTAAAGTGCTTCAAATGTTTTTTACAAAGACTTAATCCTTCCTTGTGCTACAATATATGTAATATTTTGATACAATTTCTGAATGAGTGATGCTGTCCTAGGCAGTATCTAGACATTTTTCTCTACAGAATATTATTCTGTCACTGTACCAAATTTCTAGAACAGCAAGTGAATTCTCCCTTGTAGAGATCACAGATGAGTAACCACAAGAAGACTGCCAAAAAAAGATAAAATTTTCTAATTCCAATTCTTAGAATCAAAAATGTTCTTGAAGTGTCTGTTCAGTTCTAAATATACTTCCATCCCAGCCTCATAAATGAAAAGATAATAAGATACTACACCCAGATTCTAAGAAAAGTGTCTGGAAAAAAAGCTATTTTTCTTAGGACAACAGAAATTTGATAATTCTGTGTATTTGAAGGCAAACTCCTTTAAATCTGGATATGTGAAATACATAGAGATATATGCAGCATATATCTGATATATTTTGCATACAATTTCTTGGCACTATAAAGCAATAGTTTGTACAAACACAAAGTATTTCTGTAAAATGATCAATACTTTAAAATTTTATTCAACTATGGCAAAAAGCAAAGAAATCTCACCACCCAATCCCACTAGGTGCATAACATACTAGAATCCCTCAGTTCATTTCCTCATTGTACTGATTTTGTCTATGATGGAGTTAATTTTCTTGGCAGTACCTTTTACCGTTATGTGTTTGAAATTTTTATTTGGAACAGTCTGGATACCACAGGGATGTTTTCCTTATTGCTAAGCAGCACTTTCACAGTGTCAAGGCCTTCTTCTGGTCATTATCCCAACCCCTCCAGGGAGTAGATGGGGGGTGCACAAGAAGATGGGAGGGGACACAACCGGGACAGGCCACCCTGAGTAATCAGAGGGATGTCACATGTCATGACATCATGCTCAGCAATAGATCTGGGGGGAAAAGAAGTAAGTGAGGGACTTGAGGAGCAATGTTGTTTGATTTCCCATATCACCACTGCCACATGTAATGGATCCCTGCTTTCCTGGGAATGGCTGAACACCTGCCTGCCCAGGGGAATTAATTACCTTCATTTGCTTTTCTTGTGTGAGCAGCTTTTACTTTCCCTATTAAACTGTCTTTATGAGTTTCCTCACTTTTATCATTCCCTTGCTCACCCTTATCCCATAGGAAGGGGAGTGATGAAGCAGCTGTGTGGTGCTTACTGCCTACCAGGTTTAAGCCAGAAAATCCATCTTTTTTTTTTTTTTTTTTTTTCTTCCCTCACAGAAAGTTATCTTCAATAAAGTTACTCTTTTAGGATATCAAGAACCAGATTTTTATCAGAATTTATTGAGCATTTTTATCATCAGATTTCTTCAAATCACTTGCAGGGAGGAAAACGCCATAGAAGAGCACAAAATGAGACAGACATGTCTACGCATGATAGACTCTCCTTATAGTTCTTGGGTTACAAAGTCATCAAAAACATCTGATTCTCCCATCTTCTATTAATACTAATGTCTAAAAGCTGGCTAAGACATAAATCCATAAAGGTGCAGCTACAAGAGTACTCATACTCTCATATGTTCAGACACTTTGTGCACCACAGAACTCTAAGAATTGTCAATATAGGAAATGTTGACCATCTGTTATCAAAATCAGTCCAGGGGAAGCAAATCCATTTCCATCCAACGCATACCATGACTTAACTAGTAGATAATGAATTACTGTTTTATCTAATCTGCCTTTATATTTTTACAGGGTGGCATCCAGCTTCTCACTTCTGAAAAGTTTGTCAGACTGTGTCTCTGACATATAGCCACAAACATCATTTGTTGCAGCTGCCTAGGAAGAAATGCATTAACCCAATGTCAGTGTCAGCATGGGAAGAAGCAATGCTGAACATTTTAAATTTACTATTTTCCTTTATAGCTTGTTTTACAATAAAGCAAGCAATTACAACAAGGTTAGGACTTTAGACAAATATAGGAGGAAGGTTACTTGAGGTCCTACATCAATTTATTAAGATCTAATAGATCAATGGCTCCAAATGGAAAATAAAATGATTCTTAAGAGACTATAAAGGTCACATAAATTAAATGGTAATACATCCCATTAAATGTTTTATTCTTATGACTCATTGTGTTCACTTTTCCAATTTCCATCTAGTGTCACTCACAAGTTTCTAGCTCTAGACTAGATTTTGAAAATGGATTTTCATCGGCTTGCTGACAACTATCCTTTCTTTCCCCATAGCTTCTTTTTAAAATCCCTGGTTTTTCTTTTACTCCTCTTCCAAACACCTGTTTGAGAAAGGCAGACTAGCATAAAAATCTGATGTCAGTGACAGTGTTATCCTAATGTTACTACAAGAATGTCAAGGATTTGTTCTCAGCTTCAGCAACAAAAAGCCAGCTACTTCAGTAACTGAAGTGTACTTCCAAAGATATCCACTGATGCTACTCAAAGGAAAATGTGATAAGTAATTAAAGTGTATATTATGATTTTTAAATAAACTATGGGGATTTTTATCCTCAGTGTTGAGGAGCAAAGAACCAAAATATTATGAAATATATATACATACACATTAGCAAAACATAGTGAAAATGTCAAGCAATGATTTTCTCCCTCTTCTTGAAAAATTATTTTAGCGTAAAACACGTATCTCTAATAACTGTTTTATGAGTGAGGACTGAAGAACTCAAGGGCAAATTCTTCCAGTGCCTATAAACAAATGTTCCAATTTGCAATCCCTCCTTCATGTTACTCTATGGAACTCTTTAAGACAGACAGCTCTATGACAGCAAAGAAAATACTCCAAACCTACAAAAAGTTCACCAGTTTTGAGAAAGAAAGACGTTTAAAAAATGTCCATAGACTGAATATGATAGAAAGTCACCCTCACACGGTTGAAAATTTTGCACCTTTCTGGCAACTACTGAGGTAAGATGTCAAACATTGACAGACAATGAGGTCAGCAAGAAGTCATGTCACAGAGCAACCAGATCAGCATCAGCACTGTTGCTGTCATTTCTATCCTCAGCCCTGACAGGTGCTGCATGTAAGTCCCTTCTGCTCTGCAACTGGGCAGCAGCTACTTCAATGTCTCTGTGCCTCGGGGTTATTCCAATTCCTGTCCTGTAACATTTTCCAATTTAATTTCCCCTCCAAAAGCTTTATTTCTGCAAATTGCTGAGGTCTGCTACAAATGCTCAGCCATGCCAAGGTTTGCAAGCTTTTTCCACAGTATCAACATCTGTAAAAGCACCTTAATCTTTTCATTAACTAACTCTTTTTATTCATTAACTTATAGAGAACCTTCTCAAAGGAAAAATTCTCAAGTTCTATAGAACGATATTGTAGAAATATATCTGTAGCTGATTCTGTCACCTGGAATTCTTTGCCTTCCTCACTTAGGGGACATTTTTCACTGAGTTATTAATAAAGATTTCTTTTTTTTCTTAGGGGACCTGGAGGGGAATAAGGAAGAAAAAATTACGTACTAGCTTAGTAAAAAGAATTCTAGAGATAAAACATGGGTATGCTAACACAAACATGTTCATTAGGTATGGATAGGAAAAAAGAATATAGGATAGAACAAATAAGAGTTGAGGGGCAAGAAGGATAAAAAGAACAGGCAATAACAAGTCAGGGTGATTAAGGTACCACATTAGGCATCAAATCAGATATCTTTGACAACTGTACATTAATATAAAAAGCACAGTGAACAAATCTAGAAAATTGTACCATTTTTTATTTTGAATGTTCAAAACCATAGAATAAGCATCTTAGAGAGCTGGTACAGTATCCCAAAGGACTGGAAGATTATGATAATATTATGTGCAGGAAAAACAAGAAAACCAAAGGAGGAGAAATTATTGAAAGAAACTATATGGCACAAACAAAAGCTTTTGTAGTGCAAAAGTGGAATAGCAATTGCACAGAAAATGCAGTGAACAGACTTTGGCTAAGACACTGTAATTTCAAAATATTCAAAATTTAAATTCAAAACATAGAGAAACAAATACCTCAGAAATAAAAAAATACATTGTACTTTTAAATATGGGTATAAAGGAATAACAAGAACAGACGGAGATAAAATAGACAAAGTCAAGGCACAAAAAAGAAAGTCAGAGATGTCTAGGATGAAATAATTCTGTAAGAGAATTAGGAACAGAAGCAAGATTGAAAATTTTGATTCAATACTCAGTGGAGGAACAGTGTTTTAGAGATAATTTGAAGGAAGTGGGGGAATGCAGTGCGTTACCACAGTAACATTATTTTTACAAATAAATGTAGGACAGGTAGCTAATACAATTTATATTGGCAGTAAGATGTTATGATCTCTGCATTAAATAGGAAAGATTAATTGAAGAATTTAAATGTGAATGGACACCTTTTGCAATCTTATTAGCTGTGTTACAATATGTTTTACAACCAAGAGATATAAGATACTGAAGAAATCCATTCTATTTCTAGGTGAAAACAATTTCTAGGTGAGAAGTGATGTAAAGTCCCCCTGAAGGGGATGGAACAACACTGGACAAGGTGTGCAGCTGTAAGCAAGGCAACTGTTAAGTTATGGGATGACTCAGTGATAAGACATTTAGAAAACCCAGCAGCCCAGCAGCAGTACATTCACATGTTGATAAAATAAAACCAACTCAGCATGAAAATCAGGCATTCTCAAGGACCACACACTGTTCACTGCAATTTACAGGTTTTCAAAGCATGGCTCTAATGAATTTACTACTAGTATAGAACATGAATTGGCTGAAGCAGCTTCAGAATAATTAGTCATTCTCTGATTAAAAGTATACATTTTCTACTCCAGTTCCTCTGTTAATTCTTCCTGTGATTGAATAATTATCATGCCTGGTGGACAGAGAAAAATTACTAAATGTCAACCATCTTAATGCTTGTGAGGCAAAGATCACTGAATATGATTTAACGGCAGGCATCATCTGGATTCAGAAAAAAAGAAACTGATATATAAGGAGGATTATTACATATAAGAAAAATAAAATGTATCTTCTCTACTCAAACAACAATAGAAAAGGCTCAGCTAAAATAATAAGTTCATTTTTAACACCACATTTTAAGAGAGGTGAGGAGGAGAGGAAGTCTCATGGCTGTTGTGGCACAAGTGAACAAACTGGTGCTGCTACATTATAGAAAAAAGGCATGTGAGAGGAGAGAACAAGTTACAACTTAGAAATATGAAAGACTTGGACAGGGATTAATCTATTATCCATATCTACTGAATGTGCAAGAATTAATGTTTAAAATGATTTGTATCTGAAAAGAAGGAAAGAAACAAACAAAAAAACACAAACCTCAGCCCAGTGATTTTTTTTTTTTAATTTTTATGATAATCACATCTACAGACAGAACTAGCACACATTAACATAGTACAATTAATCTCTTAAGACTGTCTTAGAGATTAACTTCCTTTTCCTCCTCTATCCATCCTTAATCTTGTAAGTGCTATACCCAGAAGACGAACCCTGAACTTCATTTTATTTAGCCTGAACAAAGTATTAAAAGGCTATTACATAAGGTATACTTTCAGATATGTTTCACATCCACACAACAACTGAACAAAAAAGGAGAAACAAGTTTTTTTAGCCAATATTAATCATACTGGCCCTATTTTGTGAAATCAAAAGTAATATATTGTTCCGTTAATATAAATTCAACATAAAATAGGTAATATTTGCAGGCTGGCTTTCACAGCTGTTTAGGGATTAAACATAATTTGAAAAAGTAAATGCTTACTCATATTTTGTTTACTAGTATCTCATCTTATGTTTGCTTTTTTACAGTTGTCCCTTTTGTTGAATTTCCAGAAGTACTTCATAACCTCATTGGAAACAGGAAACAGCCCAAGGGCCTGAACACAAAATGGTTAATGCTTATGTACCCACTGTGTATTCAAGGAAAGAAAGATGGAATGACTCTAAGCATGCAGAAGAAATGCTGTCTGAAAGAGGAAAAGTCCTATGAACATTGTAATCACATTGCTATTAAGAATGACCTGTCTCTATATAACATTTGATTCCTTTAGATAGTTCAGCTGTTTCAAATCACACTAAGCACTAATGTGACACGTCATTTAGCATCAAACATTAAATGTTATGTTTCCAAAGAGATCATGGTGGAAAGAAGGAGAGGAAATAAATTAATATTGTTACAGAAAACTTCTTTAAAAAAAACAAACAAAAAACTCCAACATTTCATTAAATTGGCAAACTATTTCATCAGACATAAAAGCTCCCAGATTTATTTTATTATATATTGCCATGTCATTTTACTTAAGCATACAAATACAATACATAGCCAGTGAACAGGGGTGAACCTGAGTTAGCACAAGTTACTTCCAGACTCTGTGAGCTATTCCCCAGTCTTAATTTTACAAATGCCTTATCTTTGTGACAGTCTCTAACAGGCCACAATATTTCTATACAAAGAATTATGTAGAGAGAGTTCTAGGAGTACTTCTAAGAAAATCCAAGCACGTAAACTCAACAGTTTACATAATTCTTACTTAGTGCTGGACACCCAACACCAACATACCATAGAAAGATTTTATTTGCTTTTCACTCCTGTGTAGTGTTAAATGGGTAAAGCTGCACATCTTCAGAGAACTGTACATCATATGTACCCTGAGTTATGTGCTTCACCTCCCATTACACAGCTCAGACATCCTGATTCTTCTCTCACCCATGAACAATTATTTTCTCAATGCTTCCACAAGGATTATGGCACAGGACCTCAAGGAAGTGGAAGGCTTTTGAAGAGGATAAGCAAATCCCACCAGGATGTGTTTGCAAAGAAAGAGCCCCCAGAGATTATATGAAAAGCAGCCCAATTATTAGATGAAACTGATATAGAATGCTGTTTTCAACACCTATACACTCATAACTGTATTCCATAATTTTTGATAATTCCAAATAATCAGGAAGACATAAGTTTTATTTGCTATACAATGGTAATTGCAGTGCTCCCTCTCTAGGCTAAATACTGATTTGTTAGTTTTGTTTGATTTCAAAACAAAAACAAAAAACAAAAAAAAAAAAAAAAAAAAAAGCTCCACCAGTTATGGAATTACAGTTTAATTTATATTTTACCAAATAATCTTCATGTGCTGCCCAAGCATCCATATAACATACATTTCTAGGAGGTAATAGGACTACAGACTATGCAGGGTGGATATAGTATGGGGGTGGTGGCTGCTGTATTATTTAATTATAATATATTAAATGGACAAAAAGTGGCCTGAGGGTCTTCAGCAATTCTGAAGTCTTTGCTGTTTTGCAAACAACCAGCCAGTGAACAAATAGATAATATCCATGCCTATGCACAAACTGTTGCAGCCCAATCACCCCCAGTACTTCACATAACTATTAGTAGCTAATAACTGATACATGATAAAAACTGACTTTTCTTTTTTGTTAATTAAATCTTCATAAATAAAAGCCTTCATATGCTGAAAATTATCTAGGAACTATAGTTTTACATCACGAACACCCTTGATAGCATTGAATACACTTAAAAGCATCAATGTTTAAAAACTAGCAGAAGGCTGAAGAAACACTAGAAAAAATATATTTGTAAGCATATGCAAAGCATATCACAGTTGTCTCCAAGAATAACCTGTATGTGTGTATTGATACCTAGAGATAGTCTTTTCTTATGGGTAGATGTAAAGGGATTCATCACATGATCGTTGATGTCCGAACAATTTCTTAATGTTTCTCCTTGCTGCTGTGCCATATGGCCTCTTACATGCTTTCAGGGCATTGCTGCACCAATTAGGTCTCTTCAAGTTTAACCAATTTTTGTGGATCCTGGTGATACAGCCCAGGAAGGGTATACCTGGAAGAGGTATGACATTACTTAGCAGTCCACTACAACAGAAGTTTTGTATGCCCAAATTATATCAAAATATATTTTGACGCTAAGAAACATGGGTTCTATGTTTTAGCTACTGTAATGAAGTTTCTCACAGAGGACTTCAGACTCCTTTTAGCCGGTTAGTCACAGTGAACCATTTGTTCACAAGCACCAATTGTTTCAAAGCACTCAATTGTTAATCGAATTTCAAAGCATTCAGTTGTTAATTTGCTATATTACATCATACAGATGAAAGAGAAATATCTGTGATCAGCAGGAAATGCCATGTGAGAAGTAATGAACATAAGAAGTATGTCCTAAGCAAAGAACACGAGATCTAAAAGAAATTTGAAATACCAATACCCACACAGCACAGAAAGAAAGCCAATGACCAAGAACTGAAAAAGAGCTGGGCCACATTTGAATAAAGTAACATAACAAAAACATTGTTTATAATTTTGGAAATTTTATGAACAGAAGCACATAAAGGATAATGCAGCAATCATTAAAATTCTAGGAGTAAAATTTGTGTATTGAAAAGACTTGCAATTTGATTTCCCTAATAGTTTTATATTATAGTCTTATGTGGAAGATTTAATAATTCTAAAATACTTGGCAGTGTTTGACTTGCAACACTGTAGTATTTCAGTAGGTACCTTATTAGTATTCTATTAAATATATAATTTCATATATTGCTTCAGATGTGAATATTTCTGCTCAATGTACCCTGAAGCACAAGTGCAATTGAGCACTTCCTAGGCAATAAGAATGTTCAGCTCAGCACAAGTTCTCATTTTGCAGTTCTCTTCCAGGACAAGCTCTGATCATGTGTATTCTCTATAAAATTTAATCATTCCAACTGCCCTCTTCATTTCATAACTAAAGCAGGCTGCTCATTCTGATCCTTAAATCAATTAAATCAACTTTCTGACAAATACCTAATGGACGTGATTGAAAGGCTATGAAAAAAGTCACTGCCTTCTAAGAATTACGTGAGCAATTAAAATTACCTTTTTATTAAAATTAAGTTGGAAACTAATTAAATGTCTGAAAAATTGTAAGTTCTGAACATAGTACTACTAACCACCAGTTGAGACAAGTATGTAAGGTTGATGGTTTACTGGCAGTTACAAAAAGCTAACCTCAGAAATACAGAGCTATTTTATTCTGTTTTTCTGCCGGACAATTAGTCTCAGAACAAGGCACAGCTTTGTTTAAGATCGAAGTTGCCCAAAGCACAAGTGTGTACATATCTGGACAGATTTAAAAAAATAAAATTGTGCTGAACTTTGTATATCTGATCAAATCCTGTCAACAGTAATGGAAATTAAACACAAGCTTAAATAATTTTTGTACTGTTGGGGTTTCCCTTGCACAGAAGCACATGAGTTTATCAACATAACCTGGCCCTCAAACTTCTGTGGTTTTCTGCATACAAACTCCAGGTTTGAATTACATAGTAGGAGGTGGCTTTAGTCCTTCCCTGTTATTATGAAGAGGACATGAGAAATCCACAGACAATGAGGAGCTTCTGCAGTGCTGTCCAGCCCTGAGTGTCCTGGTTCTTCACATGCATGACTCTTCCACCTGAACAAGCACCAGTACTTCAAGTGTGGCCTAATTGACAAGAGCACCTGACTGCTGCTGTTAACCAAAATGCCTTTCAAAAAAGTACCAAAACACACAGAAAGAGGCAGATTAACTCTTATTTATCTCTTTTAGGATTTTTTTTTTTTTTTTAAATAAATGACAAGACAGATAAGTATGGTTTTTCCAAAGTGCAAAATCTGTGAAGTCCTTGTGGATAGCCCAATGTGGACTAACAAAAAAGAAGCAGGAGAGATGACCATTCCTTTCTCATGTAAATCAGTTGTCACAAACTCCGAAGGAGCTAGAAAAGTGTTGTATCCTGGTCTTAAATAATCATAAAAACTTCTGGAATATCTGGAGATAAAGGTGTTTTTTTTCTTTTAGGTGAGAAGAACTTAATTGAATGCTGTTAGAGAGACACTTGCAGAGACCAGAACCTTCTAGAGACCTTATCTTCTAGATAGGGGTTTAGTTTCTCTGTAAACATTTCTATACTGCACAAGACATTATGAGGCTATTAAAAATTAAGATTAAATCAGGGAAAAATATGTTTTTAAATTTCTTAAGTCTAGAAATTTCTCTCCCATTTTTAAGGAACTTCAATTCATTTTGCCTTTGTTTCCTGAATTCTCTTAACAATAGTAAAAAGTGACAGCTATCCCCATGACAGTCTGTCACTGTACTCTACATCAGGGTGGATGGATATAAATCCATTGCAGGAAAAGACATTTTTATTTCTGAAGCATGTTGATTTCATCACGTCAGTCCAATAAGAGATAATTTTAATTTTTATCTTATTTCTATATTCATACCTCAGACAGTTTAACTTATTTCTACACTGTAAAAAGTAAGGAAGGAACAAAGTGCTTTATTTGCAGACAATATATACCTCGGCTTCTCTGTTTACCTTCACACTTTGGTAAAGGTAAATGTAACCTAATGCCAAAAAATTACACATTGGTGTCACTACTTTTACTCTTCAGTTCTCTTTTCTATATAAATAGCCCAGTTTGTCCTAAGAATTGTGCCCTCTGGAAGACAAAGTCATAGCTATTGACTCATTCAGACTGTTTCTACAGGAGTCTGAACAGATGGCACAGTTACCTTGTGCATGGGTGTAAGAACAGCACCCATGATTGTCAGGAACCTGTGCTTTTGTGACCTTTATGTCTTGTTTTAAATTTCTGTAGGCTTGTGGGCCCTGAAACATGTCAGTTTTTTACTACTGTAGTTGTACAGCAGGATGATTTTTTTTTTCTTTCACAGATTAGGTATGTGTTGCTTAGACTAACTGGTCGTCACACTAGATATAAATAATTTTGACAGTCAGGAGAACACACTAAATACACAAGTTCCACAGATCAGCAATCACCTTTATCTGACAGACTAACCTCAGAAACAGTTTTAAAAAGCATTTTTTCCTTTTGATCATCTGCACAAGTTCCGTGACAGACACTTTTCAGTCTCCCCTTCATATACAGGATCCAACAGTTTCCAGCATAAATAATGTATTTACCTACCTAAAATTCTAACTAAATTATGCACACCAGGATTGAAAGAGCAAAATCTACTGTTCAACAGGTGCAATTTGAAGAAAGGGAATACAAGGAAATTTACAACAGAGATGAGGAGATTCTAGCAATATTTTCAAAGACATATTCTGAAATTGTGCTGTTCATATTTCCAGGCTTTTCTGAAAATAATCACTAAATCACTAACTTTTCACCTCCAGAAGCTCCACAAATAGGAAGAATCACTTCAATTGACCATTTTTCCTCTTCCCTCCCTAACTTCAAAGAGGACATTGATAGATTGAATTATTTCATCCTTGTAATACATTTTCCTAACTATCTACTCATCCATTTTATCCCTTAAACTGATTTTACCTCCCTCTTATCCACATAACACTCTCTGCAAATTTTCTTAATCTCATCTCACTGGAGACTTTCTCTTTGGTGACTTATGACATGCTGCATCATCTTTCTGTACCTGTGCTTGCTTTTTTGCCCATCTCATTCCATGTTTCAGGTGAAGCATACTGCCTGCCTTAGCTGAAGCTTTTAGAAGAAAGTACATTTTAAAATACCGTAAAACAAAAGAAAAAGAAAAAAAAACTCTAAAAAATATAACAGAATTCTACTTTCTTCCTCTTTAATATTATGCAAAATATTCTGTACTAAATTTGTACTAAATGTAACAGAAAGAAAATTACTCTGACATGCATAAACAAATATATATTAATCCAGAATAAGAGGTTAAGAAAATATGATGTTGGTAAATACCTTTCTAGAAAACCTTTTAAGATTTACTTTGTGTGGCCCTAAGTTTCACACATTTCTGTCTGTGTTTCTATCAAAACTATGACACATATTTAGATTCATCATTCTTGTAAGGGAATTCACATCTTGTCAATTCACCTGAATGAGCAATTGCTACTTTTTCTTTTGTTAAAACATTTACCAATTTTATTTTGTAGTATATTAAAGGAGGCAGATATAAAAAGAAAGAGAAGCATTCAATACTTAACTGTTAATAGAGTTTTACTGGGATGAGGAGGAAATAATCACATTATCACATACCTGTATAAAACTGTTGAAACTCTGTATCCTATTACATTAATGAGTCTTCTCTTCATTCTAGCTGATAGGCAAGAGAGTTTTATGTGTAGCTAATCTTAGTCGGAGAAATCACACAACCTCTAACCAACAAAAATGAATACTTCACCTCTTGACTGATGTAATATAGAAAGCATATATTACACAGACTGTATTGGTCATGTTTACAGAAAGTAATGGAATCATCTGACATTAAAAGAAAAGGTGAGATCTTAAAACAGTGTTCTCGTTTGGCACTAATTTTAATTGATAGTATTTCCTCCTTCAGCTGAGGGGATATAACAACTCACAAAGTAATAATCTGACATTGATTTTCAATAACTACAGCATAGTTGGATATTATTTGAACAAGACTATATATTATATTTTAAAGAATAAAAAACATCCTTACTTTTGAAAGAATTAGAACCCCACCTTAAGTAAAGCAGGACAGACATCTCGATTCTCTTTCCAGCTCTTTCCAGACAATAGTACATTTTCATCTAGAAACTTTCATCAGACTGCAAGTTAGAGATAAGTAAGCAAATATGGACTATTGTATAGAAAACTCCTTCCAAAACTGAGCAAGAATGTGATCTGAACTGATTGCAGATACCTACAAGCATTATCTTTAAACCCCCTAGGTATTAAGCTAGTATTTATTTAACACAGAACAAAAACTACTCATTTTTCTGAATCCCAATGAAAATATTAGGAAAATATACAGCATTTCTGTGCTGTTCTTGCTCCTTTTTTTTTGGATCTAGGCTGGTATGAATTTTCCCAAGCCAAAACCAAAAAATAAAATGGAAAACATGCTATCACAGACCCTGGCTTTCTGTTGAACATTACAGAATGCTGAAGTGAATATTGCCTTGAGCTAGCTAAGTATTAAACTATTCTACAAAGATGTAATTCACTACTACAATAAAAATATATTGACAATTGCCTTGAATCAGTTAGGTATACTACAGAGATCTAATGCAGCAGACTAGAAATCTATTTCTATGCAGTAATGACAGTCAATTTTTGTGAGATTTCTCAAATCAATACTTACAGGCTCTTAAAAAGGAAGAAAACCAAAAAGCTATGCATGAACTGTTTGTTATTTTACACTCACTATTAAAATTCATGCATACATATCTATCACCAGAGCAAGGTATATTTTTGCTAAGCTTAGAAAATATGTGCTGAAAAGACTACCTCTTTGTTTCTTATAATTATCCTCTTGCCACGAGATGGCACTAAAAGATTAAAAATATCTGCATTCCTTAGGTTCCCATCTGAAAAAAGGAATACTTTTCAGGGAATTGCACAAGAAGTGCCTTCAATATTTGACTTTCAATTTGGTCAGCAAGCTATGAATATCATTCTGCTTACTTCGACAAACTACTGAAATGTAGAGACTTACCACAGAGTTAATGGAGAAACAAATTGTTCTACTTGTTATTGTTAAAGCTTAAGTTTCCTACGAATTGAAAAGAACTAGCTGGACATTTAGAATTATGTACTCCTTCTATATGACAGGGAAGCAAAAACATATCCAGTATATTAATAAAAAAATGAACAGACACAAGAAAAAATAACTCCAAACCCATTAACAATGTATAGCTTCCCCTAAAAAAAAATTATGAAACATCAATACCTTATGCATTATTCCTTTACTCCACTCAATTTTCCCTACCAAATGCAATTAAAAAAAAATATTATCTCAAATTTAGTGAGCTCTTTAAAAAGCTGCGTAGTGTATAATGTGCAAAGTGAATAAACTCTGTTTCTAGCTTGTAGGATACCATATTGTCAAATGAATGCTTTTCTAATCTCACAGAAAAACTTCATCCTGTATGAAGCATATTGCTACATGACATGAACAACTTGGAGTGGACTAACTGCATAAAACCAAACCAAAACCAAATCCCATACCCCCATGAAAGAAAAAAATATTCAAACCATAGTCACTTCACTGGTAATCATTTCATATAACACATTTATCTATTTAAATTCCAGCAAAACTTTATTAAAAAACAGTTTGTAACCTCCAACCAGAAAGAAACCAAGAATCTCAGAAAATAAAACTACAAATTCAGCAGCAAGTCACTACAGTTTTTTCACTTAAAGAAAAATGCTAAGATTATAAAATAAATATATTTGTGTTAATATTGTCCTTATCTTCCTCACCAGTGTTTCTGACTGTAGAGAAACATATTAAGCTACCTTCAAACATTTTTTTTTCTGCACATCACTTCATTTTAGTTCATATATTTTTAAAGTACTAATGGATTACCCTTGAGAAGTTAAGGCTTGATTAAACATAAGAATCATTGGGATGTATTCTGTTTACTTAAATAAAATTGAATACTTGAAAAGATTGTCTTTTTTGCTGTCATCATGACATTATGACATCAATTTTTTTCATTTTATTTTCTTCATAACTAATAGTCCAGTTTTAATCCACTATAATGATAACTAAATAGCTTTTAAACTTGTCCAGGAATTAATTTTTTTAATGTCAGGGCATGAAAAATTTTTTGGTGGTGTTCTTTCTCTTTTTTCTTTTTTTTTTTTTTTTCCTTTTTTTTTTTTTTTTTTTTTTTTTGCGGGGGAGGGAGGGAGAAGAAGGATTTTAATATACTAGAAGTAGAAATGGATTCCAAGCAGCATACCCAGAGTAAAAAGGAAACAGTCACATCATTGAAATGACATGACAGTCATGGATACTTCTAAGGCAAAACCACCTGGGTGCTTTTCCAGAGGTTCAGACAGAGCCATTTAACTGGCAGCTGTGGGACTGATCCACCTAGGAGGCTCTTATCCCATTAGCCCTAACTTTCACAGCCTGTCCAAGTGGCAAAACAACCTCAGAGCCCACATGCACAAGCACTTACTGGCTGGATCTTGATGGCTGCAGCCATGGAGAAAGGTAATGCCATGTACTTTCTCTCCTGAATGTACATAACCTGAAATTTAACAAGAATTCCCTGCTCTGTTAACACAGGGGGTTTGGGCCTGTAATTTAGAAGGCTGAACTACTTTGAGCTTTGTCATTGTTTTTTACTCCAGCTAAGTGGTTGTTATTAGAAGTGAAAACTTAAGAGCTCATTTGTAAGTTCTGTTCTAAAGCACAATATATCAAATACAACTTAAATCCCTGAAAGCAGTGGCATATATTTATACTGGTATTAAAAATAAAACACCCAAACCCTTTCTGATTTCATAGCTTAAATAATTGGTTTCTCCTTAATTGTAACAAAATTTTAGGCATCCAGTTTAGAATATCTCAAGCCTAGTGACCTTTTTTAGTCACACTATAGATTGTCAAATTATCTAGAGGATTTATGCTTATCAAAACTTCAATGGGATTATTAATGTAATGCACTTTGTCTTACTTATTTTTCTTTTCTAATTCTCATTATTCTGGCCTCAAATAAAAAACTGGAGAAAACCAACCACAGTTAGGATATATTCACAAATAGCACATGTGTTTCAGAGTGATTCAGATGCCTTGTTATTCAAGGATAGGAAGAAGAAATGATTTTGTTCAAATTTTCCATTCTGTACAAATATTCTACATGTGCTTAAATTTTAGAGAAGAGATCAGTTTATTCTGGTGATCAGAATGATTAAAGACTCTCTAAATAATATAAACTAATAAACAAACCAACAGACAAAAATACATTTCCTCCTTAAGAAAGTATTTCTCAAATTTATTACTCAAATTAGGATACTATTTGTTTTGAAACCACTTAAGGAGGAAAATTCTAAGGAATAGTATAATCAATTTTATAAAAGAGTACTATTAGTGAGGAAAATCCGTCTACCTGCTCACATTCCATTCAGTTTTGACTACCAGCAAAAAAGTAGTTCCAGTAACACATAGCACAATTGCTTTTAACTTCTTAAGCAGAAACTTAATAAAATGCACCCAAGTCATGGAGAGAACCAAATGTTACCTAGCCTGGGACTCTGTTCACCCATTTCAATCAAGATGCCAGCTTCAGTGCTATCTTCACCATGAGCACCATACTAGCACTCAAGGGAAAGAGTGCATCTCAGCATGCTAATGGCAGAAAATAACCTTTGTCCAACAGAGGGGAAAAAATCACAGTTTCCTGAAATGGTTCTCACGATAGTGTTCTACATCTCACTCTTTTATTGACACAAGAAATTTCTGCCAAAAGACTGTGCAAACCACCCCTGAGAGAAACATCATTAGAAGACAAAAAACTATTCAGAACTTGGCCATGGGAAGTGGGAACCAGAATTTATTTAGGGAACTTGGATGTAATATGCTTAAGTAGATATTAAAACGTATTTCATGTCATAATGAAATGTCTTACTCCTGCAGTCTCAAAAGCAAGGAATTTTTTTGATTGGGCTGCAAAGCAATTAGGTGTACCCCATTAACCCATTCATAAACTGAAGTCTACACTATTACTTGCCACATAATACAAGACTATTCTGATTAACAGTGCTTTTATTTTGTAGCATAAAGTCAGGAGAGCAAGCAGTAGCTCTGCATAGTTTATGCCATAGAATTGAAATTATAATGCATGAAAAAATAATATAGCATGCAAACAATACTGACATGCAAAAACCCTCTCCCATACTAAATGAAAGAAACAAAAAATTAGAAAGTATCTGTACTCATAATGAAAATATGAACTATAGCATCATGTAAACATTTGCAAAAGAATATTTGCATAAATTATTATTAAAATTTGTTCTTACAGGTGGAAAGGAAGTAAGAACTAAAAAATTGTCACTCTCTTGCTTAATTCATCATGTCTGGCAATTTTTTGTGTTAAAACATATTCAGCTGAGTTTTTTTCATTTTATTCTTTCTATTTTTCTTGGGTTTTGTTTTGCATTTCTAAAAACTGAAAGTCCAGATCCTCGTCTGAATGTCAACATTTAAAAATCAAACCAGCAAATATTTACCCAACATTAGCTAAAGAATTAAATCTTACCAATCTAATTAGCACATGTAATCTTTTACTAAATGCATTACCCCTAATTTTCTTGATGTATAGAATCAATGACATTTTATCACAGAGTCATAGGACGGACAGGGTTGGAAGGGACCTTAGAGATTTTCAACATCATGTAGTTCCAAGCCCCTCCTACCATGAGCAGTGATGCCACCCACTAGTGTGGCATCACACAGCTTTACTGGGCAACTTGTTCCAGTGCCTCACTACCCCACAAGTAAAGAATTTCTTCTGAATATCTAAACTAAATGTATGCTTTTAACTAATTTTCTGGTGACACAGAGGTAAAATGGATGTGCATTTATGGTTCCCAGTTTCACATACCATGGAAACGGCATCAGGGAAATGACAGGTCACTACTTCAAAGAGAAAGGAATTGATACATTTCTGGAATAATTTTTCTTAGAATTCTTAGAAGCAAAATAAACGTAACCATCCTCCCTCTATTCTCAATATCAACTCCAAATAATTACACATACTTTGGGTTCTTGTATGATTTCTCACTCTTATTTAAAACCTCATAGATTTACTCCATGTATTTTGCCTTTTGTGTAAGATATGAAATGTTCAAAACTCTTGTTTAAGGTGGTGATACCTAGAGGAACTAGTGACAGAATGCACATCTTCTTATGTTTCCTAGGCACAGGTATATCACAGGTATATTTTATTTGTGCTTGCTGTTAGGAGAGTATGACAATTAGTAAAATAATTTTTGCATACATTAAATAGATGGAAATATTTTAACTACTGAAGTGAGGTAGATGCATGCAATAAAAAGTTCATGTATATGTATTTATTTTATGTTGTTTTGGGGGAGAAAAATTAACAGTCCTCTAGGACACTACATTTTGAGTCTTGCTAATAGTGTTGCAAATTATGTTGCTATACATTCTTCATGTTCAAAAAATCTGGATATTGTAGCATTCCACAGATCATGAGGATTGCATTCATCTCTAAGGATCAAGCTCTGGTCTGGATAAGTGGTGGCATGTCATGTCAAGACATTGCAACAGGGTAGTACAATAAACCCAATCTGTAATGTGGTAGGTGATGGAATATTAACAGTAAAATACACATGTACATACATTCATATATATCATACTATATACAGTTCTTCATGAGAAAATATTTGAAGAGGTTTTTTTGGTTTTCTTAGAAAACCGAAGAATACAGTTGTAGCTTTTGAGCAACAGAATTCTGGAAACATCTATTTTCAAGTCATTTTTTGAATCATTACCTTTACATTAACAAACACTCATGCTCTCGTCATTACATGATTCCGTACTGTTTTAAATATGGTTCAACATTCATTTTGAGTCTTTAAGAGATGCCATAATGAATTTACAAATAAAAACATCATGTGAAGAATGATGAACATGATGTACAATAATATTAAAAAAGAACACCTCCAATGTTGCTTTTCATAATATCAAATTAACTTCCTAAATCTTTGTATTTCCCTGATGCAGCCTGTTGGTACATGGTGCACACTTCCAGATAGAAGACTTGAGTTTATATCCCAGAGCAGATGCCCGGTGACAAGCTAGGAAGTACCTCTGAGATGCTACTGGAGCTTTATGCCTCCTGCAAGGCACACTTCTTTAACAAAAAAACAAGCATAATCTATTTCATCTGAGTTAATAAAGACAAGAAATGGTAGTGGGACTTGCAGAAAGAGTCAAGTAATAAAAGGATGAATTAAATTAAGAAAGAAACTTGACAGTATTCTGCTTCCATGTATGCAACCCCTATTTAAGATAAAAGTTGTCCCTGTTTTACCTCTACTGTAAACACACACACACACACACACACATTTGAGGTAATTGTCTCTGACATTTAATAATCAGGAAGACTGCATGTAAAAAGAAATGTGTATAAGGCTTCAACTGACGATTTTTTTCCAGATTGCCCATATATTAAAAAATGGACTGATAGGCTAGAAGAGAGAACATATCACCTCAATAACCTTTGATTGGGTGGTGTTCTGGCTTCCCACCAGATGAAAAGAGAACAAAAGAAAAAAAGTGTTCAGGTTCAGCTGATCTTTTTTTTTTTTTTTTTTCTGTGTGCAGTAATGCAGTCTGGTAACTACAATGCACACAGCTCCCAGAGATGATGATTTTTTTTTTTCAACTGCTCTCTTGTAGAGTCATTAACCCACAGAAATAGGCAGGTCAAGGAAGTCACCATGCCAAAGATCCAAAGCTGAAGAGATGTAAATCCAGGGAGCAAAAAACAAGCAACTTCTAGTATAGGAGTTACTTGTGGCCTAAGAAGAGATTTTGGAGAACATTTAGAGCTCAGAATACCGTTGTTGCTTCTTTTCTTTCTTTTTGCTTTTAAGTTTTTCCAGAACTTAGACAATAGAGGAATTATGCTTTTTTTTCTCAAAAAGCAAGTGTTCGCATTAGTAGGTTTGAAAGTGCAGGATACGCAGCATGTATGCTTTTTGATCACCTGATGTTTCAGTGAATTTTACCTTTAGTTTCTATGAGCTTTCTTTGATAGTTACATACTATTCAGAGCAAATGAAAGTGTGCTATGGTGTGGCATCCTTACGTGCAGTAAAGTCACCTTTCTCAATGTTTTACTCAGGCATATTTAAACTGTTCATGAAAAGATGGTTTTTGCTCTTCTAATTTCAGTTTTACTTCTTTACAATAAATGATGTAGCAAATTGTGTGTTAGTAAAAAGCCCATAGCAAATTCAGTGGTAATACAGAACAAATATTCATGTGGTTCACTGATGTCACTCACAAAATATTCCTTACACTCTTATATTCTGCCCAAATAATCAGTGGTTTTCTTCTATTTCTGTCAGTCCTAATCAATAATAATGTCAAAGAATTAGCCTTAGAGCAGGTTTTTTCATATCTATGAAGGACATATTGTGAAGTCCAGTTAAAACACCTTGGTGTTCACAAACATGATTTCAGGTAATAATAATGAATGAATTAAAAATAGTATTATCATAACCCCATATTCAGCTCATTACTACTATTCAACAATAGTTCAATCTTATTTTGACCCCCTGTACCAGTGCTGCAGCCTAGTGGTATGACAGGGTATAAAATTATACTCCTTTTCAATCAGCCTGTAAGTATGGTTAGCAGACCCAAAAAAAAAAAAAAAAAAAAATCACTTGCACATAATTATCCAGATGAGACAGGCTCTATTTCATTCATTTCTTTCCTTGAGAAATCACTTTGAGATCAGGAAATTACTCTCTCAGAATCAGAGACAGATACCATCTTCAAATTAGCCTTTTCTGACTTTTACATTTAATTAGTTAACAAAGAAAAAAACTTACATTACCTAGATGAAATTTGTATACTGCTTTGTATGTCTAGATGTGTATTTTATTAATCTCTCTCTACATTTAATTAATTCTGTGCTCACTTACCTTCACATATAACATTATATTTCTGCATTTTTCAACTACTGCTAAGCACAGAAGAGCAGCTACAGTGTCTACTGTGAGCACATTTCAGTATTTCATCATTCTTCACAGATCCTTTGTCTATTGAGAACGTGCAAGTGTGAAGTTTTAGTGTATCTATACTCATTTATCCTAATGCAAGGCCAAAAAGATAATTTAGGAACATATAAGACTCTACATACAGTCTTTTAAGATGTATTTTGCTATTTTCTCTTCCACAAACCATTTAAAGTATTATAAATATAAACGGTTGGAAAGACAAGTAGCCAAGACATGGAAATTTTCCAATGATACCCAAAGTAATAAAAAATCAAATTATCAGGATCAGTTTTCAGCTTAAATATATGCATCATAATCAACACTCTTCAGACAATTCAGTGTTCCTATTTAAGTGTACAACATTGTCTTGACATCACACATAAAAAACCACAGACATAAATCTAAATTAAAATTAACAGAAACTGCTGCAGAAATTATTACCTATTCATTCAAACTTTTATGTAACAAAGTATGTAAAAATATGAGAAGACTCCCTCAGGCCCAAACTAGATTAAGAGCTGATAATCCAAGAAATATTCCTCTCTTGACATAAATACATATTGACTCTAAACAGCTGGTTTTCAACTCTTAAGGAGGATAACCTGTTTCCTTCTTGCTTTCCTTAGTTCCTTAAGTTCCTTCCTGCGTTTCCCCTCTAAAAGAGCACAGACTGCTATTACATTCAAAAGGTAAGCAATTAATATAAAAGTTTGTGTAGCTGGAAAAATCTCAATAAATCCTAGTACCAGACTCACTATATTCTTAGTAAATGGCATATGTGAAAAGGATTTAGAGATTCAGAAGTGTGTTCCAGTCTCCCACTCTCTGCTTTTCCCCTCCAGTAATATCACCATGCAAATTTAAACCCTACTGCCTTTAAAAGAGGGAAAAAAAAGACACTATTTTTTTACAGACCCGCTTCCTCACACCGTGCACATACTCACACACTCACATACGCATCCACACAACAAGTTGTATAATTAAAAAAATACCTTCAAAGCAATGGGAGTGCTGTTGGGATAATACAGAGGCTTTTACTGAAATGAAAGACGAAGATTATAGGCAACAGCTCCATTTGTGTGGAAGCAACTGAGATGATAGGTCCGTTTTAAAATGCTGGTTGCTATTTGTCACTGATTGCACGTGTAGATGCATTCTCCTAAGCTGAAGGGCTGTTAGATTTTTACAGCTGCAACTAGTATCATGTACAGTATGAGCCTATTGAAAATTTCTTATGCAGCTGACAATGCCATCAATAGTTAGTAGTTGGGAGCATGGATTTAGATTTGTATTGTGCTGAATTAATTTAACACCACATCAAATATGGATTTTATTGCAGCAGTGACAATAAATGCTCACACAGGTGCAGACTGAATTTTTCTTCCCTCTACCTTTTCCCTTTTACCCTCTGGTTTTCCCTTCTCCCTCCATTCCCCCTTTACTGAAATGTCAAACCAGGCAATTTTTTTTCCCCATCTGTGTGCATATAGCACTGTTCAGATATTTGAAATATTGCCTGTATCCACTCTGCTATCCATCTCCACAGGGATTTGCTTCATGAGAAGCATTTTCTGTGAGTATGGATAATTATTCTGAAATTCAGTCCAGGGCAGAATGATTAACAGAGAAAGCTGCAACAGACTTGCACAGGTATACAGAAAGTGAGGGCACATATGTGTATGTTTCATGCTATGTTCATAACTGTTACACTATGAAACACTGTGCTTTTGTCAATTCAATTAGACTTGTTCCCCCCAATACTGAATTTGCAAGAACTGACTATAGATGGAAACTGCTGCTCAAAAGACAGCCTGCTTACCAAGAGAAAAAAAATATATAAAATGCTTAGTGTTTCAATCCTGATTGCATATGATGATGTTGTTTTACTTTGAGGAGAAAATGCACAGCAGTTATTTCCTACCCCTTGTCTCAATACTCCTGACGCATATTTATTAAATGCAAAAAGTTGTATACAGTAGAACAAATATACGAATTGCATTAAACAACATTCTGCTCTAATATAATAACTGTAGTAATATCGACAGAAAGAAAATAAGAAAGGTTCCTACCTTTTATTCTTCTGAGAAAGTGCAGTGTCCACCCCAACCAAACTGAAAACGAGCTAATAGAGTCCTTTTTTTGGTCAGTTTTCTCCTGCTATTTTTTAAGACTGATCCTACTTGGATCTAACTCAGGCTTTTTCTCCCACCATCACTTAACTCTGGACAGTCCGGAACCAAAGCTAAGGGGGAGCTCTCCCTCCGACTGGCTTTCATTCAGAGCTTCAGATTTACAGGGGAAAAAAAAAAAAAAAAAAAAAAAAAAAAAAAAAAAAAAAAAAAGGCAAACCACCACCAAAAGCCAAGACGCACCACCACAGCCACACACACACGCAGCGTGCACAGACACACAGACACACAGACACACAGACCCTACTCTCTCCCTCCTCGCAGGGGAGCGGGAGAGAGGCGCTGCTGCTGGAGCCGCAGCACTTACCCTGGGAAGGTTGGAGCCCGGGGAAGTGCAGTGTTCCCGAGCACACAGTGATTTGCAAGTGAATGCGGTGGGAGGGTACAGCAAACGGAAAGCTTTTTTTTTTGTGAAAGCCTGTCGCCCTCCCTTCGCTGCCAGAATGGTTCTCTGGTTTTGAAGTCTAAGCCTCATCTGCTTAGCTTGTCGTAGTAATGAATACTGAAAACACCTCCACTTTTTGTGGTGTGTTTTGTTTCATTAAATGTAACCACTTCATTGTATCAGCAGAGGTCTTACAGCAGTGTTTATAAAAGATATATCCATTTTAAAAAATAGCACGCTGCCAAGTTAAAGGAAAACCTTTGAGGGCTACGAGGAAACCAGAGAGTAATTATTTTCTTCACTGAAATGCTTTTTCTGTTACATTAGTAACATTTTTCCTCACACCTCACTATTTTGCCCTTATGATTAATAAAAACAAGACAGGTTCATATAAAACTAGGTATTTTCACACTTTCAGAGGTTTTAAAAAAATTCAGCATCACTACTAATTCCCCATTAATATTTTCCCCCATTTGGTACTTGTGATGACTGCTTTTGTTTTAGTCATTGTATTTGGACTTCACATTTTGCAATGTGTTCCTTTTCATGAGTAATCTGTGTTGGTTTCATGTTTCTAATACAGCAAATTGGACTTAGCACAATCCTTCTTGGATCATATCAAATTCAATCCTTTCATTGTCATACTATAGAGAGTTATGTGTACATTAGTTAGAAGAGATTTAACAAATAGTCACATAAGATTAAACCAATGGATGTCAGTATTGCTCTATTTAAGAAGTGTCATAAGAGGCTTTCTCTGGTTGCAAAAAAAAAGTCTTCAAAAAAGAAAAGGGAAAGGCACATTCTCTTAAAACAGGAGCTGAAAAATGTATTTGGGAGTGAGGAAGAAACAATGAAAACTATTTCATTATTAGGAAATCTAATACAGAAATATGTAGCTCACTGGGTGTTGTTAGGCTACTCAGTGTTAACTGTTCTGTTTGTTTTTAGCTGCTTTCAGGAAAAAAGCAAAAAAAAGGAGAAAAAAAAAAAAAAAGGCGAGATCCTTACCACCACTGGTATCATTTCCTAATGTAACCACCTGCTGTTGCTTCCCCTTATTTGTAATCATCAGTAGGAACAGAAACGACCCATCACCTAAGCACAACCTTTTGGCAGATGAGCAAGTCAGCATTTCAGTCACATGCTGTACTAGCATGTGAAGACTTCCTCTGGAGACAGAAACAAGTAAAGCAGCAAAACGCCAAGGGGTGGGGGCAGAGGGAACCTCTTTTTACTGCCATATATGAAATTATTTTGTTTTGAAAACTCATCTACCCTGACAGATTTTTATTCTTTCGAGGAAAGCAATTAAATTCATTGGCTTTCATTATAATTGGGCTCATAAATACACAGTGCCATGTTTAAAGCTTCTGTAGGAAAAAAAAAACATATTCTGTCCTTCTCTCTTTCCCATTCTTTCATCATACAAAAATCAGAACTGCCATGTGCCCAACTGTTTCTGGTTTCCCAAAACTTTCATTCTGAGTCATTTGACAAAAAGGAAGACTGGTGCATCTAACTCAAACTTCCTAGTCTCTACTACCATTTGACACTACACTGTGTAAAGATATGTTCACAGCTCCCAGTAATCCATGTGGAACTGGCAGTGTTGTTGACACACCTGTGCTGTCTTCCAAATTCACACGTTTATTTGTGCAAAACTGGAAGTATAAGATTCTTTTATTTTAGGCAAATCCTCTCCTATTGATCTGAAGGTAAACTTCATGAAACTTCATTTTCAGACTGTCCCAACTGTGCTTCTGTTTCTTAACATACCAGATTTAGGCTTAGATCCCATAGCAGAATGCTAAGGATTATGTTAGAAGAAAGGTTGTACTTTCAGTTAGTAATACTAAAAAATTAAATTTTGATGAAGGGAGGTACAAATATATGCAAGTGTATATACATGGATGCAAAATAGCCTTTAAAGCTGGACTGCTTTTTACATGATGAACAGACTATTAAGTGTTGAATATTAAGGTTAAAACCTCATATCTTTTTAACATTTTTCTCATTTGCAACCATGAAGTTGGTAATAAATGACAACTTGTGTATATGCACAAAAATTTATTCTACATATGCACACACACATACACACAGAAAACTACGCCAAATTTTGAAATCAAGAAAATAAATGGAATAGTTCAGGGAAAAGGAGGTCAGAGACAGTGACTGTGTACTTACTCCCTTCTCTGAGAAGTATTTTGGTACATTTCTTCTAGGGTTTTATTCAGCTGAAGTGAACATATCCTGCAGAGATATTAATTTATTCAGGCATAGTTACTGCAAGTCACACTTGTAGCCTTAAACTGGACTGACTTTGGGAGTTAAGGTTTAACTCTAGAAAAGCCATACTTTGTCACAAACTACTGTTTCTGTTGGTATGGGCAGCTGCTTACAATTCAGTGTCTATGAATACTGATAGCATATGGACATCTAAGGAAAAACACTTATTCAACCATATACTTATTCATACACATGACAGTAACTTTAAAACAAGGTGGCATCATAACCTATTTTTAACATTGCCTAATACTTCCCATTAGAACAGTCAATTTTTAGTTGCTTATAAATTTACCAAACAAATTATTTAGGATTAAATTTTCTACGCTGATGGTCTGCCTTGGGCAGAAATCATTTAAAAGCATTTCAGCCAAAATGATACTGAAATATCAGAGAATCAGGAAAAATTATACAGCTGAAAATTTCTCACAGGAGTGAAACAACCTTCATGTTTTGAAGGCAGAATGTGAAACTCCACAGGGTACAGCCGGCCTTTGAGTCACAGAAGCTTTCCAATGGGGTCAGATTAGGTCAAGGAGCATGAAAATTAAGGACGGTAGAAGCAGGAGTGGAGGCTGGAGGACTCATTCTTCTTGGCCAGCAAAGGGAAAAAAAAACCTAACATATTTCTGATAAAGAAGCAAGAAGGAAGAAATAGTGACAGAATGGGGGAAAGAAATAAATTCACAGAAACTGAACAAGGAAATGTGAGGTGGGGAAAAAAAGAAAAAGCACATGAGATGAAAAGCCAGACAGATAAAGATCTTACCAGAGACTGTGGGTTTGCTTTTTGCCATCTCTGTCTCAGGGTAAGCAGTTTTATCATCTGAAATTATATATCTACTACCACACTACAGTGGAGATGCTTTCCTTTATTTTCATTTCTGGTAACAATATTGGAAGAGATCCCATAGGTCAGCAGTTGCATTTTTAGGAAGATGAAAAGGTATAAGAAATATCTGGAATTAGACCCCATTCTCCTAAGCATTGCTACTGGCAAATGTCTGTTCTACCTTCTGAAATTCTCTCCACTCAGTGTTGGCCCACATGGAGCATGACAGCACATTAGTAGCCTCATGAGCCCTTGAAATATTGATCAGTGTGGTGCTATGCCCTAGCAATGGCCTGTATAGAACCTAATGATCCTATTTCTCCATGGTTTTATTCCACATTTGATACATTTTTTATCTTTGTAAAATTGTACACAGAAGCCTAAAAAAAAAAGTCAAGTGCTCGAAAATTAACAAAGGCCAGAATTATTTGTTATAAATAAAGAAAACTAAACTAAAATATTTCAGTGTATATATGAACAGAAATCAATTTATTACACATATGTCCTAATTATTTTCCATCTCCCTTCACACAATCCCGAAAGTACTCTTCTGTGATGCACAAAATGGACTGGTTTATGGGTAAGTCACAGTCTGGCAACAGTTGTCTAGAAAATATTGCCTTTTATGGTGACCAGAACTTTTGTAGGGAATGGAGCTGAATGGAGGAGAAAACAGAAGTTTTCACAGTGAAAACATTCTTCTTTGAGCAAGACCATATCTAATCCTCTGCCACTTACACCCGCTTGATGCTGAACACATTACTTGAACCAAATATCTTTAACGCTTGCTTTCTTGTTATGTCTTACTATTTCCAAGTTTCTGATTCAAGTGCTAGGTCTGATATAAAGAAGTGCTGAACACTCGGTTTCATATGCTAAAGTAACAGCAAAAATTGTAAAAGTGAAGTCTGATTATCTGTGTGTCTCACTAAGTTAGCCAGTACTTCTGATCATGGTGTCTCTCTATGTCTTAAATTCTATGTTTTGGAAAAGGTTAAATATTGTGGCCCCAAATCAGACATTTTGTAAGAGGACAAGCTAACATTTGGAAAATATTAATGTTAGGAACTACAGAAGTCCTTAAGAATTATGTAAAAAAGCAGGATTTGAGAAGTGTGCAACAGTAATACACCTCATTGAATAATCACAATGAAGTGGAATTTTTTTTTTTAAAGAGAATATGTGCCTTTAAGACAATAATGTAGGAAAATATCATGATTGTTATGCACCACATCATACCTGCAGGATAAGCAAATAATTTTAATATTTCCTGAAGTTTTGTAAGTTTGATTCTAAACTCTTAGCTGTTTTTTTTCTACAATGACTACATGCACATCAGTAATGTTGATTATTTATTCATGAAATGCCCAGGAATGTACTAGGTACTTAGGTATGGAGTCTAGTCAGAGGCCACTTGTTAGCAGTATATCCCAAGGATGAGTATCAGGGACAATACTGTTGAACATTTTCATTAATTATCTGGATGATAGGGCAAAGTGTACCCACAGACAGTTTGCTGCTGACAACAAATTGGGAGGAGTGGCTGATGGGCCATGATGCCATCCAGAGGCACCTCAACAGGCTGGAGAAATAGCTGATGGGAACCTCATGAAGTCCAACAAGCTGAAGTGCAATGTCCTGCATCTGGGGAGGAACAACCCCACTCACAGGGACAACCCCTGTATATTTGGGAGACTGACCAACTGGAAAACAGCCTGGCAGAAAAGGACCTGGTGGCTCTGCTGGACACCAGGCTGAACATGAGCCAGCAACATGCCCTTTCTGCAAAGCATGCTGATGGCTGCATTAGGCAAAATACTGCCAGCAGGTCAAGGGAGGGGATTCTTGCTTCCTGCTCAAGACTGTCAAAGCCATGCCTGGTGTCCTTTGTCCAGTTCTAGGCACACCAGTACAAGAGAGACATCGACACACTGGAGAGAATCCAGCAAAGAGCACCTCACGTATGAGGAAAGGATGCGAGAGTTGAAACTCTTTTCATCAGAGGTCAGAAGGCTTGAGGAGATCTTATCAATGTACATGAATGCCTGACAGGAGGGTGCAAAGAGGACAGAGATAGGCTTTTTTCAGAGTTCCCCAGTGACAGGACCAGAGGAAATTGGCTTAAACCAAAAAGCAAGCGGTTCCTCTGAACATCAGGAAACACTTTTGTCCTGTGGGGGTGACTGAGCACTGGCACAGGTTGTCTAGATGGTTGTGGAATCTCCATCCTTGGAGATATTCAAAAGCTGTGTAGGCATGGTCCTAGGCAACTAGCTCTAGATGGACTTTTGTGGGAAGGGCTGGGTTGGACAAGACAATCTCCAGAGGTCTCTTAGAACCATAAAAATATAATGATAAATAGTAGAGAGAGGTGACAGTAATAAAGGAGCAGAGGATCCCATGTCAAATAGTCTAAGTACTGTGGAGAAACAAATCGGTAGTAGTAAGGAAGAAAAGGAAGGAGGAGCAAAATATTTCACAGTGCGTGGATTAAGAAAAAAAACAACACAGCAGTACCCTATTGCTCTTCTTAAAGTAACATCACCTCTCCATTCCATCCAGTAGTGTTTGTACCAGCTGCTGCTCTGACAATATCACCATTTCCTTTAACTCTCCATGCAGTCTCAGCAATGTCTTACAATGCCCTGACTTCTGTTATAAATCCCCCTTATCTATTGTTATAGAAAAAAAACCAAAAACAACAGCACAAAAGTTGACTTCTTTGTGTTTCTGACATCTCATTTTAACCAAAACACGTTTTTTTGAGGGTTTTTTTGCAATTTTTGAAAGCTGAAGTAGCTGGCTCCAAAGAACCAGTCCAGTGTCCAGTGTTTCATTCATTGCAGTTATTACAGAACGTGCACATCCTGTTATCTGCTAAAGATCTTTTGCTTTTATAAATCACCTGCATTCCTACTCTGTCTTAGAGTGCAGATGTTCTGATGCTACAAGTGAATTTTAGTACAATAAACTAAAGAAGTTTATATTTACATGGAAAACATTGCAATTATTATCTGGAATTATGTGCCATTTATAAATGAAACATCATACAGAAGTCTACACACAGAAAAGATTAAATTACTAAGAAATGTGTCAAAAATCTATATTGTATAAAAAAATTTGGTTTACTTAATAATTATGGAAAAAAAATATAACAACCATAAGGACAATTCTTTATGGATTATTTGGCTTCAAATATCCTGTCATTTCTTTAGCAGTTAGAATAGACAGTGCTTTTTTAAAACAATGCTTTTTTAATACAAGCAAGCAGAAGTCTTTTGATAAAACATCTATCCTCTGATTGGACAAAGATTGTTTCCGTATAATACTATGAAAATAAATATGCAAAAATACAACTTTGCTTGACTTCACTAATTTACTCTGTGGATTTCCCTTTCTCAAGTCAACCAGCTGTTCATTGTTTCTTTGTTAGTACTGGTTCAAGCCTTGTTATAGTTAATTTGCAGATATAATACCTTACACGGTGTAAAAAACCCACTGCACTGCAAAATGTCCATTGTAATAGTTAAGTGAAGGTTCTCTTTTCCTTGGTTCCTTATGCCAGATCTCTCTTTTCCTTGATCTTTCCATTTCTTAGTTTTCATTCTGTGATAACTGCACCAGAAATGTTATAAACAATTACAAATACTTGGGTTTTGATTCCCACCTAGCATTAATATGTCTCTCTGCATTCCTAAGTAAATGATATTTTTTATACTTCAGGTTTATTGACATATTTGCTTTAGATGCATGGTTTTGATTTAATATCATATACCAATGTTGCTACACATAAATCTGTCTCTGCAGGTTTATAAGGAGATTTAGTGTCATTCCATTATAGTTAAATAAGAATGTGCATGTAAATTCAATTGCAAATAAATTAATAAATAAATAAGAAATCCTTCCTCCCTTGATAACATAACATATCTGGAAGAACACAGATTAAATGTATCAGTTTTGTATTTGGCAAGTGTGATGGTGATACATTAAGAACAGCTAAACTGCTAGCCATCTTTATATCAATTGCTCTCAATTGAAAGAAATACATTCCCTCAGACAAAAAATCAAACTCAGTATACATTTTCAGTCTAAATAATATGAGGAATTATATTTATAGACAAAAGCAGACAATAAATCATAACCCTGCCCAGTAGAAAAAAAAACACACACAAAAAAATAACTTCATTTCAACATGTGTATAATATTGTTGCTATATTACATTTGAATTCAGAGACTTAGGGACACTTTAAGCTCCTTAGTCATTGAATGGTTCATATGCAATTAACAGGATCCACTTTGACCCTTCTCAGCTTTAACAGATTATGAAAAGTGCTACTTTTGTGCTATTATCTACTTGTCAGAAGCTACACCTTCAAGTCAGTCTAGCATATAAGTGAAATAAAGAAAGGACCTGTTATTTTTTATGCTGTCCCTGTTATAGTTCAAGTTTCCTATGTACAAAGCAGTATACCTGAGAAAATGTTTTTTTCCACAGGACTTATCTCATAGAGAAAGACATATAGCAGGCACAAGTCAGACAAAAACAAACATTAAAAAAACAATAACAAAAAAATCCCTCCCAATTCTTTCTTAGCAGATCTTAGGTGATGTGCAAGTCAAGCTGCAATTAGCAGGTCTGGAAGTCCCATTACTAGTCTTTCCAATTCCTTCTAAGTTTCCACCTCTAGATTCTCCAACAAGAATTAGCCTCATGCTTATACTCCATCTTTACTTTGAAAAGTAAATCTCTCCTCAAGGACTGGTTTAGAATTCATGTTCTGTCTGAGAATATAAAACTATGTAACAGCAGAGGTTGTAAAATATTTTATATTTTCTTATTAGAATTGAGTCAGATATCTGTTCTTTTACAGGTTCTATTCATGAGAGCATGTAGTGACAGGACAAGGGGAAATGACTTCAAACTGAATGAGGGCAGGTATATATTAGATATTAGGAAAAATAATTCTTTGCTGTGAGGGTAGTGATGCACTGGAGCATGTTGTCCAGAGTAGCTGGGGATGATCCATCCCTGGAAGTGAGCATTGCCAAGTTGGATGGAGCTCTTTGCAACTTGGTCTAGTGAAATGTGTCCCTCCCCATGGCAGGGTGTTTCAACGATATTATGTTTAAATTCCTTTCCTACCTAAACTTATTCTATGACTCTATGATCCTTGATTAGCAAGCCTAAGCATATACAGTCTCTTCTATTTATAACTGGACAAGGATAAACTCATTGGTTAGAGAGAGGGAAGTTGTCTAACAACAGAAAAGTGATGTGGCATTGAATGTTTCACATCCTACCCGAAATAACTTAATGCTAAGTCCCCTATTAAATATCAACCTGGTGTCTTCCAAATAGTTCAGACAATATTTATTTATATTTCAGATGGTCCAAAAAATAATAATCTACCCTTGAGAATAGGTAGAGGGAGAAGTCTCTATTATTTCTTATTCAGTACCAAAACTCAGACAGAAAACCAGGAGTTTCAGATCATATGCTTAAAATACATACATTTAAATACTACAGAAGTGAAAAAGCAGAACTTAGCATCTTTACTGAGCAGATTAAAAACATGCAAATTGAATACGTCCACATCCTGGTTATAGCTATTTCATCCAAGATTTTTTAGGGGCATGAAACACAAACCAGCAACTTATCTACATGTATAAAATACTTTGTGTATATAAACTGAACAAGATATAGTCTGATATCCAGATGCAAGAGGAGAGTTTCAGTGTTACTGACATATTTTCAACTAGAAATAAAAGAAAACAAAAGTTAGGAAAAATTAAGATGCTTTTGTAAAACAAGAAAAATATAACTAGTATAGGTGGATGTTAAAAGATATGTACCAAGAAGCAGAAGGCAGTCTTATTATTCTTGTAACAAAGGAACAAGACTTTGAAATAACAAATGTTAGCACCTTTTCTTAACATCAGTGTCTACCCTAAACTCCTAATCACAAAGTTGTATCTCTTATCTGTATGTTTTCCATTGAATTAAGGAGGAAAGGCCCCAAAACAGGCTCCCATAAAATACAAGGGTCATACTTTGAAACGAACAAACAAAAAAAAAGCTGATAATTGTCTGAAACTCTGCATCTGTGCCTAAACAATGTAGCTGTTGCATAGTGTTGCACATGGCATATTTTTCTTTTTTTTATCCCTCTCAATAGTATGCCTAACTTTCTTGTCTTTAAACTTTCCTAACTGCTACAGAAATAGCACCATCTTTCTCTGAGGAAGGAGTAAAAATACAAGGAGTAGAAATATGGGGAGTAAAAATTTACAAGGAGTAAAATTACAAGGTAAAACAACTCATCATAGTTTGAAAAACCATCATCAATATCTGTGAGCAGAACTGTTTGTTTTCTAAATTTTGCATTCATGTGTTACTGTTTGGATTGGTTTGGGTTTTTTTTTTCTGGAAAATTTGATGAAAACATCAGCTTCCCTATTCCAAATACAATGCCAGAGACATACCAGTAAGGAGATTTGTAGAGATTCAAATCTTAAGTAGCACCCTTGATTAGAATTCATGTTCTCCATATTTCAGTGGGGTACCAAACAGACACAGAACTCACAGACTGCAGAAAAAGGACTGTCCTCATCTGACAGGAAAGACTTCAGAATGCAGAGTGATCAACTCTTACACTAGGGGCAAGTTACCTTAAGTCAACAAATGTACCTATCCATGTTTGGATGACACAGTTGTTCCTCCTTGATCCTTGATCTGATCTTTCTGTACTGAGAAAAGAATTCTACTGAAGTGTCACTGAAAGAATGTCTCATTTTCAAGTCAGTCTGTCCTTTACTGATTCCTGCAAAAATATCAGCATTACATTGTGTGCAGAACTATTATCATTAAACTTTCTGAAAAAGAGACATCTTAATTGTCAAAAGGAAAATTTTAGCCAAATAACAACATACTAAATTGCAATTCTAAATCAAGTGATAGCTACAGGCCAGTCTCCATTTAGAAATGGATGTTTCCAGAGTAGGCAAATACATACGTAACCAAGGACATGACTATGCACATAACTTATGCGAAAATTTAGTCTGTAGATAATATAAGAAGTCATCATCATTTAATGTCCAGTTAGTGGTTTAAATAAAATCACTTTATTGCTTGGACAACCGCCCAATGAATAAGGACCCACATCATAAATATGCACACATAAAAATCGCCATCAGTACTCATTAGAATAGCAATCTTATTGGCAGACTCAACAAAAATGGAAAGGAGATTTGCTTAGGTGACAGCATAACAACTGATACCAAAATAAATTGGATGAACAAACACAGAAAGCACAAGCAAAGAATACTTCCTATGAAGTCAGATGAAGTTTAAAATCAAACAATCTATCACTCAATCCCATTTGATTGAATCAAAATCAAGTGAAAGCTAATACGTAGAGTGTGTTGCTTTGTTGTTGGTTTTCATGGCTTAGTCAAAATAAGGCAAGGGAAAATTCTTGCAACTAGTATAACAGAACACAGTTAAACCAATACATACAAGACACTGTATATTGCTCTTGTGTATAGCTTTATGTTTCTTTCAGTAACATTACCCACTTCCTGGCATAAAAGAGAATTGAAGTGTTATTTTTGTGGGTTTAGATATTTTAATAGCAACTGATGTGATTTTCTTCACTGCATGAAATTCAGAAATTGTTACATTTATTTTACTCCAAATCTAAATGTAAAACTACTCTGAAGGTTTATACACATATTTGTTACTACAATATTACCAACTGTTTCTTATCTTCTGAAAAATACACTGATACATAAAGGGATACAAAAATGGATAAATAGATAACATTATAGAAAAACATTCCTCTGTGACAAGATATTTTTATGCAGGAGTCAGGAAGTGACCTAAAAGTTACTGGAAAATAATTTACCTTCAAACTCTAACTCTTCACCATTTTAGCAAAATATGGCCTCTAGTAACATAATAATAAAATAAACCTCTAAACAATGATTAATCCTTCAGTCATTTGATACTTTCTCTTTTTGTTCAAAAATGTCACAACACAGCACAAAATTAATTTCCCATACATCTTTCTAAAAGACCATAGTATTTTAGCCTCAGGACAATAGCATTACAAAAGGAGGGGGGGGAAAAAAAAAAAAAATCCCAGCAAAAAAAGAGAGTTAAAGAGGACCCGAATGAGCCAACAACATTTTACAGCTTATCTTCAAACTGAACATCAGACAAGAAGCCTAGGCATACTGTCGTATTAGGTCATTTATTGCACTACATTCTGATCCAAAAAAAATGAGTATTCAAGAGTTCCAACTTTTGGCATTTTTTAATTATGCTTCTGTTCAGTATGACATGAAGTTAGATGGTATAATGAAGGCCTACGGGAGACTATTAGCATAGTTTTTCTCAGACCTAGCAAATAATTTTAATATTTATTTTTTCATAAATGCTATATGCAGAATTAATAATTAAGAGTTTACAGTCAAAAGAACAGAACCCTGAAAATCAGACTATCATTGTTTAACATTTTTCACTTAATATTGCTCTTGTTTATTTTTTGATTTTAAGTAAAATCAGTAAATAAAAAAATTCTTTAAAAGGTATCTAGACTCTTAAGCCTCAAGACAGTTAAATTGTATAGAAAATACAATGCACAGTGCACTCAGAGAGAACACCATCCTAGGACAGCATCCTAGGTTTCATCATAAAGAAAAGAACATTCCTCAATTTTTGAAAAACTGACATAACTTACATAAATCAAAAAATGTAAAATTTAACGCTAAACTGTGGAAGCTGTAAGATGACGCATGGAACATAACTCACTATTAATGGGCACTACGAAGAAGATGATAACTGCTGAAAATCCCTTCTATAAGTATTATAAAACAGCTTATAAACAATAAATGCTGTCTAGTCTAACTGTAACGACACATGTCAAGTTCTAGAGATAATAACCTCTATTCCATCTCTGTCAGAAATGCTTTTCTTAAATTTTGGCCAATCACTTTTCTGTGTTCATCACTACAATGGAGATATTAATTACAGAATGAATGTATTTCACCTTCAATTTACAAATTGCTCGTGCAAAGCTTACAGTTTCCTTGCCTTTTTCTGCATAATTAATCATTTAATTCTAGATGACAATGGCTTTTTTTTTCCACTGAAACTTATTCAATTCTGGCTAATTTTTCTTGAAATATATGTGATGTCATGTTTTTCCTAATTGTGTAAGGATTATGCTAATTGTAGATTTGAACGAATTAAAATTCTGTTACCAGCCACAATATATTGGTGACATATATTTGGAAATAATGTCTCAGTTGTCATTAAGAATATGAAATAACTTTAGTATTTAATAATAATTTTTTTTTTTTCCCTTGGCTTTCCCTGGAACTGTAAGAAGTATCATGATGCTAGAAAGCAATTGGATGTTAACAATAATGGCAATAAATAATAAATATTTATATGCTTTTATTTACATAATATTATAATATTTACATTATTTACATTATATTTTTTAAGAATATTTGAGGATACTTGTTTTATTTTGATCCAGAAGAACAATTCTCAGGTTTGCAGTAAATTTGACAAATTTTGAAGGTCACCATTCCCACTGAACCATCATAAGATTTTCCCCAGAACCCAGGAATATTTCCAGAATATTCTTTTACTCCACAGTGAGAAGCTAGACAGAGAGAGACAGAAATAGTTCATGCAGAAAGGAGCAGTTAACTTTTCACTATGACAAGAAACATTTGGGTAGAAAATATTGGCCAAAATGAAAAAAAAAAAAAAAAAAAACGTAAAACATTTTAGCCTACAGAGCTGAGGTCACTGCAAAGTTAGGATGAGACAAACTTTCTATGGATCACCAGAAAGGCAAAACCAAAACCGAAGCAAGACAGCTGTTGTGTTCATCAAAGACATGCTGCTTTTTCCAAAATTACAATCTTTCTGGATCAAGTCAACAGAAAGTCAGGTTTTTTAGTGAACAAAATATGCCTTAACATTGTATAGAAAAGACACGATTATGTTATCTCATAGCAGCATGCTATATTTCAAAGACATTTTGGATTAAAATATTTTATCCTCACTTTAAAATGTTGCAGAAATAAGAGACAGAAATTAATCTTATCAAAATACTCAGAATATCAGAAGAAACAGTATTAAATTACTTGACTTTCATTCAGATATGTTGTGAACATACACTTAAGTGAATATTCATATCAAGATCTGCTTTGCTTCATTGTTTAATTTTTTGTGCATCTCTAATGTGAAATATTTTTTAAAATAAACCCCTTTGAATGGAAGCATTCAGAAAAGAACCTTGAACATATTGTGATGGAAAGCAAAATTAAATAGTACTTCATTTAAGCAGTAATTTATGTACCATGATTTAATTTCAAAATACCTTATTTTTAAACTCTGAAATCTACATTTATTTTATTTTCAAGCTATAAATTTGCCTTTAACATTCTTTGTCTTTGAATAGGGGTTCATAAAACCAATTTCAAGCTAATTCTTAAAAAAGGCTATTTCATTTTCTACTTAACTTGACTATGAGCAACTCTATTCCATGAATAAGTTAATTTCTTATGAACCAGTTTATACTTCATAATTGCTATTAGATTTTTATTTTCCTGTGGAAAAGAATAGAAAAGAGGTATAAATAGGGAAACAACATTGAAATAGAAGTATTTGTTAAAAGATGGGAGGGTCAAATTTTAGCTTAAATGACTTCCAGAAAGCCTTCATGTGAGTCATATAATGAATTTTTAAAAATTGAGCTGTTCTAGTTTAACCAGCTTTTCAGAAATAATTCAGTTTTTCTTGAGCAAAGCATAAGAAAATCAATTAGTATCTAGGGAATACAAACATAATTCTTATGTGTGAGTAAAGAAACCATTCAGGATAACAGCATGGAGTTTCTAATTTTAGTTGCATGTGAATCAAAATCAAGAGAGCTTCTGAATGGCAAAAAAATTATAAAATTATTTTGGTTAAACTATTATAGTTGTGAAACTTTTCTGTAACCTAGTGTGGGTTTTTTCTGTCAACACTGGAAAAAGAAGATATTGTGTGTTAGTGATCATGAAACATTTTTAACTCTTATGAAGATTTTTCTTTCTGTTACCGGTGAACTTAGAAGGTGTGGAATTAAAAAAAACAAAACCAAAAACAACCCAACAACAAAACAAACAAATTGACTTAGCATGCTTATATATGCAACAATACTTAATTTTTAGAATAAAAAACTGAACAAAGCCAGGATGAATTAAGGAACTGAAGTACACACTACACTTCATATAAAAGTGCACTGTCATCTTGAGATGTAAAGACTCACAGCTTTTCAAACCCCCAAAAATATACTTTTCAGTAAAGTAAAGCTTGTTGGTGAATAACAGGATGGTCAAATAGTAGGAAGAGGGTAAAATAGTTACTGAATAAGTATACTTTTTAATCAAAGAAAACACGACTGCATGTGCAATGGGCTTGCATTGCTCAGAGGCGATTTGACATTGTTTGATATTTCTCTGCAGTTTTTGAGTAATTTAGGTATGTATGAAATCATCATATTTTGTGTTATATATAATTTTGCCAGTTTACAGAATAAAACACAATAATGCAAAAGCTCTTTACACAGATTCCACTTGATATATTAAGAAAATACATGCATGAAGTAAGATGGTTATGTGCATGACATACATACACATACAAGCTGTCGTATTTCATACAGAAAAATATTACTGCACATATAATAAACCCTCCCTATGAATGTCAGCAGATTTTGGGATGGAGGAGTAGGAAGCCATATGATTTGGATGTCAGATTAAAATAAACAAATAAATCCCTAAGTAGTTAACGATACACAGATTAGGAAAAATGTGATTAATACTAAATATTTTTATACCATGATAAAATATTAGCTTCAATTACATCAAAAAAATAAAGGGAGAGAGGGAACTCTACAGCCACTGACAGTGGCAGTGTGTGCCTGGGATTGTGTCACGAGATATGCTGACCAAGATTTTTCCTGTCCACATGACATTTGTAACATTTCTCCTAAATGAGCAATTTCTGGTATCTAATGAAGGGTGAGTGCACATTAAATCTTTAGCACAATTTAGCTTAAAACGTCAGCCAACAAGAAATAAATGCATTGGAAATTAGCCTCCTAGAAACTCAAAAGTCTTCCAGTAACTCAGAGCACTATTAAAAATATTTTTATTTTATTTGAGCCTCATAAATATAGTTTCTTATTTCTTTTGTTTATGCCAGTGAAACTTCTAGAAGGTTTCCAGTTTATTGGCTCTCTGTAACCAAGTTCTCCCACTAATATGTCATCCTTGGCCGACGAACATCTTATTTTATTTGGGTTCTGAGGTTAATTTTCAAAGAGAATTAATGACAAAAACAAAGAACAATACTCTTTCCCTTGCCAGATGCTTTACTTACAGTGCATTAACAAGTTAAGAGATCTCGATTATTTATCTCAGTCTACTTTAGTAGATTGAGCCATTAGTTATGAAAAAGATTTAATGCTGTTAAAAAACTGAGATGAAATAGGGCAGTGACATATATACTGTTTGTCATTTTGGTTCCATAATTTCAAAGAAAATTTATTCCAGAAATAAATATAGCATTTTGTCTGACGGGGGAAAAGGAATAAGTTTTACAAAACAGAATTGGTAGGAGACAGTATAAGGGTATCCATTCAGTAATGACTGAAAAAATTCTGCTGCCCAGGAGATGTCTTCTAACTGATAATGTTAGCACTACAATTTACTTTTCAAGTTGAATTTTTGTAAAATACACAATAGTAGTGCAATAACTAAATAAAAGCTAAAGAGGTTAGGATACTGGTATGCATCACCAGCCATGACTTGTCAGTAACCACTTCCTGGATTTGTACTGCATAGTGTTAGGTTACCATCCAAGCTAGACAGGTTGATTTTAAAGTGGCACTAATGGCCATATGTAATGAAAGAAAGATGATATTTGAACCCTGGTTATATTTTTTTAAAAAGATCAAAAGTACATTTTACCTCTCTCCCAGGCAAAACTTGCTTTAATTTAGTCAAATTCAGAAGTTTTGAGTGGGACATAATTTATTAAAAGTCATCAAGTCCCCATCTGTAGAAATTGTAACTTTTTTTACTAAGACAGAAAGCATTTTTTCATTCTGTCCTGTTGAAGTTCCACCTGAACATGAGGAAGAACGACCTTACTGTGCAGGTTCAGTGCAGGGCTCTTTACTGTGCCCTGGAGCAGATTGTCCAGAGAGCCTGTGGAGCCTCCCTCACAGGTGATATTCAAGAACTTGCCAGTGTGGCAGTACAAAAGGCAGTAAAGGCCTTGGCTATATGTAAGCCCTCCTCAACAGTAAAAAAAACCATTTCTTTATCATCAATCTTTGTTACACCAGACAAAATCAGCACAAATTTTCATTCCATCATCTTTTGGTCACAGATTTTCTTCACTTAGTGAAGCCACTCTTCCTAGAATTTTTTGATTTCTTCATTAACCAAAAATTACAATAAATTTCAGCATTAAGTATCATAAAAAATGAATTCATTATCTTGCTTCTGCTAAAAGTTAGGGGGCTACAGAGAGAAGTTAATAACTTGCCTAACTTGGAAAGGTGTTGTAAAAGTATTTAATTGTTTTCTACCTTGTGTATTAGGAAGGTACATTAAATAGTGCTGTTTAACAAGTACACTTTTATACAGTGCACTCCATAAAAAATGTATATATTACTTTGGGGAAAATTATTTCTAAAAACATAGCAATTATATTGGTGTTTGCCTCTTCTTTTCCAAAGCAACTGTTTGCAAGAATGATACCTCACATTCTATATCTGCAATGATTTATGCAGCTCAGCTGAAGTGCCTATTCAATATGACAAACAATATAACCACCTAGCACAGTTTTTAGAAATTGAAGCTATTCCTCTTACACAGAAATTTATCAAGTAGTTGCAAAAACTTTACACAGTCAGCTAATAAGGAAAATTTAAGTTCACAGTAATAGGAAAATTATTGAAAAAGTACTGAGTCATCTCCAAAGGCCTAGGAAGAGAAAATGCCATGCCAGTAACGTGACTTTTCCATTCTTCCAAGTTGTTTTTCCTGAATTTCTGAAAACAAAGCCCTGATTTTCAGTTTCTGAACTTTTTTCATTGAGTTTGTTTTCAAAATCTGTGTCACTATATCTCCAATAACTAAAATTTATTCTAATCTCAGAAAAAAAAATCCAAAGCAACAAGTACAAATGCAAATTGTCCCGTAGACAAGAGATATTTCATATAAAAGGTAAAGTCAAAAAAGTCTAATCAAAAATTAAAAATCAAAATCAGAAAAGTAATCAAAATGGGCAATAGCACATGAAAGAAATTAAATAGATAAGTTAATTTTCTTGTGACAAGAAAAGAAAATAAATGTGCCTTGGATAAATTTTGCAAGATATGTACTTGGAAGATACATACTATGAACACAGGAAGAAAATCATCTAACCACTTGTGCTGCATTAAGCAAGTCCATTCAATCAGGCATTCATTTTTCTAGTGATGAATGTAGTTTGTTGTAAATTCAAACAGAAAACTAAAGTTTCTCTTAAAGTTCACAATCCCAAGTGTTAGTGATACAGCACAATAATCTTGGTGATGCATAGGCACAGATTAAGGGACCCTCAATGGCATCCTATGCTATGCATGGATCTGTGGCAGACCTCCCTCTATCTTTTTGCTAAATGAAAACACTCAGAAGTACTCAAGAACCTTTGATCCTTTGCATTATTTTATTGAAATATAACCTGGAATAATGGAACATGTTTAAGTGTAGATTCAAATTTGTTGAAGCAAATAAAAGTTTCAGAAAACAGACCTTGAGACTCTTGCTGTCATTTCAGCATGGTGCCATGTAGCTGCATGTCCACAGCAACTTCTGAACAAGTAAATGCCTCCCTTCATAAGAACATAGAAGTTGAATACCACTAGAGAGAAGGGAAAAAAAACAGCTTTGTGTTATGACCTGCCCCTGAAGATGGGGTCATTGACGTTCTTGTAATAGATCCCTTGGGGTGAATTTGAGTGAAATGACACTGTATGTATTTGTGGCACGTTTATTTTAGAACATTTTGGTTACAATGGAAAGGAGTTATGTAGCTGATTTTTGTTATTATCAATAGAAATATGACAATATAAAAATATAAAGAAAACATATAAGAAAAGGAAAGAGAGAAAGAAAGGATAAGAGTAGCTAGTGAAAAGGAAAGAAATCACCACTCATGGATCCAAAAATGACACCTGCTTGTTACAAATTTGGTGTCCATTGGTCGAAGGAATGGTCACAGTCATGATCTGTCTGGTCTGGGGAAAGACCACGAAACTCAAAGTTCAATGGGCTAATAAATATTCAGGTTCAGGTGGGGATGCCCAGGTACCTCCCCTAGGTGGGAGTTTTACACTGCCTGATGCAACACTGTGGATCATGCACAGTTGTCTGATGGAAGGCCCCAGAAATGAGTCTGAGGGTGCTTTGGGCATGTTTGATGGTTTATGGCCCCTTCTAATGACATGACCACTATTTTGCCCTGCTTCTCATATTGTGCCTTATCAGAGGGAATTGGTATAATAGAAGCCATCACATGTCTGCAGGATCTGATTCTTATTGGCCTTTCCCCTTATCTGGCCAGAAAACAGCTTGTTTAAGACATCACTCAGAGGTTATCAGGGACACAGGAAGTCACAGGGCTCAGCTGGTTTATCTAAACAGAGGTCAGCCTGTTGTGGTCATCCTCCAGCACTGGGTGCTCACAACCTCTGTCTTATGTGGATCAGAGGTTTTGCCATTACAAATCCAAAACTCTCCTCCTTGCCTTTGCTCGGGGACTGCAAATCTGGCCTTAGCCAAGCACCCATTGCTTTTGCAAATGTCTGATTGTTTGAGTCAATAACCATTAACATCTCAGCCTCCCACACCTTGGAGAAATATAAACTGCTGAAATTGAAAAGCAATTACTGGAAAGCAGATGAAGGAACATTAATAAGTAGAAGAAATACTGTAATTTGCTTTTTTTTCAATATCAAAACTCCAAAATTAAATATCTAATTTAGTTATCTCAAACTGTTAAATAAAGATAATTTTAAGATATGGTTTTTAATTCAGACTGGGATATTTTATTAGCTAATCAAATGCATTGCAGTGTTCAGTATATCTAGCTTCAAATAAATCTGAACTAAAATATGTCATAAATGCAAACATTTCAGATAGTTCTAAGTGTCTAAAGCAAGACATTGGATTAAAAAAATTTAAGCAACAAAATTAATGTGACATTCGTTCACTACTATGATGCAATAAACTGAAAATCAGAAATATACTGCAAATAACCAGGGAGGAGATGTCAGAGAAGAAAATAAAGAGAAAAAGGTTAAATATTTCTAAGTTTTCATTCATAGCAATTATTTTTATTATCTTTATTTAAAAAATTCCAGTTATTGACCATATATTATTCAGAAAACATTTTTGGTTTGGAAAATGGAAAAATTAGCTACAGGCATAGTTAATTTCCTGATAAAGTCAGAAGAAAAGTTTTAAGAAAGAACTTTCCTTCTCCTATACAGAGTAAATTATGATACTACTGGAATATGCTACTAATAATTCACTGTCCAAGAGGGAAATCTCCCTTTTCTGTTCTTCCTCATCTGACTTCTGCTACGCATAAAAATCTATAATAAGAATGCATCTTTATTCTATATACATATATATAAATAAATAAGAAAAGGGTCAAGGGAGAAACTAGTCCAATGTGAGTATGGGAAAGTACTACAAGCAGTTAATAAAATCTCTTTTCTCTAAAATCTTTGGTGAGCTGTTCAGTTTGGATTTTTTGCTGCTAAGATATACACATTTTCACTTTGTTGTTATTTTCCCAGCACGTATAATACTGCTAAGAAATGGAAATGCTTTAGCAAAGTAAAAGCATGCCAATGTTGTTATCTCTCTGGTCCCCATTTAGAAATTTCCTAGAAATGAACAAAAATACTATTGTGTCAGATAACCAGCATCCATAAGTTGCAGACTGTAAAACTTGGAAATTCTGTGGTGACACTGCCTTAAGAATTTGCTGCAAACTTGCTTCTAGCACCTTTTTAAGGGTGGTCTAAGATTAATTTGTCTACAAAAATAAAAACAAAACTCAACAGGTAAAAGCAATTTCTAGAGGTCTATTTTGCTTAGCTGAATAAGTGCCTGGCAAGATCCAACGGCTGGGGTTCTTTTGTTTATCTGTTCATTTGTTTGTCTGTTTTGGTTTTTTAATTGGTCAATTTAATTTGGCAATGTAAAGTCTCCCAAAGACATTTATAAGATCCCTGCAACTGTTTAATTTTCATATTTACTTTGGGTCCTTTTATAAAGGCATTTTAAGAGTTTTTATTAAAGCTTAAACATAGAAGCGAATTTCCCCTATCCTATTATATTAGCTGAACAAAGTGGTAGCTTATGACCTTCATTATTAATTTCTTACTCCATTTCTTTATACTTTTTTCCTTTGTTTTCTATGACAGAGAACTTTCAATGCAAATGTCTTTCAAATAAATGTTGATGTTAACTTTTAAACTCAGGGATATAGCATTAACTGGAGATGGATATCCCAGTTCAGTAACAGGCACTTACAAGACCACATCTGGAAACTCCAGTTTCGGACTGCTTGTACAAGGGAAATAATGCACTGGAGTGAGTTCAGCAGAGGGCCACAAGGGTGAGGAAAAGTTTAGCTTTAAGAATTCATTGCTCTTGACATCTACCTTGAAGGATGACAGGGTGAGCTTACCTTAAGTAATGGCCAGATGCCCACCTATCCACAGTCTCACACACACCACACCACCCCACCCCCCCTTTACAACAGGTCAGGTGAAAAAAGAATCAAAAGGTTCATGGATTGAGATAAAGACTGGGGTATCTCTTATGAATTACCATCGAAGGGGGAAAACCAAAGTAAATAACTGCCAAATTAAAAAGATTTGAGGAGTGAGAAACAAAAGCAAAAGTTCACACATCACCTGTGCCTACTCCTATCCCCCTCTTTTTTCCCAGGTTTACTTTCACTTCTTCATCTGCCACTCCTCTGCCTCTTCCCCTCTTTTGTGAATGTGTGGCTTCCATTACTGTAGGCTTTGTCACCTTCAAAGGTATTTTCATAACCAGGTTTAATATAAATGCCCCAGTACACCCTCCAAGCAAAGCAGGGGGATGGGGAATGGGGTGCTGTGGTCAATCCGTAGCAGCTCCTCTCTGCTGCTCCTCCCTCCTCACACACTATATGGGCTCCAGCCTGGGGCATTTCCATTACCTGCAGTACTGCAAGACAAGCTTACTACAACATGGGCTCTCCATGGGATGTAGATTTCCTTGGGGCATGTCACCTGCCCCACCTCATCCTTCTCTTTCCCCTGGCTCAGCCCTGGCTGCCGGGCAGCGTTTTGCCCTCCCTTGCCCAGGCTTTCCCCGGGGCTCTCTCCCGCCCGCCCGTGGCTGAGGGGCTCAGCCGTGCCCTGCGCTGGGGCTGCTGGCAAAATCTTGTTTGTAGATGCAAATTTCATGCTGAAATATCAGTAGGAAACATATGTGATGTATTCTACATCAATTAGCTTATTTTTATGTAAAGTGGATTATAATAAAATAGTACTAAATGCCTTACTGGTTTCAAGATCAATGAAATTTCAAGAAAATCAAAAGCTTACCAGCCCTGTAAGAGAGAGCTTTAGATTCTTCCTAGTCCACATATATTTGAGATTCCTTATGAACTTTTGACTCCAGTACAAGTTTTCATTTTCCCAGCAGCTTGAGGGTAATGCCCATTATTTTTTCGTATGGCCTCAAACATAGCCTCCCTGCTGACACACATCTTTCCATATAAATGTTTCAATAAGGCATTTCTTTCTAAACTAGGAGCTACTGTGTTGATTTCCAGAAAAAACTATGCAGAGACCAAATACAATATCTTTCTCTCTTCACAGGAAAAAGAGAACCCTTTATAATGAAGTCTTTTATTTTATATATAACTTGTGAAAGAAAAATAATTAGGAAACCCACAAACAAGCAAAAAAAACAAATTAAAAAATCTCAATCCCCAAAACCTCTCAAGCACTTCACATCAAAAGTTAAATTGAAATTCCAAAAAAGCACATTTTAGGTGGTTGGATGGTTAGATAAGGATGAATGGCAGCATGGTAGGATAGATGGATGGTAGCTAGGCAAGATAACATGGCAATTGTGATTATGCCACAAAAAGGAAACCTTAAAATAGAGCAAATTTTCTCAAAAATACAGCAGAAAAATAACAGCCTGAAAGTGTAATGTCACAACCTAACCTGTTTAGCCTTCAAGGCTTACTAGATATCAGACTTTGCATCACACAATATGTTTCACATGTAAAATGAAAAGGAAAATAAAAAAAAAAATGCCTAGCCCATAAACACATTGTGGGAATAAAAAGATTAAGCTATACAAATCTCAGTGGTTTTGACAATGTAGGTTGTATTTAGCTTCTGACCACTGCTTACAATTGAGATGCAAGTTGAAGTTGCAAAGGTAATCAAATTAGAAAAATGGGAGTTAATTAAGTTCTTGCAATGAGAATCCCAAATTTTCTCATGAAAAGCCAGGCAAGACTTTACTTAATCAAATGTCACAGTGACTTTGATAATATTGATCTCATTGCTCACTAACACTTAGGGAGTGTTAGTTGTAAAGGAGAAAAGTTAAAGGATCAAACCAGTTATTGAGGGAACATATGCACATCAGGTTCTAATAATTAAATATTCTAGTGACATTTTACTTTTAGAGAATTGAAAAGTCTGATTTCTATCTTCCTAAGTGTTATAAGTCCTCATCCTCTGCAAAAGGTATTAAATATCTTTATTGTCAAGCTAGTTTTACTGATGTCAGCATAAAGATATTACCTTCCATTGGATCCATCTCAATATTTGTCACATGATTTCCTTCCTATTCTGGCTTTTTCCTTCCTATTTCTTTTAAATCACAGCCCTTCCTCATCTCAGCCAGTGAAAACTGCAAAATCTCTTCACTCATTTTGCAAGCTTTCTCTACTTTACAGCTAAGTTACCACCGTTCTGGGGGAAAAAAAAAACCAAACAAACAAAAAAAAAAACACCCTACACTTCCTCTTGGCTCATCTCATAGATACTTTCAACTCTCTCTTGATCCATTTCTGTTCCGATTAGGCTTCTCTTGGTTTCAGGCCATTTCCCTGTTAAAAGCTCAGGAAGTTCTATTCTCAGTAGTCTGACTCCTTCCCTCATTCCTCTGGAGCTGAAGTCAAAAACAGTTGCAAACTGGAGTTCTTTTTTTCTACTTTTATGTTAACAATTTTCCAGGTAAAATAATTAAGATTTTTCTTCATCTCAAAATCTTTTAATTAAATTAATTGCATTTTTGTGATGAAATCTTCGAAACTGTTGGGTTATCTATGTAGCAGGCAATATATGTTCAGACAGTTCCCACACTTCTGCCTATTTTGCTTAGAATTTTTCGTATTTATCCAGTGATGAATGCAAATATACAATTCACTTACCTGAAATATTTTTGTCCAAAATTATCTATGAGCCCACTTGTTCTACTTAGACACTACCTTGGCTGAAATACTCATTAATGTTTTTCCTTTTTAAGACAGATGAGATACATCCACATTGTTTAACTATAAAAATATAATTTAATTTTTTTTTTAATTTTTAGTCCCCTTGTATTCAGAGGTCCTGGTCAGGAACAAAAAACTTTTCAGTTGAATTTTGAAATTAGTTTAGAATGACAAAGAGAAGACTGTTAAGCAGCAGGAAATTTAAAAACAGCATGCTCTTTTACTAATGGCTCAATGCAAGAGACCACTACTGAGTGAATCTTTGTAAACTCTTCTGGAGGAGGTGGTTGCAATTGCATTAAATAATCAAGTGCTTTGTAATTAAGTTAATATGAAATATTTTAACAAAACCTAGGATGGCAGCAACCCACTGAGTTAGTAATGATTTCTAAAAATTCTACTTGAAAAACTACTGACCATATATTTTAGAACTCTTAATGAATCTTAATGAATTAGGAGTGTTTGCCTATTATTATGAAAAAGTTTTGCAATGGCACAGGTAATTTTGGAAGCCATTAAAAGAAAGAAATTCCTCACATCTTTTAAAGTTGGAAAGAAAGAGGAGTTACAGATCTAAGGAAAGGCAAACAAAGATTATTTGGTTTGTTTTGTTTTTACCGTGGTCATCTTTACTTCAATCAGTTATGAGGTCTAATTCTTTCCCTTTCCATCATAAATTAAAAAAAAAAAAAAAAAAAAAAAAAAAAAAATTAGTTTAAAAAAAACCTAAAGCAATAACTAATTTTAAAATGCCATAGGTGAACACAATATTTCCATAATCTATTTTACTTTATATATGCTTCTGTATGTTTTTCAGACTATAACCTAGGTATATGACAACTGAGCACAAACAGAATACTTGGAATTGGTGCATGGCACTTTGAAAGCATGTTATGACTATGGTGCCTTGGTGTGATGGCAAAAGTGGGTTATTTCAAAATTGTAGAATTGTGAGAAATTGCTATAGCATTATAAAATACATTTCTTAAATCTACCAGCTGAAAAGCCAGAAGCCGTCTGCTGAAATATTTGCTTTTGACCCATGAAGACATATCCACAGATACAGTCAACTAGTTAATGTGGGTGTTTTTGAAGAATGGTTAAGACATGAGGTAGACCTTAACATAAGCAACATAGCCAGTCACTTAGGGTAACAAAATAACCTTTCCCGGGTACTTTGCCCAGGCTGTATCCCTGGAAACCCACAAAGCTTCCAATCTTGTTTGCGCTAAGGAAAAGCCTCTCTAGTCATGGTCAGTCATGAGCAGAGGTGATTCTTTCTAACATTAATAATTTGTATGTCCATGCTACTAGCAATAACAGAAACAGGGGTTGCTATCCCTCTCCATTCTTCTCCATGATTTCTTGTGAATAAGATAATAAAACTCTGGCATATCACCCTTGAGCAGTGATGTTCAGTTTTGCCCACACTGTCAAGCAGTCTTCATTTGCCCCATCTGTGCAGCATCCATCTCTCATTTTGTACAAAGACTAACTCAATCAGAACATTAAAGCCTTTGCCTCTTAATTCTGCTTTCATTTTTATAATTGCCTGTCATAATCACTAGCATAACAGCTACTATTTCTAGCAAGCGCAACAGAGAAAAAAAAGCAAGAGGAAAATTCCTTCTAAATAAGGATTCTGAATTTCAGTTTCACAGTGTAGAGGCAATCCTTTCCAGGGCAAGCTTATATTGTGATTATAAAGATGTTTGTGGAACTGCCTTTGATAGAAATATTAACTATTTATCACTGAAAGGGAATTTACTAGTATCTATTTACTAATAGCAGTGTGACAGTGCGATAAATATTCTGTTCTGTGTGTGACTAAGAGAATTGAAGATTAACGAGTCGTAATTTTTCCAGATCGCTAAACTGAGTTTTTCTTACTATCTGCATTTCTCTGTTCCATATAATTAAAAAAAAAAGAGAAAGAAATATCTTCATTGAATTGTTTTTGTAGTTTCCAAGTGGGGAGTGAAATCCTGCTGAGCAAAAAAAACTTCCCTTTGGAATAGACGTGTTTGTAAAGGAGAAAACCTTGAAAACAAAAATCACCATAAGCAAAGCTAAATTTTTAAAGACGTTTTTCAAATAAAATGCACACTTATGCATTTATAAGAAAAATAAAAAGTCTTTTAAATTAACCACAATGAATACATAAAAAATATCTTCCACAATGGATTGTAACAGAGGCAATTCAGAAAACTTTTTTAGGAAACACAGCACTTTCTAGTTTATTTGTGATATTGCTGCAGACTTTTTGATTTTTTTTTCAATTTAAATCTTTAACGTGTGAGTTAGAGACTATTATCCACTTTTCCATTTAGTTTTCAAAAGTTTTCAAAAACGCGTTCTTTTTTCCTGTTTGTTGCTCCATCACATGGTGTTGATCCACACCACATGCTCTTCTAACATCACCAACTTTACCTTTTGCTTGCCTACTTTTCTGCAAAAGTTTGCAAATATTTCAGTTTGCTTGTGACCTCTCCAAGTAGCCACTGAACTCACTTGCAGTTCTACTCTCCCTGTATTTCATGTGTAGCTAGCCCTCAGCTGTGAATTTTTTGGGTAAAATATCTTCACATGAATGTGCAGAGTTTGCGTTGGAAGCATGCCACAAAGGTACCTTTTAGATTTCCTTTCCACGTGTACTCAGATGTAAATGAGTATCTAACTCTTATGCATGTAAAGGACGTTGGCCTTCTAATTTTTAAATAGGGAACACTTAAATATTGCAATGGATAAAAAACCTTGGTATTTTCTCTAAATCATCTCTAAATACTTAGCACATATAAGGCACATTTATTCCATGTAATACATACTGTAGAAAGTTCATATCCAAGTAGTTTTCTAACCAGATGGGGATGAAACATGCTCAAGTACACTAGTTACCTGACACTGTTTCAATAGGGAATTAGAACACAGGAACACAATTTTTGAAGATCGCATATAACTAGTCAAGAATTTCTGTGCAAGATCAAGAGGTCAGTACACTCATGAGTAAATGTCTAATGTCTTCTGCCAAGAAACAAAAAGTGTTCTGAAAAGTGTTTTACCATTTCTTGCTCTTGCAGATTAAAGAAAATCCCACAGATCTCTCCTTGACATTTTCAAGGTATATCATTTCATTTTATGGTAACTTCAATGAGCTTCAGCTCCTCATAACTTTCTTATGATGATATTTTTTAGAAAAAATATACAAAGCAAGTAGTTCAGAAAGAATTTACCCATTGTTGATATAATTATTTGTAAATAAAATTTTAAATAAGTGTAGAAATTAAAAATGTTTAATAATCATACACTTTATGAACAGAACCTTGTAAAGACAAGTCTCCATTTAGGGTTTTCTTACAGAAAACACTCTTTCTGCTGTGAGTTTTTTTTATTCTGAGAAGTACTCTACATTGCTAGAAGACCTGCCATCACTGGCTTGTAAAAAAAAATAGTTTTTGTTTGTGGGTTTCTTTTTCTTACACTTCCTTCTCATAATTTTTTAAGTCATTCAACAATTAGAAAAGGCCAGTAAAAAACATCTGACTGCAATGGTGATTATGTCTAAAATTTCACTATATGTTTTCAGATTCCTTGGCTACACTGATAAATGACTGTAATAGAAGTGATCTAAGACAAAAGACTTGGGAGAAATATACATGTTGCTTTTTTCATAGATAAAACCCCCCAGTCATTCCATTTTCCATGCATTAGCATTTTATGTTTGAGAATTTTTCCTCTAGAGTTATATAAGTTCTCATGTGCAAGAATTCAAGTTTTTGCTTGAGTCTTTTACCCCAAGAGTAGTTTCAGCCCCTATATCTCAGTCACCTTTTGGGCATAGTTTTAAGTTAAAGCAGTTATATTTTCCATGTTCACTAAAAGCCTAAAATAATAGCTGTCAGGCTTGTGAAATAGTATAGAAACATCATTAATATACTCTTCTATTACATAATGAACAGGATGGAAAAGCAACGTGTCACACTACGACATGAAATGAACACATACACTCACTATGACTCTCTTTGCAAAGAAAGGAGAAGAGGAAGTTTATTGTATTACCCCGATATATACACCATTTCCAAGGTGAGCAGGGATTGGAGGGTGGAGTTGCCACCTCTCCAACCACACTGGACAAACCAAGAGTACATCAATTCTTGCTTCCTCTAGAAAGAAATGCAAAACAATCATGGTTTACATGAAAGTGTGTGAGAACTCCACTACAAGAATGCAAAACATCAGAATGTAAGAAAAACTTTCAAAGATCAGGGTGACAGGAGAGAGAGTAAATAATTTGTTTCTTCAGTTCGATTGCTGACTACTATCTCATACACATCAGCAAAAATGTGTTTTTCTGTAGGGTTTTTTTTTTTGGGGGGGGGGGTAGTTGGTTTATTTATTTTGGTGTTTTTTGTTGTTCTGGGTTTTGTAGTTTGTTTTGACTGGGAGTATCTTCCTGAAATAAGTGAGCATTTAAATATTTGGAAAACAATGAAAATTTTTAATATAAGCTTATTGATTAGGTTTTAGTGAGGACATTTAGCCAGGATAAAATTAACACTAGTAGGAATTCAAGTGAATAGGTACTTTGTTTTTAATGGCTAGCAGCAGGATGCAGATGTCCTAGTTTTCAAGCTATTTATATGAAGTGAGTTCATCTTTACCTTCCCAGCCTGTGAGAGAGAGGCTCTTTAGTAAGAACCAATCTTACTGAACTCTAACACAGAACATGAATTATAATGTAACATTTTTACTGACACTACTGATCCACTCAAGATCCATATTAACTTCATAAAGACTCAAATTCCGGCTTTAAGAAATTATGGAAATAATATTTGAGGTTTGGTCTAGTTTATATTTCATTTTGCCATTTCATAGTATTTTTATCATTTAACTTGTCAGGGTACTCCTAAATCATCCACAATAGCCAGAATTTCCTTGTAAACTTATGAGCATTAAACAGTTTCAACTGTGCCCTGAGAGAAAGTTATTGAAGAATCAGCTTTCTGTTGGCTGATAACTTGGGCATAGATACAGAAGCATGAGAAAGATTCTTATTAAATATTTTCTTCCTCTAACTTGGATCTCAACATAGATGTGAGTAAATTATGTGACTATTCTCTACCTTCCAGTAATATCAATGTTTATATTATAAATATAGTAGTAAAATGAGAGATTTCTTTCTGAATAAAAATTAACTATTACTGGTCTTGATAAAAAAATAAAGAAATATGAAGTTAACAAGTAGGTCTTTTATATCAAGCCTTACAAAATTATTGACTCTTGAGTAGGAGTTAATACTTGTTCTTGATTGCATACAAAAGTAAAACCTTGAAATGTGACTTAAAAGATTCATGATTTTCATTTCCAGTACACACATTCTTGAAGTCTTTATCTAATACTCATATTAATATCTGCATTTCATATGACAGAAACAATTTTGACACTAATGGATAAGAAGACACTTAGAGTTATAATTTGAAATATGACTGCAAAATTTGCTCCAACTTTCTGTACTGTGTGTACTTAAAATGTTTGCAAAAAAATGGTCCTTATCATCATGAAAACTTTTTGTGTTTCAAGGCAGTCATTCAAAAAGTTCAAAGATCAGTTAATAATAATAGAGAAATATTTAATTTGGTTTCCATACTGAGAGACTATCACAGCTTTCAAAACAAAGTCTTCACAAGGTAGAAATTACTTTATTAAAATTATCTACATTCAGTTAAATATCTTAGAAACTGGGAAACTGTGGAAGAGTTTTTAAGTGACACAATCAAATTTTCTACATAAAATCTGCTTTCAGTGGGTAGCTAATATACTGAACAGAAACAAGAAATTAAGTTTGAATGATGCCCTTTCTCAACAGTGGTCAAACAGTCCTTTCATAAACAGTAATTTTATTTTTTTAACTGAGTGTCTGCACTACTTCCTCTGCAGCAGAAACAAAAAGTAGTCATTTCTTAAAGACACTATTCATGTGTCATCTTCTTGTCTTAGTCCCCCTGCATCCTACAGAATCTTTGTTAAATAAAGGTACTTGTGCTTAATTGAATTAAGGGTTTAATTGAATTTGCTTTGAATTCTGAGTTCCTAACAGTGCAGCATAAACAGTCTCTTGTAGTAACATTCCATAAACCACAAAGTCAGGCTATCTAGGTGTTAAAGTATTCTGCAGTGGATGAATGCATTCAGATAACAAGGAAGAATCAAACTGATTAATAGGACCCAGATTAGTCTTGCACTACTCAAACAACACCCCAGAGATCCATTGCCATCTGGCCTGCTGTCTTTTCCCTGAAAGAAGAGGAATACCTGTTTACTTACTAGCTGCTCATAGCTTGGAAAAGAAAATAATGTTACTGCTGAGAGGACAGATCAGTGGCTAGCATTGTCCTCCTAGAGACTGGCTGTACATCTGAGTTTCTGCAGTGTCCTGACAGTTCCTCCCTTGCTCCTCTTTCCACACTGCACAGAGGAGAGGTGTGTAGGTTGCTCCTAAGGCCGAGAGAAGGAAGATGTTAAGTGCTCCTGCCAGATGAGTAGATGAAAAATAAAAGGAAAAACAATGGGAGCACAAATTCAGCCCCTGAAATTGCCAGCTTTGTACTGTGCCAATGTGTGACTGTGTAGGTCTTATATAACTGAGAGAAATTAGCACACAATAACAGAAACACACAAACAAGAATGATTTTCATGTGCCTGGAGGAAGAGAGTTCACCCTTATGTTTAAAGCAATGGAATATAAGCTGACACAAACAAAAAGAAAAATTAGCACAACAGTGCAAAAACTTCCTTAAAAGTGCCTTATGTTTGCTTTTCAACTAAGAGTACATTTTATTACTGAATAAATGCATTAATTTTGGAGAGTTAAAAACCTCCACTCAGAATTGGTGGATTTCTAGATTCATGAAACTGCAAATTCAAAGAAAAATGTCATCAAGAACCATGTCATTCACACAGATCAAACCTTCAGTTTCTTGGGTTTTTTAATGTGCAATTCCTTTATTTCTCTCTCATTTTCCAGTGTAAATAGTGTAATCTTTCATAAATATAATTCTGGAGGACCTTCTGTTTCCTTTATCATGCATTATATCTCCAACTGTATATAATTTAAAAATAAACAAACTTAATCCCTCACCACACATTTATGTTTCCAGCATTTTATCTTATTTATGCTTTCAGAATTCACAGAAGAACAGTTTTCTCTCAAAAAAATGTTTTCAAATATCAAGAATGACTATCCATTAATATCGATCCATTTTTATTTTCAGTTTCTTTATGAAAATTATATGAAAAATATTTGTTAGGGTAAGCAAGTCATGTGGTCTGATATGCAACATATATTCCATACAATCCTGAACATAGGGAGGTGAGAGATTCATATATTTGCAATGAAAGGAAAGGCAAATGTGGTAGAATGGTGATAACCTGCTGTATTAGAGTCTGTTCAGTTTAGACATAGTCACAGGATCACATCTCCCCAGTCAGAAAATGGAACAGACCTTTTATTTTCAGAGAAAGAAAATAGCCACTTAGCCAGTTGTTATTAATGCAAACACCAAACTGTCCTACCATATATTTTCAGATTGAAGGATGCTACTAGCATGCCCTAGATTTATAAAGTTTTAGAGGTAAGAGAAAATAAAGGAAACTGCAACATACAGTGAATAAAGAAAAAAATACTTTTAAAGTAAAATTGCTATGTATATTATGTTACTCACCTACCATCATTACTTGGTTGCTTACTGTGAAAATAACTTCACAGTACAATAGATGAATGCTTTTCTTTACAAGGTCTCAAAGCTGAATACAGTAGGCATTTTAGATTTAAAAAATTTACTAAGAATGATGTGCCTGATTTTTCAGCTGAAATATCAATGCATAAATGTTACACTAAATATCTGGGATAGGTAAAATTTTCCTGCATGTTTAAGAGACATCTGAGCAATTAAATAACATCTTGCCTCAGATAAAACACTGTTATATTGCAGAATTTTATGGAACAATTTCCAGCGAATAAAGAATCTACGTGTTGTTCTTTTCACATAAAAAACAGTCTTGTTCAGTAACCTGAAAAATGTCTTACAAAAATTGCTAATGTACAGAGTATCATTAGTACTAAATAAATAAACCTCAAACAATGATATGATTAGCTTCAAGTGACCTCTTAAATCAAGAAGCCAAATTCAGTTTGTTTTTCCCCTCTGCATTAACAAACTCTGTAAAAGTGTTAGGCAGTTTCAGTTATCTTTATCAACTACACAACCCAGAACATAAACTGTTGCAATAAGAATAGTTCAAAACAGCTTCAAAGCAAAAAGCTGTAGCTGAAATTAGACTTTGGAATTCTTTTCTACCTTATAATACATTCTGTGTAGAAAGAATTTGGTTTAGGCTGATTGAACGTCCCATTACCAATTCACACTGCAGTTATTTTTTGTAAATGTGTCTGCAGAAGTGCTGCATGCTATTGAATGTAAAGTGGTGTTATAGGCTTTAAGAAATTCAAATTAGAATATAATATCACAAATATACAAAAACTTCACTTTTAGATTTAAAAACTAGATTTCTTTCATGTAAAAGTTCTGATCTGTCCAGAAAAAAGAAAGAAAGAAAAAAAAAATAAACTTGGATCATTATTATTTTGAAAATAAATGTTTAAGACATCGATAACAAATGTAAAAAAAAAAAATCTTAAAATCTTAAAATCATAGAATGTGCTGATTTGGAAAGCACCCAGAAGGATCATTGAAGTCCAACTTCTGGCCCTGCACAGGACATCCCAAGAATCATACCATGTTCCTGAGAACATTGTCCAAATTCTTCTTGAGCTCTGTCAGTCTTCGTGCTGTGACCACTTCCCTGGGGAGATGTTCCAGTGCCCAAACACCCTCCAGATGAAAAGCTTTCCTCTGATATTCAACCTAAACATCCCCCAACACAACTTCAGGCCATCCCCTTGTCTTTACTGGTCACTGACACAGAAAAGAGTAATACCACTGGAGACCTTTCCAGTTTTGGACACAGTGGTCCTCATGAGTCCAAGGAAATTCATAGAAAAACCATTACCCATGTCCAATGCCTCAAATACCAAACACCTACCACAGATCCATTGATTACTATGCCCTATAAGAATACTTGGAGGAGGCAAAGAAGATACAACACACTGCTGTATTTTCTGGGGTATCAATGCTTAAAATAGAGAAAAACATGCACTCTAGCCTCATAGCTCTGACAAAAATATGGCGTCTTACTAGATTTAAAAATTTAGTTGTTAGTTACCATTTCTCAGGACATAACAAAGTCTTTTCACATAATTGATGCTAGTTAGACAACTCTCAGGATAAAAATGTCTTCTTGCCACACCATAGTGCTAGTAGTAACACTAAATTAGATGATACCTATGCAACAGTTAAGTGCCATGTAGCCCAACAGAAGTATACTGTATGCTATAGGAATAAGGCAGACCTTCATGGTCTTAAAAAGAATATGTGTCAATTACAAATGAAATTACTCACATTTTAGAGGATTGTTGGAAAGAAAGTAAATTTGAGAGCAGCATAATCAGAATGTATAATCACACTAATGAAAAAAATGCTTCTAACATATCAGCTAGGTTGACATAAAATATTGGTGTTCAGAAAATCAGTAGTTTATATTTTTGCAAACATTAGAGATAATTTCAGTTAAAGTATTCAAAATATTTTTCCATTGAAAACATTCCTACTTTTAGAGCTTCTTAATGTTAAGAAGCTAAAACCCTTTTCCTTGCTAAATTACATAGAAATTCATTCTGTTGTAACTATTTTTCCATGCTATTGTTGAATGTAATTTATTTTCTTACCTACCTACTTACCATATGTGAGCTGTAGAACTAGATCAGTGTGCTGTATAAAGAAAATAAAGGTCATCCTGAATGGGAGTGCACAGATGCTACAATGGATTTACACAAATAACTTACAGTCAGTTATAAGTGGCCTTAGTAAACAAAATGAGATTTATTCTTCTATGCTTACCTTTCATTTCTGAAGCCGACAATAGAAAATTAGCTACTTTCCAAACTTGTTTTATGTCATATGAAGATTTCTCTTATGTTAATTTACCAATGAAGATACTTTGAAAGAAAAATATAGATGTAGAATAAACTATACCTGTGGAAGCAATTCTTCTGGTATAAGGGTAACAGATGTAAAGAACCAGAGGTTATCATGTTAATCTGTGTAGACTGAAAATAATTCTGCAAAGAAATCTAAGATACTCAGTGTATATTAGTTTTTCAGGGAAAGGACAATTGCTATTATTATCCCTGTACATTTCTTTTAGGTTATTTGCTTTCCTCTCTTCCAATTAAGTATGTAATATACATACTGTATATGAAATATATTTACTGTAATACAAGACAAGAAAGAGGAAAAATACTGCTAAATATAAAATATAAGTGTTTTTCACAAGGATGTACTCTTCATTGTAAGTAATTTCTAAATTTGTCTAAATTGGACTTAAGGTTGTCCTGGTTTGAGACAAATTTGGAAGGGAACTTCCCAAAGGCATGTTTTCCTAAAGGGCAGAACTCAGCAGCCCCTCCTCCAACTGGTTCAGGAGATAATATCCTTGTAGAAACGTGGAAAAAAAACTGTTTATTTAACAATAAAAGTACTCACAAACATGGGAAAAAAAAGAAAAAGAAAAAAAGAATATTAAATAATGAAATCTCTCGTTGTTTTGAAGAGCTGGTATAGTCAGAAAGTCCTGCTGTAGTTTAGAGACAGAGTCATTGGCTCGGCTCTCTCCCAGTCTCTCCGGCATCCAGATCCGGTGCCCTGGCTGCAGTGTAGCTTTGGGATGGGGGTGTGGGCTGTAGTTCTGGTGCTCCTGGACTGAACAACAACTGAACAGTTCCAAAAAAACTTCTGGCCTCAGCTAATTAGAAAAGAACTAACTAAAAGCAAAGGAGAGCTCTCTCCCACTGTCTGTGCTCCAGACAACACAGTCCATGAAAAAGGAAGTCCTGAGGAGTAAATGGAAGCTTCTGCAGACAAACTACACACTATGACCCACCCACTTCACTCTTGGAACCAATATCAAAGGCACAGAATTCAATATCTGGCAGTAAAGCAGAACAGATGACTGAGGATCCTGGGCCATACAGCCACCCCAGGACAAAGGTATACGAAACTACAGTTCTAAAGCACAGGAAGGAATGTCACTACTGTCTGTGTCAGACTAGAAAACCCTACTATTCACTTCAGTACTTTATGAAAGTACGTAATGCAAAACGTGATAATAAAGTGTTTCTTTCTCCAAAGCCCACTCCTACTTAAAGGGTTGAACAAAGGTCAATTTAGGTATTGGTATGTTGATAAATCTAGAGGGTGTTTTTTTGGTTTTGCTTTTTGTTTCTATGGCCTTTTATATTTCCTAACTTGTTGGAAAATAGGTACTTGTGCAGACTAATTAATCAGAAGAGTTAATGGTCATATTGATATGTGAGTCATTTTTAGGAAGGAAGATAGAACAAAGAATTGAACAGGAATTTAAACCAAGAGAAAAATAAAGAAACTAAATTGACAAATATCATTAATACTTTCCATTATTAGATGCTCATATATAGAAATTAATGAATTTTAATAATACTGTGACAATCCAGGTTTCCTTTGTACTGAGTTAAAATTATCTAAGCAGGACTAGCCAAGTAAAATTTAATCTTTAAACTTGACTTGTGGCCTCTACAACAACTTCAGGTTTCTGCATGAAACCTACCAGGCTCCTGGGAATTTTGCAAGCTGTAAAAGAGAGTAGCATTTTGTTTCTGGGAAAAAGAAATTTAAAAATATAAAATTCAAATTAACATGGTTTTATTCTCTCCTTTGGTGTCTCAGTAGTTTTCCCAAATGCCTCAACCCATTATATTTCATCATCAAAAAAAAAGATTATAAATATGATCAAAATAATAAATTTTAAGTACAGAACAGTAGATAAAACAAACATTGATCTTTCCATAAAAAAATGCATTCTTAGGAGCTGCTACCTAGGAAAACAAATTTTTTATTAAATCAAAGCATTTCACAATGTTCTACTCCATTCAGAACAATGGAAAGGGCTTTCGTAGGAGACAGCCCTTTATTCAGCTCAATTTATCACTTAAGAAATCATTCCTAATACAATCCACACTTAAATTATTGCTTGATGAATCACATCATGCCTTAGCCATGCTGGCAGAAAGCCCTTCCCAGAAGCAGAGTACATTTCGTCACCTCACATCGTGTTATCACATTATACCCTTTGCGTTGTGAAGGATAAGAATGTCAGTCTGGATAAGGCAGAGGAGAGATATGATTTCTCACAGATAGATAATATAGACAGTTGCTTATGCACTCCTCCAAAGAGAAACAATGTAGATAACGTTTTCAAGGGAGTCATCAGAATTGTAATGGGCACACAGTTTTTCCAAAGATATACAGATCATTATCAAACATTTCATATTTCCTTACATGTCCCCTGGGGTGCATGTACATGGTGGTGAGAGAAGTTCAATAACACACTGTGAAAACAAAACAAAGATAAAAAAAAAATTAGCTTCAGAGTTCTACTCTGCCTTTGATCCTAAGAGAAACACACACCTTGCTTTGCCTAGGCATAATAATTCTGCACTTGTGTAATAACAGCATGCAATGCTAAAGGCTTGAGAAAGAGTGTCTGGAAAGCTGTCTGGTGGAAAGGGACCTGAAGATGCTTGTTAACATCATGAGTCAGTGTGTGCCCAGGTGGCAAAAAAGGCCAATTAAATCCTTCCCTATATCAGCAATAATGTGGTTGGCAGGACCAGGGCAGTGATTTTCCCCCTGTACTCAGCACTGGTGAGGCTGCACCTTAAGTCCTCTGTCCAGCTCTGGACCCTTCACAGCAAGAAGGGAATTGAGATGCTGTAGCATGTCCAGAGAAGGGCAATGGAACTGGTGAAGGGTCAGGAGGACAAATCTCATGAGAAGCAGCTGAAGCAGTTTGGGTTGTTTAGCCTGGAGAAAAGAAGTGTCAGGTGAGACTTTATCACTCTCTACAACCACCAGAAAAGAGGTTGTAATGATGTTGGGACTTGATCTTTTCTCCCAAGTAACAAGGATTAGGACAAAAGGAAATGATCTCACTTTGCACTAGAGGAGGTTTAGGTCAGATATTGGGAAAATGTCTTCACTGGAAGGGTCACCAGGCATTGGAACTGGATGTCCAGAAAGGTGGAGGATTCACCATTCCTGGAGGCATTTAATAGGTATGTAGACATGACACTAAAGGACATGGCAGAGCTGGTTAACAGTTGGACTCAAAGGACCTAAAGTCTCGAAGACTGAAAACTAAATTAATCTGTAATCATTTTTTTTTTTTTTTTTTCACACAGGCACTTCAGAGTTTCAGGGAATGTTGATGCAATCCTTATTTTCCAGGTGCGAAATGGAGACCGAGACATTAAATGAATTATCTTTAAAAGAGTAATAAAGTAGATCATCCTAACAAATGACAAGGTTTAGCTGTGGGTCAGAGTGTTGCAGAAACTTTATTTCATATACTGCTAGTTTCGGTATATGTTAGGCCTTCAGCTTAGTGATATCTAAAGATATCACCTTGGGTTTTTTTGGTTGCCTTTCTTCATCAGAGACTGCCAGCATGACACGGCAGCTATCTTCCTTGCTATCCTGTTGACGAGGTGCTCAAAATATTGGTGCAAACTCTTCAAACTGATCTGGTTGATTTTGCTTGGAATTAATGATGAAGCACTCACAGGAACTCTGCATCTGGAAAATGTGTTATCACAGGCTTACTTGATGCTGCTGGAAGTATCAGAGGAAGTTAGACACCTTTTTTTGTCTAGGGAGACTGAATATAGTGTCAGTTTACCTTATACTTGGAAGCTGTTGGGGTTTTGTTTGTCTTTCTGAAAACATTATCACCGAATTGTCCAAATGGACTATTAATTGAAAGAGTTCATGATTGCCATTCAAGATTTATATTTTTGATGGAGACTATGTGCTTTCTTTTCTCATAGTTTTATAGTCTGTCTTGGAAAACAGATTTGGTCAGCAGAGGGTGAAACAGATGCCTTGCTTCTACTAATCTTCCTTGCAGGGTCAGCCAGACTCTTCCACAAGAAGCCTGGTAACCTTGAAGACCTTTTTAAAGTGCAGGGTACCATTGTACCAGATCATGAGTACAGACTGAGTGTCAATTCAGTCAACCTACACTGCCCATTTTTATCAAACCTACAGTCTTTCTGATGAAATTTATTGTCTGTTTTCTTCTGAAATTGGTAACTATTAATATATAATTTGCACTATGAAAAAGATATAGTTTTTCTTTTCCCCCTACCTCTAAATCCACATTTCAAAATTGTCTTCTATGAGGGTATCAATGTGCTACACTGCCACCAGAACAACTTCCTGCCAGTGCCGCTATTCTTGGGAATAAAACTACCTAATAAAATGTGATGATAAAATATCATCAAAAATGATAATACAGTAAAGTGTTTCTGCTTTAAACATTCATTATCATTGTGACTTGTTGCAAAAGTTCTTTTTAAGAAAGAATTAAGGCTTTGCTTTTGTGAAAAAAGATCATTTATGAGCTAGTGAGAAGATACTCTCACTGTTCTGTAACATACATCTATAATTACATATGTGACTAATATATGGTCTCAGTGAACCGCATAAATTGTACTAGTATAAAGTCAATTTGAGTGCCTATTAAAAATAAAAAAAAATTCTTTTTCTTTTTTTGTAAATTAATTGTATATCTTATTTTTCTCGTCCTATTTAATATTTTCATGTGTTAGATGACAGTACCACATTTCCAAGAATGCAAAGAAAATTGCAGACATGGTATCACTTTGCTTTACTTATCGAATGTTTCTTCACATTTATAGTTTAAAATAGTAGAGTATCTGTCCAAAGGGACACTAATTCTATCCCTTAAGCAAATATTTTCAGTGCAAGTTTACATGAAAAAATTCTCATTTTTTCTTTCCAACTTGGATTACATGAAAAAAAAAAAAAATTAGTAATAAACACTTTGGAAAGGTGGCAGTTGTGTGTGGCAATGTAAATTAAATTGGATTAACACAGTTTGCTATTTCCATCAGACAATGGTGTAGATCTCACTACACTATCATGAGTATTTTTCATTAGCAAATTTGAAAGAGAAAAAATTAATTTCACTTTTATTCCTCTGCAGGAATTCATGCTTTGATGGAGCTTTTGTTACAGAAGTCTATTAGAAGGTTTAGCGCATGATCAATGAAAAAAACAGAAGAAAAAGAATATCACAGTAAAGGTAATATTTAAGTATATAATCTTAGTTAAAGAAAAAAAAAAAAGTATTATTTTGTATTTTAGGAAATACATTCATGTCATATAATTGTCAGGTTTTTTACTAAGAATTTCGTATCATGTTTGACCTGTTAACTGCCTGATTTATTTTTTTCCTAAATCAGAAAGAAATTATATTTCCTACTTCCAAAGACATTTTTAAAATTTATAACTTTAAAAAGCAGCATCCTTAAATGGTCTGTGATCCAGGCAAAACCAGATATTGATGTTTTTCCCAGGTTTCCCATACCATTTTATCCACAAATTGCTCAGATTTATCAATAACTCACTTCCATTATCTCCTGCTTGGCCTTCTAAGTTGAACCACAGATGAACTATATATACCTTTCCATGGAAACTATTACACAAATCTGCACGTGTACCTGTTTCCTAGCTACTGGTCCCCTATAGCATCGTTTAGAAGAGGAACCTACAGCTTGTTTAGCAAAAAAGTTGAAAAATGAAAATACTGCCTGAAAGCCAGCATGCAACACAGGCAAAATCTAAATGTACAGACATAGACTTTATATTTAATTGTGCACTCAAACATATTTTCCTTTATTTTACAATTTTACTTAAGTATTACTAATCTGGTTGCATAGAGTGCGTGCTTCCATTTATCACTCTTTCCCTCAAAAAGATGTATTAAATACTCTTCTTTTTTTATTGGAAGGACATTATGAAGCTTTGCTTACTATTATCTTTTTGTTCTCTATTTATAATCAGTAAAAAGGCAAAATTATTTTGTGGGAATAACTGTTCCAATACACACAGGAACTTCTGGACTTAAATACTTAGAATGAAAAATCATTGTAAGAAGAGATGTATCAGAAAACTTCAAGACAACACAAAGCAGAGTAATAAAACTTATTCCATTTCTGCTAGACATCTTTTATTTTTCGTGACATCTGGATGATCTGTCTGTGAGGCAGATCAAACTGTACCAGACATATAATAAACACTTGGTATTTTTGCCATCATTTTACAATCTTATTATGTAAAAAGTTTATTGAGGACCATTAAAACAGAGATATTGGAAAAACGGCTCTCTATACTCTTATTTTCCTCTCATTTTTCTTCTACAATCACCTTTCATGTCACTGTATTTTCCATTTATATTCTCTCTCTCTCCTGCTTTGTGCTCATTTCCCATTTGTTGGCCCCAGCATATTCTGGTTGACAGGGCTGTTATGATACTTCAAAATATTTGTAAAGACCAGCTGAAAGGAAAACAGATGTTCAAAACCTCATCATAAACAGACAAATTAAGACAGTGTTCAAGACTGTTTCTCTATAATATTTTCCTTTGAGGCACTTTCTATGGTTTGCAAACACCAGATCAATTATGAGGGTGAAGTATCACAAGCTCTCATGCAAGCATCCACTAAAGACACAGTATATTCATCTAGAAAAAATTAATCAAAACATTTGCTTTGATGAAAACCCTGGAGAAACATATTAAAGATATGAAATGTGCAAGGAAATAACATTGAACACCCAAACATATAAAGAGATTGTAGTGGAAATGCTAATTATGATAAGTTATAAAATGCTTGTTTCAGTACCCTAGCCAAACTCCAGTCTGAGTTTTTTTTTATGCCACTTAAATCCATTGGTTGCACAAATGAAAAACACCACAAATAAAATTTGTTTAGAACTTGAGCTTAAAACTTTAAAGGCAAATATAAACAGATTTGTTTTTTCCCTCTACTTTTGAACTGAATGCTGATTTAGCTGCATATTTTTGATAATAAGCCTCAGCCTCTGACAGTGGCAAATGGCAGATGATTTAGAAGATAAGACACAGCATTTCAGCTCAGTATAAATAAACAGCACAAGACAAACAAACAAGCAAAAAAAGAATTTTTTTCTTCCTGGAGATGTAATTTCTAAAATTTAGATTATGCAACATTATTCTTTTATTTAAATAATAAAACTTAAAACAGTAAGTCATACTGATACTGCCCATCCACATTAACAGACAGATTTTTTCTGACAGAATAATTCTTCAGCAGTTTTGAAAAAATTAAATTATAACCACTTTTTTTTATTGTAGGGAGGGAGCTATCTTACACCTATGGGTCTACTTGGTCTACTTTAACTCTTCATTTGCTTCCCAAGTAAATGGGATCTCTTACTTGGATTAATATTTAATTATAAGTAGAATATTATGACCAGATGAATGGAGGATTAGAAATTTGATGCTACAAGACTATCTCTATGACTTGCTTTAAAGTCATGTATTCCTTGATTGCACTTAAACTCTCCCACATTTCTCTGCCCCCCTTTTTTTTTTCCATTCCATAGAGAGTTAATAATATACTCATAACTCAAAAATAAACCCCAAAAATTAGCTAAGAAGAAATCACACACTAATTTCTAACTTTCATTGATGATATCCACATTTTTCCTCAGTCCCCTGTAAAATCTGATACTAGCTCTGTTTCACCATGTTTTTCCTGAGTTGTGTGTTTGAAGAAGGTGGATAAACATAGCTCCAAATTCCTCAAAGTACTCCCCCAAGTGATTTACTTTAAAAGAAATGAAACCACTGTGAATCTGCAGGCAGTTATAACTAGTAGTCCCCATACAGACGATAATAGCAAAGGTATCACCCCAGAGGAAGTGCAAACTAACCAAGGAAAAGCACAATTAACAGAACTAGCCGAGAATACAGCTTAATTTTCACAAGATTTCCCTTTACCCCTCCCCAATAAGACTGCTACCTTACACATCTGATGATTTTGTTCTTGTACCATCCCAGGTTCTGCGCAGCCACAGCTGTGTAGTGAGCTCTCATCGGATCATTAATCTACTTCAACACGAAGACTTGAACTGACACAGCCAAGGTGGCGACAGCAGTGTGTGGCTGTGGCACACAAGCAGACACTGCAATTGAAACAAGCGGGTCTGACATTATGCCCAAAAAGAATGACCACATAATACCTAACCTACCGAAAGAGATTAGGTGTTAGTTGCCTTGTATCTCAGAGCAATCTTCCCAAAAATTATTACAGCAAACTCACTCACTCTGTGAAAGCCTTATTAAATGCTACACACACACATACACACATAAATATATACAACTTACAGAAAAATAGCTCAATATAACATACTTAGAGAGGACAACCCAGATACATGAATCACCAGAAATAAGAAGTAATTGAAGAGGGAGGAGAGGAGGAAAAAGGAAATTACATCTTAACTGCCCTCCATATTTCACCTGTTAGACATATCTTTTTATGGTTAAAAAATTTCAATGGACTATTTCAGTAAAATAAGGTTCTCAGAAAAATTAGGAAAAAAACCCAGGCAAGTACGTAGGAATCAATCTTTCGTGGTTTGTGACAGAGAAGCTTGCCTACCTACTTCCCTTTTGTTTATTATCTAATATCTTGAGTATGGCCCTAAGGGGATCATATAGTCTAGGATTTATTAATACTCCCTGTTATAATTTTAAGTAAGCATTTAGATTACAAAAATGATGGAAACAGACATAATGGTCCTTTTTTCTTTCTTAAGATAACTTAATTCTTTTAGTTTGAATTCCCACAGGAAACTGTTCTGTTAACTTTAATGTGAAAGTAAGAAAGCCACTAATCCCTGGTGGTGTTTTAATCACTTGACACACACTGATATGTGAGGACAAAAGAAAATTTTTTTTATATATATATATGCATGTATGCATGAAAGCATACAAGAAGTCATATAATTTTCTTTATCTCAGTAGTAAACAAAAGTCAATCAAATGGCTTGGTATTTATGTAATTAGCTTTAATTAAAAGAAAAAGCTCAATATACCAACAGAAATACTGGTTGCAAATCAAGTAGCATGGCATTGTCTTTATCAAATGATAAGAAGAAATATTCAATCAGAATAGGATCAAGAAACAAGGAATGACCCCAACAGTTGTCTGTACCTACACCTGCTATTTCAATAATTGAATAATCACAGGAATGATAAGTACAGCTGTATAAAAAGAGAGTCATAGAGGGGAAGATAGGCATCTTCTATTTTGAATCCTATTAAGTTAGCCATTTTCTCTGTATGCATACATTTAAGATAAGTAGAAACAGAAAATATTTATAAGCTTATTTGTTTCATTTAATGGTAGAACTCTCCTGTGAGTGAAGTTCCTTAAGTTGTGCAGTCTCTGGGGAGAGTTAGGTGCTTCAAAATGGCAGCTATGGAAATCCTTAGGTTGAACAGTGAGCCACTCAAAGTAGGTAAAAGAAAAACTGTATGAATAAAGCTGTATCAACTTGTCTGATGGAGATTTTCTCTGAGGCTCAAGTAAGTCTATCAAGGATTTGGAAGCCTCTCCTGTAACTGCTCTTTCAAAGAACTGCAGAAGACTGTTTCCTAGCAAAACAAAATTGTGAGAAAAAGAAGCAGATGGTATTTCTGTGCTTAGTAGTTAGGATCCTCAAGCAGACATTTTAATTTCTCTTTTAAAATGAAGCAATTCAAATCTTAATTTCTCAAAATCATCTCACATAAAAGGTAATTAATTAAAATTAATTAATATGTACATATGTATGTATGCATGTATGTATGTATATATATGTAGCATCCTCCTCTCAGTGGTTAACGTCCTCTCAAAATGCTTTTGTTCCAGACAAAAACTTAGCTAAAATTTTCTTTTGCAATTATTAAACTAATCATGAGATAAAACCCCAAACCAAACCAAACAAACCCAAACCCAACCAACCAAAGTAAGAAAAAGAAGCACCACTATAGGTCCTCATTCAGTTCTGTTTGAGAAAAAAAAAAAAAAAAAAAAAAATCTGTAACTACTGACAAACAGGTTCCCTAGGCCTTATTCTTGTCTGTTAAATTGAAAGTCTCTAAAGATTTACATGAAAAAATGCCTGGATTCTGGGTTAGTCACAAATCAGAAAAAGAGCTGTCCTCTCCTGGCTGTCTTCATCAGACTAACATCTTTCCTGAAAGCCAGGAAGTAAATTATGAAATTCCATAATGAGACCAAAGACAATTCTGAAAGGGGCTCTGTAATTGTATTTATGGAATCTGGTGTCTCAGCTCGACCTAAGACTTTCATTCTGCTTAGTAAATATCAAGTACTCATAAGTGCAGTTTTTCTTCCTCATCTTCTGCATTGCACAGCAGTCATCTTTTCCAGTAAAAGTATCTGAACTCAGACAATTCTTAAGAGGCAATTTTGTTTTGCATACAAAAATGTTTACTTCTTAAGATGGGTTTTATTCTGATATTCTCCTCTGTTCTAAGAATATTGAAAATAAACTTGGTTTTATTTCTTTCATCAATAAATGTTTATACAGTCTGCTTCCTCAAACAGTATTCTTAAGCATTTCAAATTTAATATTAAAGAGGAAAATAATAGATACATATTTTCACTCCTCCTTTTCTCTATTGAGTATATTCCTTTTTTTGCTGTTTTCTGTTTTGTTGTTTAATTTTAGTTTTTTTGCTGTTGTTGTTTTTTGGGTTTTGTTTTAAGACATAACTTTTATTGTACCCTTCTGTAGATTTAAATAGTGTTCTTAAGTGTAGGAGTGACTTAGACACCTAAGATTTCTACCATAGGCAAAATCATGAAAATTTTCTGAAGATTTTCTTCTATTAATTTCTGAATGCTTTTTGCATTTACATATATTTAGTCTATATATGTCCCTAATGTCCCTAAAAAAAAAAAGAGAATCAGGGAAATAAATTCTCAGATCATATATCATGGTATTGTCAAACTAATCTTACTGCATTTTTATGAATGGATGTTACTTTTTGAACAATTTATATTTGAAATGGCATGGAGCTGTCAAGATTTGTATTGCTGAAGCGTACAAAAAAAACAAATAATCCTGAAAAAGAATCAAAAGTCACTTAGTAAACTATCTTCCCTCTAGAGATAATTCCAATTTTATGTGTTTTACATAAATAGCCTGTGAATTGTAGCTTAACCTTCTGCTAGCTACTGCTTGGGATAACTTGAATTCTGTGCAGTAAGTAGGTGGTAAAACCATCTGAAATTCATGGGCATTAAACCTCTTGGCTACAGCACACAGTAACTTAATCTTTAAACTATTATAATTGGCAGATAGCTCCCAAAACAACATCAGTGAAAGGATTATAATACAATACCCTCTATATGACTAAAACCTCTGAGTCTTTTCCATAACAGTGTACTTCAAGAATTATAATGTAATACAATACCCACTATATGAGTAAAACCTCTGAATCTTTTCCATAGCACTCTACTTCAAGAATTTATGAGTATTTTATTCTTTTGTTACTTGGAATCATTATTTTTTTCTTTGAATCTTTTTACAAGAACTGGTGGTCATTAATCAGAAACCGTTGGGTAATGATGTTCCAGTAGCAAGACTTCTTTCTGTGCCTCCAGCAATTCTTCAAGTATCATAATTTTAAGAGTTTATGATTCATTATACTTACATGTTTCCTATAATAAGATATTTTTCCAACATCAATGAAGTAATAATATGCACATTTTCACATTTTAGAGAGGGAGATTTGACAGAATTCTCAGCTCTGCTATGATTGTCCTTTGCTTTTCTGCTTTATATATAAACACAGTTGCTTACTATCTGTGCTACAAAATCATGACTAGGAAGTTTTTTTAGAATTGAATATTGTCTGTACAGGTCTGTAGATACAAAAACAAGGGGAAATGGTGCAGTGAACTTCCAGTGTGTGTTTTTTTCTAGAGATAATAGCATTGCTTCTCTTGCTATGGAATCAAAGCTTTATCTATTGAAGATATTTATAGATCAACATAAGTAATTTTTAACAGCAGTGTTTTTACTACTGTTAATTGTAAACAACTTTTAAGAAGTTAACACTCCCAACCAAAAGTTACTCAGTTCCAAAATTTGCCACAGAAAATGCACAGTTGTTCAGGTGAAATTTATAATAACTCTCTAAAATTACAGTTTTTAGATACAAGATCATAGGAATGACTTGACAATATCCATTCTGTGTCAAATTAAAATTCTTAATGTAATTTAATTAAATTACTGTCAATTAATATTCATTATATGAGAAAGAGCAAAAAAACACTGAATTATTAATGTGACTCAGAAAAGGAAAAAAAAAAAAAAACAAAGAAAAATTGCATAACACTGAGTCATCTGAGATACTCCCATTCAATGACACAGAATTTTTGCAATTGGAAGGTTAACATGCTTCTATGTAACAGTACTTTCATTTTTAAAAAAAGCATTTTCTAAAACAAGATTGTAGTTTTAATCTGATTTTTTTTTCTCATTTCTCTTTCTTTCAAGATATCTGATTTTAAAAGAACTAAAAAATGTTTCCAGTAAATAATGTATATACTCCAATATCAAAATCAACCAGATCTCGTGATAGGATGTGAGTTTTTCATTAATATTCCTACAGATAGATTCAATACTCAATGTACTGTAATATGGCATCTTCAAAAAAGTGCTCATAAAGTTCTTAGAAACTTCCTTTGATCCTTGATTCATTCTTCACCACTTAGCTGTACAATGTTCATTTTAGGAGAAAAAAAAACAAACAAGGAAACAAAACAAAGACAAAAACCAAAAACAACAACAACAACACAAAAACAATGAACAAACAAACAAAAAGTCAAACCAAGAAAAGAAAGAAACAGACAAGAAAAACTTACAATGTTCTCTAGTATTATTATCCCTGCAGAACAAAACAAGAATTTCAAATAAAGTGTAGATACATGTATATAAAAAACCCTATGTCACAGAAATGTTATAGCAATATTTTACTGTTCTGTTGCCATTTAAATTTTTTTTCACTAAATGACCTAGCTGAGACAGATTGCTTACTGCTGTGAAGAGGCTTATACAGCAGTAATATCATATATGAAACAGATGTCTAGCTTTCTTCTTATATTGTGATTATAACTGAACAGGATTCAGAGGAAGATTTTATTATGACATCAGATCTATAACAGCAAATGCTTCATGTTGGAAAGTATTCTAGATAGAAAGCTCCTGCTTTTGGCTTTGTAAAAATGTGAGAAATACATGCATCCCAAAATTCCTTCCAAAGATCAGTTTTGTCTTTTACTGAGTTTTGGATTACTGACATAGTATGGGGATCAAGTAAAAAGAGAGGTGAGGGAAGAAGAATAAATTCTAATAAAAACAGAAAAAAATTGTCAGCAATTTTGACAATGATTGATATGTTGGAGTTTTTATGTCTAAAGGTAAAATCACTGAGCAGAGTACACAGGTGGCAAACGCTTTATGTAATATGTTATTCACATTTATAATATAATTGACATTATACATAAAATGCAGTTTATTATTTATATCTGTATTTTTTCTTAAGGAGATCACCATATAGGGGAAGTAGTGTGTACGAATGTCAAATAACACATAAAATTTTCTTTTTTATATAAATTAAAAAGAAAGGTTTTCACCAATTGCTAATATTAAGTCATCATTAACTAATGTATTAAAATAATCTGACTCACTTCTTTTGTATTTGAAGAGTTCATTATACACTTAATGATCCTGACAATCTGCAGCTCTTGGTTTTCTCTGAAGGGAATGGCAAGAATTAAGTTTCCCTATCTGATTTACATACTGGTATAGAGTAAATGTATTTGTGATAAAATAGCAATCATTGCAAATGGAAGGAGTTTGCAAAATTCTCTTTCCTACAGTTTTTTGGTAATGTCAAAAGTCCATTTCTATTTTGTTAGTTCCTTTTTTTTGTTAAAGGGACATTTTTCATGAAAACGAAATTGGAGAGTAAACCTCATCAAAATCCTAATTGAACAAAAGGGAGAAAAAAGCCAGTACTTAAAATTTATGGTCTTCATGTAAGTTTGGAACACAAAATATAACCTCATATAAATTAATTTAGCTATCATAATATTTTATTAGGCATTAGAAACATGATAATTTATTTTTTATAGCTCTGGTCTCCTTTAAGATGTTTTTTGTATTGTTTTAATATGCCAGGCCCACAGGACATTCAATTTCAGCAGAAGCATGGAGATGAAGTTATAACTCTCTATTCATTGGTAGTGCTGGTGTAATACATAATATGAAGTACGGTTTGAATTCATATCGGTTTCGTAATCACATATAGTCGCGTGCTATTAATCCATAGCATTACAAACGGGGACCAATTCAATATCAGCACTTCTGAGATTCAAGGGAAAGGTGAAATTACTGTAAAGCCCAAAGGTCCTAATTTAGCAGTTACATGAACATAAAGTTGTCTGCTGTTTATGATCAGAGCTGCACATGAACTTACTTTGAACTTCTTGAAAAGCAGACAGACTTTGTCAGATTTTTGCAGTCTCAGTGTGAGTAGTGAAGGGCACAACATGTAGACATTCAATTTGTTTCTGGTAGCCATCCAAATATCTTCTTATACAAGTAAATTATGGAAGTATTATTAAATCAGTATATATGATATCTAGTCATCTGTGCAACCCAACCATATGATCACTTGTCTCCTGTCATTACTCACTATCATAATACCACTCCTGACATACTCATTCCTTACTTTGAACCACATATATATTGTAACAATGTTTTCTTTTGCTTTTCTTGTCTGTGATCCTGTAATTTTGACTTTTAAATGTTACTCTCAAGTTACAGTTTCTTGGAATGTGAATTACTAATATTTTGAAGTCAGAGACGAAAAGACCTAAAAACTATATCATTATATGATTTTCTGGAAAACAATATTTCCCAACTGGAGATGATTTAATATTAGTACCAAAATATTATGTCAGATTATTGAAAGATTTTTCCTTTCACAAAGTTAAATGCAGATAGGTCCTTTATCAAGATTATAGCATTTTTGAATTTCTGGGGGGAATTGTGTTTGGGGTATTTTTTGGGGGTTGGGGTTTTCTTTTGTGGGTTTTCTGGTTTGTTTGGTTTTTTTAATTGAAATTCTGCTGGGGTTTTAGTAGTTTGTTCACAGATTTTGCACCAGTCTGTCTTTTCCTAAAGACACATTTATGACTAAAACCTGATAATAAAACAAAAAATAACCTTCAGTGACAGTCAATTGATATAGTCTCATTGAAGGATATATATGTACTGAATTTCTATGTAGTAGAATTTACTCTCCTGTTTTACTGAAAAATAATCATTAATTCACTGTCAATTAAAATGCAAATACAATAATTGATTTAGTTATTATACTGTAGTTCATTAGAGACTTGTCATCATGCTTTGGTCCTGATTCAAGCTTTATATTTACTATTTTTGCTACTATAGAGCTTAAATATGGGATTTTCTTTCTTTGGAAAGTGTTTTATACATCAAAGATGGGATAACCAAAGAGTATATGCCCACCTTACTTAAGGGTAAAAAAACCTAAACAAACCAGTCAACGAATTGCATTGAGGGATATGAATAATGAAGTACTGTAGCACAAAAGAATCACTGAAGTATGTAGTTGATCTCATCACAACACAAATAACTTACTATTAGAATTAGTAAGAAATATTAATAAATGCAATCCAGTTTACTGAAAACTATAAAAAACTGTCACCTTTGCATTTCATATATGTCCTGATAAGTCGCTGTAAGGACATGAAATTTCTTTGTTGTGATTAATTTTAGATTTTTTTTTTTCTAGCAGTATTTCATTAAGATTTTCTGAAGGTAAAGGAAACAACAAAACATAGCATTGTTGCAACATACTTACCCAAAAAGTTGTTTTGAATTTTATACTTCAATTAAATATTTTTAACAGGATATTAAAACTGTTACAATTTAAGAGTTAAGAAATAGTTTTAAAACCTAAAAAAAACAAAACAAACAAACAAACAAAAAAAAACAAACAAAAAAACAACAAAAAAATCCTCCAAAAGCCCAAAGAAACAAACAAAAACATGGACCAGCAAAAAACACTAAGACCATTGTAACTTAAACTGTCCTGCCACCAGCATACATTATTAGTGAAAAGATAGTGGGAAGGTTTTTTCACATTTCAATTATAGGTAAGAAATTAAAATGATATTTTAAGACTTGATTTTTTTTTATTTGCACAATTTAGCAGCAGCATAACAAATATATTAATGAACAATTAAAGCAAATATGCTGTAATCGCAGCTACAGGGATTAACATTCAAGCTAATGAAAAATAATCCATGGACTACGGAATTTTTCATTAAAACTATACAGACTTGAATTACACTTTTAGACTAACTAGAGGACAATAAGTTCTTATATATGCTAGCTTATATATTATATAAATATGCATTAAAATTCTAAACCTGCTGGACTATGCTTGTCATTCTTTTCTATGCTGTCATTTCTTCCATTAGAATTGAAAACTGATGATTTCATGTTGTGTTTTGGGTTGCAGCATATGCCTGATCCCTGACCAACCTCACAGACAAGTAGAAGAGTATAAGAACTTTTTATCCTTGCATGGCCTGCTTAAAAGCCATGCAAAGTGTATTTTAAAATCTACTGTCTTGCTATAAAATTGGCTCTAGACCAGAAAGTACACATGATGAGTTGACAAAGTTATTGTTATATCCTCCCCATAGACAACTTAGAATATTTGAAGTGCAATGTGAGCTGATACATATGGTATTAACATTGTTAGTAACAGCCCACAGCCTTTGTACTGAGCTTGCGAAAACTAAGAGTTGTCATGCTTCTTTTGTCTCATCTTATGTTGACTCTTTTGGAGCTTTATTTTCACTTTGCTTAGCTCTAAGAGTTTATGGGGTTTTGGGGTTTTGGGTTTTTTGGGGGGTTTTTTGTTTTTGTTTTTGGTTTTTTTTTTTTTGTTTCTTTGTTTGTTTTTGGTTTTGTTTTTGGGGTTTTTTGGGGTTTTTTGTTTGGTTTAATTTGGTTTTGGGTTTTTGGGGTGGGTATTTTTGGGTTTTGTTTTGTTTTTTGGTGGAGGGTGTTTGTTTCTTTTGTTCTTCTTGTTTTTTCTAATGACAAGGTATTGGAGATCTCAGGGCTACAAACCCCAAGAAATATCAGTTAAAAAAAAAAAAAAAAAAAAGATCTAAAGCTGAGACTAACCAGTCTTGGGGTAAGAAAACAAGTGTGTAAGATATGTAACACATACTCTGTACAGTAAATTCAGATCTTGCAGGACCCTGCAAAAATACATTAGAAAAAGTACATTAGTAACCCAAACTGAGTCCTAGGGTAAGGAAGAAGAAATCACCAACATCATCATAATTCTGGTATGGAATTTCTGATTCTTGAAAGTTGCTGCACAACCACAAGAAAACTGAAGCTGTCAACCCAAAGACCAAGGACAAAGGACCCAAAAGGAATATTGAACATAACATTGAGAAAGATATATATATATAATAGAATATAGATGTATGTCTAACTGTAGTATTAGGCACTGAGACAAGTTGGATTTGACTGCAACAGTAGGATTTTTTTCCTATAATAATTAGATCTGGGCTAAAAATAATTAATTTATTGTGTTGGTAAGATTTCTGTTATACCAGCAATATATAATTTGCTTTACCTATGACATGTTTCTTTTTTTACCCACAACAAGATTTTGTACATAATAGTCCTGAACCTCTGAAACAGTTACAGCACATTGTTGAAACCACAGACTAAGTGAACTTCAGAAAACTGAACCAGTCTTTCTAATGAGTATGTTTTCTGAGTTATATTTATCTAGTAGCTCCCTGTCTTAGCAAACATAAAAAAAAACCCTTTCAGGTATTCCGATATTTGTACCCCTGACTAAAAAAGATTGACAAGGAGAAAAAAAAAAAAAAGAGTTTATACAGTCAGTCACATCACCATTCACGAAAGGTTTTAGCAATGGATTGCTCTAACCCAGGATGAAAAATTACCTGCTCTGAATGCAGTAAAAGTGAGCACAGGGATAAACGAAACCCATTAATCTGCATACCCCAGCTTCTAAAATTGCATTTAAAACCTGAAAATAACTCTAATCCAGGAATTCAGAAAACATCAGTGCTGGTGAACCTGACCAGATGCACTCCCTTTTAAAAAAGAAAAGATTTCTCCTATCCCTAATAGTAATATACTGGGGCTTGTATGAGGCGTTGGTGGGATGTTGGGAGGGGGAGGTTGAATGTTTTTTTCGAACTCATTATTATTCTCTTATTCTATTTCTTTTTCTAATTAATTAATTATTTATTTTGCTGACATCTTAGATTGCAACTCTTGATTTTACCTTGATTTATCTCATCCAGAAATTAAAGATGTTAACCATAGGGACCAATACATATGGTATCCTCCCACTCTGCCACATCTAAAATTTAGCTAAGAGTTTTAGGAGCAGTGCTGATGCTTTTTCCTTTCCCTCTGGCTTTCTTAATTGCTCTTCCCTCTTGCGCTACACAGTGAATAATAACACATGACCTTTTACTTGGTACTGCTTCGACATTGTGTTTAGTGAAGGTTCTCCCAATTATGCAGACTTCTGCAGACAGATTGCAGTGCTGACATTTCTATGGAATACCATAACTTTTGCAACATTTTTGTTTCCAAAGGGAAAAAAAACCCAAATAGAGTGAACTTTTTTCTCCCTTCTTTTTATTTTATAGGTCTTCTTATCATTTAATCCAGCAAAAACAGAGAGGCATTAATCTGATAACTTCGCAGTGCAATATCAAGTTTTATCAAAAAGATTTGAAGCATATCCAAATTTAAGCTCAAGGACAGGGATACTAATTCAGAGAACTGTCATTTGCTGCTGCAGGCTATGGCTTTGTTTGCCTGACACCTTCTCAGTGCATTTATTACCATACAGCTAAGTTGTGTTCCCAGCATGAGCTGACATCTTTCCAGTTCATTGATTTCAGAACTGTATCTGAACATGTTCATTCAACAAAAATAATCCCTGGACTCTACAATTCTTCCTTACAATTTGATTAAATCACAGTAGAAGAGCATCTGACCTGAGGGATAGTATTGATGCTAAAATTAAGTACAATAACATATTTAAATGCTTTTGTTGTTTTTCTACAAGACCGGGTGCTTAAAGAACTACAATCATATAACAAATTATTCTTATGTAGTATGTCAACATGAAGAAAGTATTAAGATTAATGTGACAGCAAGAATTACTATAAGTAAAATACTAAACAGCATAGTCGTAATTACAAGTAAGGTGTGTCACAATAAAACTAAAAATAATAAAATAAAATAAAAAATTAAAAAACTTAGAAAATAAGATACATGGAGATAGCTATCAAGAAGAATGAATTTTTGTCCATACATACAATATACATGTCACAGAACCTAAGCATATGAAGGAATGCACATTAATTATGTTTCATTTTTTATATATCAGATTGATTTTCTTTGTCACGGTCACAGATCATACTTCCAATTTTGTGATAACCAGAGAAACAACTAATTAATAACACATTATTATTTTCTTCTGAATGTGAGTCTACATAATTTCGACCACATTTATGTTTGTTTGCTATTTCACTAGTTTACCTTTTAGACTAAGGTTGTAATAAATTGCAGCATGTGAAGGACAATCAACTCAAGGTTATTGGGAAGAAAAACACGTGAAGAATGTTTTGCAAAGCCTTTGATATGTTTTGTAAAGCCCCCATAGCATCCTTTTCTCTGAGTTGGAGATACATGGATTTGATAAGTGGGCTGCTGGTTGAGGAACTGGCTAGATGTCCAGATGGAGATCTGAGGCAAGTGATGTCCCTCAGGGGTTACCACTGGGATGAAGTACGTTTAATATCTTCATCAATGACTTAGACAGTGGGATTGAGGTCACTCTCAGCAAATTTTTGGACATCAAGATGAAGTGCAGTTGACACAGCTAAGGGATGGGATGCAATCTTAGGGCCTTGGACAAGCTTGAGGAGTGGGCCTATAGGAACTGCATGAAGTTTAGCAAAGCCAAGTGCAATGTGTCGCCCCTGAATTGGGGCAAGGTTCAAAATCAACACAGGCTGCGAGATGAAAGGATTGAGAGCAGGTTTTGGGAGTGTTGGTGAGAGAGAGGCTGGACTTGACCCTGCAATTTTACTTGCAGCTCAGAAAGCTAATCATATCCTGGATTGCATCAAAAGCGATGTGGCCAGCAGGGCAAGGGGATTCTGCTCCTCTGTTTTCATGAGACTCCATCCGGACTGCTGCATCCAGATCCAAGGTTCTCAGTACAGGAGAGCAGGTCCAGAAGCCACAAGAATGATCAGAGATGGAATAACCTCCTATGAGGCCAGGCTGAGACAGCTGGGGTGTTCAACTTGAAGAGAAGGGTTCAGGGAGATGCTAATGCAGCCTTCCTGCTTACAGGGAACTTATAAGAAAGATGAGGACAGATTTTTAGTAGGTCTGATTGAGATAGGAAGCATAATGGTTGGTTCTAAACTAAAAGAGAGGGAATTCTGAGTAGAATTAAGGAAGAAATTTTTACAGTGAGGATGGTGAAACACTGGAACAGGTTTCCCAAAATGGAGGTAGATGCCACATCCTTGGAAGTGTCTAAGATCAGGATGGATAGGATTCTAAGCAATATGGTCCAGTGGAAGATGCCTATGCTCACTGCAAGGGGATTGGGGTAGATTACCTTCAAAAGTCCTTCCAGTGCAAATTATTCTGTGATCCTATGGATCTTTTATGATCTATGATCCTCTGTTTCTATGATCCTGTGATTCTGCACTATTCTGAATGACAAAAACATGAGGGCAAAGTGCATGTCATCAACAGACTTCTGCAGCTGGCTAAGTCACATTCACAGAACACAAAATTTCCTTAGAAAAACTAGGCCAGTACCTAATTTTCAGTCATCCTACTTTCATAAGCAAATTCTTATAATTATTCTCAAGAATCTACTGAATCAACACTATAGGTTCCTTAACATTACCATATGAATCATTAAATCAGCTAAGGAGGCACTACTGTTACCATTTGCTGATTTTTTGTGGGTTTTTTTTGCAGTGGTCATCATCACATGTACAAATTTCACAAAATTCAGATAGCTGAATTTAATGTTCTCCCTGTAAGATAAAAAGTATAATAACTTTTAGTACAGAAGTACATAACAAGTATAATAACTACTATAGAAAAATATGGAACATACTTTAACTCAGAATGTGTATCTGCACTATAGATGGTGTCATTTAAAAAACAAACAAAACCACAAAACCTAAACAACAAAAAAACACTCCCACAGACAACCCGGCCTGCCCTACCATTGAAAAAAATGGCTCAAATAAAATCAATTAAAGTACAAAATTAAAAAAAAAAAATATGATAAAAAATATACTGCTGCAGTTTAAACATAGATATAGCATAAGTTAGTGAAGCAGAATCTATTTTATCTTTTTTTTTTTTTGCTTGCCAACAACACTGTTTAAAAAATGTATTTTTACATCCAAGTATGAAAGAACTATTCAAACAATCATCATAGAAAGTATAAGGAGGTTAAGAGAAGAAAAGTTATACTGTATCACCTAATAAAGTTTCATTTTGATTTTTTTCATTTTAATCAAAGTCCCACTGAGATTTCAATTTGAAAAAAGGCAGCTGTGAGAGATTCTATAAAATGAAGACAGTTTACTTGCAATAATCCCAGGTACAAACAACTGTTAGCAGAACATCAGATATTACATCCCCACTGCCTATTGTAAAAAAAAAAAAAAAAAAAAAAAAAGAAAATCAACACAATAATAAACTCTGAAAAGATTGGAGGTTTTAATTTGTTAAAATGACCAGGGCATCCCAGGTCGAATATCTTACATCCAGGGCCCCATAAAACACTCAGCATGAATCTTTGGCCATTAACTACCATGGTCATTTATTTTTTCTCCAAACAGCATATTCTTTATGCCCTCTAAGTGTAGAAAAAAATATATATTTTTGTTATATATTTAATTGTTTTTATGTCATCAGAACACTGTTTTCACAAGTAAGAAACATTTACTTGTCAAGTAGAAAAATTTCCAGTTGCCTCACAGTCTATTTAGGAGAGATTTGAAGGCATTAGATACAACCTGAGTATTGTAGGAAGACCCTGGAATTAAAATACTGAGATAATCTCCCTCTGCAATATGACAACATATGTCATTATTACAACTTCTTATATAGCAAAAGCCATCAGAAATACATAGAATTTGATTAAAGTTTTTGTATGTTGAGTCCTTATTTTTGAAATAGCTCTGTGAGGAATCATTCTATATGTTCTGCAAAATAAAACAGATATATAACTTAATTGAGAAATATATTTTATTTTAGCTAGAGACACCAACTTAGAATTTGATTTCTGTGTTAGAATGCCTGTTATATTGTCCCATTGGATTAAATTAATTGGAAATTAAGTGAATTTTAGAGGGAAAAAATCCACCATTTATTCACTTCACCCCATCTCTCTTTAGCATGATGAGCAGAAAGCTAAAGTAATATGTACTTTTACATATATTTATACATTGCAAATATGTTGGTGTGAGGGAAAGAGAGTCAATCCCCTTTCAAAATATATTTGGTATTCTATTTCAGCCACCCTAATTGAAAAGGCAGAACTCAGATCCTTTTGGAAATACAGTCTGCTCTGAGGTAGTTGTTGATCAACATATATCAAGCTATACAACCATGTTTTACATATTTCAGCTGGAGGATGTGTGAGTATATCCACTTATACAGCAATTTTACAAGGGATCGTTTAGCCCCTCCTCTCAACTTTATTTTTTCCATCTGTTAGCATTTTTCATGATGTCAGGCAAGTCTAGAATATGAGGCAACAATTGCTTGTTTAGTATTGTATGCAAATACCCACTTTCTCTGTAATGTTTTTATCTCTTCATATTTTGTGTATAATGATAAAATGGGTTTGAAATGTTACAACCATAAAACAGCCGGTCAGGCTGTACAGAGCTGTTAAGGGAGTGTGTGGGTGTGGGTGTGGGTGTGGGTGTGTGTGTGTGTTACCTCACCCTCCCTCTACAGACAACCTTTGATAAAAAATACACATCCACTCCTGCCAGTATAAAATTTACTCTTTTTCCTTGTCTGCCTTTTGAGATCTGTTGGTTCTGTTCCACTTGCCATGTCAGAATTACACTTGACTGATGCTGGCCCTGGGGTCTCTAGTAGAGATGAGACAAGTCACAAGTGGGATTACCATGTAAATCTGGGGTAAATCAGGGCACCAGGGCTGACCTACCTCCTAGTGGGTCTCTGCTCTGCTCAAGACCCCTGGGTTCTGGGAGAAGAGAGGTACAGGTCTCCACTGCTCAACAAAAGAAGGCACCTGACCCCCTTGTCTTGTGGTCCAATGTGAGAGGAGAAGGAGCATATTATTTCTTGTTGTGTTAGAGGATTGCTGAGTTCCTTTTCTCATATGGCTCTGTGTAGATCAATTACTCATATATCCATGACCTCAATTTTAGAAACCACCTACTGATTTGCTCTACAACCTACTCACCTGCCAGACAGGAGGGAGGTGGGAGCATGACTCTAGGCTGCACACTCTCCTTAGGGGGTATTGGGACTGAGAAGCCACTGATGGCACAGGGAACACTGGTAACGTTCCTGCTATGTGGCCTGCTATTTCCCAAAATGCTCCCCCCACAGCTGCAGAGATGGTGGTGAAAAGAAAGGAAAAGGGAAAACAAGCAGATGAAAAGGCTCAGGGAGAGCTCACAGATGACTCTGTGACAGATGCTGTTGCACTCATTGCAAATTGATATTTGGGTTGGGAGGGGAAGGGGGATTACAGCATCTAAAAAAAAATTATGATATTTATTTTACATCAGCCACATGAAGAAATATCATATAAGTGGCTACAGGATAACATTGCAAAACTGAAAAAAAAAGAAAAAAAAAGGAATCATGTAATTCTTGAGATTTTGGAATACAATTTGAGGAATGTACCTTAGTATAGAAGTCTCACCAATAGGTTATGAATGTGCAATAAATTTCTTTTTCTGTCAGGATTTTTGAGAAAAAAAACAGCTAATGATCTTGATCTGCATGTATCACCAAGGCAAAATCAGTACTGGTAGGCAAAAGTATAAATATGATAAAGGAAAGGAGAAGTTTGGAAATTTCAAGCATGCATTATGATGAGTCTGGGTTACAGATAAAGAAATTTAATTCTTAACAGAGCTGTGTCATGTGAAAATAGTATAAGAATTAAATATGACAGAGTTTAAGAAGCATTTGGACAATTGCACACGAGTGTGATTCTTGGGCTATCCTGTGCAGGACTAGGAGTTAGACTCCATGCCTCTTCTAGGTCCCTTCTAACACAGAATACTCTGTGATTTTGTGATTCTGTGATTCATATACTATGGTTCATTTTGAAAAAAGATGATGTGGGGGAAAAAATTAATGACACCAACTAATCAAATGTCTGATTATTAAATGTCTGATTAGGTGATGGAAAATAGTGACCAATCATTTGATGAATAATATAATTGTAATGAAGTTTAGTTTATGACAATTTCTATTGCCCTATTTTTTCTCAGTGAAATGCATCATAATTTACTCCAGATATGGAAGCTTCTTTAGTGTTCTTATTATTTCCTTCTAACATTCAAATACCTATTTCTCATTTTGTTGTGTCTGTCAGACTTTTCCTCAAGTGATGCCTAAAGTTAAGTATGGTCTATGCTCACACTGCATCCCTTGCCTTCTCTCTTTATTTTCTATTTTTAACAAAGTTTGATAAACTCAGAAGGTCAGATGGTGTCAAAATATTGGTCTGGCTGAGCTGGAGTTCATTTTCCCATAGCAACCCTAAACAATGCTGTGCTCTGCATTGGTGGCTGGAAAGGTGTTGATAACACACCTTTGTGTGTTTGAGGTACTGCTGAGCAGCGCTGGCACAGCATCAGAGCAGTCCTCAGCATTCCCCACATCAAGGGGCTGAGGGTGGACAGGACCCTGGGGTAGGACACAACCAGGCCAGCTGACCCAAAATAACCAAAGAGATATTCCATACTTAATTATTTCAGCCCAGAATAAAAATTAAGGAAAGTAGGAGGAAGAGGGGTGGGAGGAGCATTCAGTATTTACCATGTTTCCTTTCTGGAGCAATCACTAAGTGTTCTAAAGCCCTGCTTCCTAAGAAGTGATTGAAAATTGCTTGCTGATGGGAAGTAGAGAATAAAATTACTCATGCTCTTTGCTTGTGCATATTCAAAATTTCCTATCTGCTCGAGGAAACTGCCCTGTCCCAACCTAGAAGTTGTTTTCCATCTTATTTTCTCTTCCTTGCTGCCTGGGAAGGGGTACTGAGAGAGAAGTTTGGTGAGCACCTGGTGTCCAGACAAGGTCAGCTGACCAGAGTGAACCATTGTAGGGACATGAAGAAAGGCTTAAGGAGACTTTTTTTCCTTCCCTTGCACACAAGAGTCCAAAACAAAAACTCCATGTCAGTTAGAAGACAGAAACTGCCCTCTTCTGCTGGTGTTGATTTCGTGCATTTCCCAAAGCTTATCCTCTCTTAAAAATGTAAAAGTACTCACAGAATGCTTTAAAACCATTTAAATACAGCAACAAAGTACTATTTCAGCTATAGGAGAGTCTCTTATTATAGTGCAATTGTATCTCACCATGTGTAAATCTTGTGTACAATAGGCAATGTTGTGGCAATAGTTACCAACCCTCATTGGCCATGGCAGTACAAGACACTTTGTGTCTGTGTGTGGTGCATGTGCCACACAGACTGCACAACTGCAGTAAGATCTCTGTGTTTTGCAGGTGACAGTCACTGCATGTAATTTCTGGGAAATTTCGGAGCCATGAAATTGTGATATGTAATGAAAATGTCTATCTTTCTCTTTAGAATTTCTCAGGTGGGGCTCAAGGTGTAATCTCAAATCCCATAGTGTGATTCTTTAACAAATTATTTTCTTTTACCTTTTTCTTATTTTCATTTAAAGTTGATGACCTCCATATTAAAGATAAAAAATTAATTGCTAGCCACAAAATCCTTTTATTTTCCTGTGTTAAATGTTGGGAATTCCTAGGCCGTCCCCCATCTGGATTCATAAAAAAAAATCTTATTTTAAACAAAATATTGTTAATGTTTTATTTTGTGTAATGTTCTGCCTCAATTATTCCATGGGAGTGGGTTTTTTTAAAGTTAGTTTAGACAGTCTAGTGTGACATTTGTAGCTGATATAATCCTGTCTTCTCCCTGAGCTAATCTGTTTATATACTTTTGGGACAGTCTGGTAATAAGTATATTGCAAAATCTGGAAAGAAAAGGTAGATATATAGTAGCTAAAATATTTAATTGAGGGCAAACCACAGAAGGCTGATGATTATTGTTAGCAGAGCACACTGTCCACAAAACAGGTTATTTTCTCACTATAATTCCTGTTGATCCCATAGTATATCAAAGCCCATATCATCCTTCAAAACCAATTGCAATCTTTCCTTAGAGCAGGCTTTAACAAATACTCTCAAGCACAAGTAAGGAGATTTTCCTAGAGAACAGATGTGTTAAAACAATTTTGATACTAAGACTTTGTGTACCATCCTATGTACACAAATATATCTGGCAATTACTAATTCAGCATTATCAATCAGAAAACAGGAAAATAATATTTGATAAAACTTATAATAGATAATTTGTCAGCAATAAAGCTTCCTTAATAGCCAAGGGAAAACTTCCATTTGTGAAAAGAAAGAGAATTTTTCTGTTAGGCTTACATGACAAGGTTTCGGTAACAGTGGGCTACAGAGGTGGCTTCTGTGGTAATCTGCTTGTCCAATGGAGCTGATGGCAACTGGCTTCAAGACAGACCTGCTGCTGGCTAAGGACAAGCCAGTCAGCAACAGTGGTAGCACCTCTGCAGCAACATACTAAAGAAGAATAAAAAAAAATGTTCTGCAGAAAAAAAACAGAGACAAGGAATGAGAATATGTCAGAGGCTGAGGGAAACAGCCCTGCAAGACACAAAGGTCAATAAAGGAGGGGAGGACATACTGCAGGTGCTGTAACAGAGCACTGGAAGCCCTGCAGCCCATGGTGCAGCCCATGGTAAAGCAGCTGTGTCCCTGAAACCCATGGAGGTTCATGGTGCAGCAGAGGTCCACCTGCAGTCTCTGGAGTAGCCTGCACTGGAGCAGGTTTGCTGGCAGGACCTGTGAATCTGTTCCTGAAGGTCTGCACCCTGTGGAAGACTTGAGCAGTTCATGAGAAATGGCATCCTGTGAGAAGGACTCATGTTGGAGAAGTTCATGGAGAACTTCCTCTGTGGGAGAGACCATGCACTAAAACAGGGGAAGAGCAGGAAGAGTCATCTCTCTGAGGAGAAGTAAAGCAGTGACAGCATGTGATGAAGTGACCACAAGCCCATTGCCTGCCCTGCTGTGCTGATGGCAGGAGAAGGAAGGAGAGAATTAAAAATAAAGTTAACTCTTGAAGGGAGGAGTGGAGGCCAGATGTTTTAAGGCTTCGGTTTACTTCTCATAATCCTACGCTGATTTGACTGGTAATAAATTAAACTAATTTCCCCAATTAAGTCTGTTTTATCCCATAATGGTATCTGGTGAGTGATCTTTCCCTGTCCTTATCTGGACCCACATAATATCATCTCCCCTGCCTGTTTGAGGCTGTGGAGTGATAGAGGGGCTTTGTTGGGCACCTGCTGTCCAGTCAGCACCAAGACACCGCAAAACTGTAAGGCAGACAGCATTACTAAAGTACCTTTCCAAGTTTCAATGTAACAGACCTGGCAGAAAGTTTTAAAGTGCCAAAAGTTGCATTCAAAAAATTATTATATGATTTTGGAGGGGTGAGAAAAGAGTAAAAATGCATTATTCATGATAAAATTCTCATAAGACAGAGACAGTTGCAGTTCCTGCCAGTCTTGGCTCCTAAACCTCAGATTTCTGAGCTTCCATCTCTTTTTTCCATTTGCCTTCTGTATTGCTGTGCCACAGGACTAGAAAACCCTGAGGCTTATGTCTGATCTGTGAATTCAGTCTGTATTTTCAACCTCATCTTTATTTTTAAACCATCTCTTTTACTTTTGTTGGTATCTTTTTTGCAGAAAAAGAATTAAATCTCATTTTTTATTCCAAAATATCTCTGAATTCTTTCAGTGCTCTAGATTGTATCTTTCCTAGAACAGCTGTTCTTGTTTCAAAAGCATCTCAGGTCATGACTTTTAATATTCATGATATCTTGACAACCCCTTACAACAGAAAGACAAGTAGAGCTCTGTGAACCTCTTTGTCCACTGTAATTGACAGCATTACTTGTTGAACTGGTATATGGCTGTCCCGTCCAACTGTAACAATTTTGAAGCTGCAACATTGGTGACTTATACATTGGTTCTATACTTATATTTTACTTTCTGCAACATTACAGATAGTACATACGTAGGACTCTTCTTGGGGGAATCCCTGCCACAAGGTGTAGCTGAAAATATTGCATTAAAAATGTTGCAAATGTTCATGGGCAAAAAGGAAGCAGACATCAGATATAAATAAATACAAGGAATTGTTAGCTTAAAATAAATATTACCAGAGAAAAAGAAATAAAAGTAGTGCAGTTAAAATTATGACATGAATACTCCTTACTTTGTCTATTTTTCCTGGAGTTTTTCTCTAATTCCCCTATTGCTCTGAATGGTGACTTGTCTTGCTTCAGTTGTGATGGTGAGTGGCTGGGAGTTGTTGGGTGAGTTGTCATTCTTTGTGAATCCTTCTCCAGGAGGAATATGATGTTCATGGTGATGTTTTCTACTTCCTTATTGTGGGATGTACTTGGGATGATTTTTTACATTTTTCTTACAGGCTTTTACACCTTTCTCTTGCTTCCTTGGTATGCAGATCTATGTTGTATCCAAATCCCTTTTCTGTATATTATATAAAATTTCTCAATTCTTTTTGTTACCCTTAACACGACTTTTGTAAAGATACAGGTCTGCTTTTTTTTCTTTTTTTTTTTTTTTTTTTTTCCAGTTAAGCGTTGTTTTCTGCTGCAGAGTCTTCACTGCTGATCCTATGCCTGCTCTCTTCCCATGAATATCCTCCTCTGCACACCTCATTGTGTGTCTGTTCTCAAAACCTTTGTTCTTGTAACAGGCCTGCATTTCCCTACACTTCATAATTTTTTCTAATCACAAACATGGAATTCTCATAGTCTACCTTCTTGTTCCAGCTATCTGTATAAAACAATAATTCTATCACACAAAGTAAAACAAAAGCAAAACAAATTAATACTAGATGTCTGGTGAATTAGAAAAATTAGTCAATGCTGTACCAAGTACAGCAAAACTACAGGAAGGTGACGAAGACACCTTCATCTTGAGGTCTTGCAAATTCCACTCAAAGCATGTAACTAGGTACTAGCAATTCCAATCGTCCTTGTCCTAGAGAGATACTTGTTTATAATGACTAGGGAAAAGCTTTGCATTAGGAGTTAAATCTATTCAAGTTTAATAATCCATTAACCTGATTATGAAAGAGAGAAAAAAAATGTGTTTCTGACTATATCCTTGGGAAAAAAAAAAAAAAAAAGGCATGTACTATTTGCACAGAAATTTAATAGTTTTCACTGAGTAAAATATAAGACTTCAAAAGTTCTGAAAAGTGTCATCAACTGTTGGAAATAAAATTTTCTTCCCATCAGGTTTTAAGGTTGAGTCTTGTCTACTTTTCTGTTTCTGTTTCAATTGGACTATCTTTTTTGCTTTTGTTGCTTGATTGTTAATTGCTTCTTTCCTTTCTCAAAAAAACATCAAAGAGTTTTTACTCCTGATAGTTGACCATTGCACTTTACTCTATGAAGTAAAAAAGGAAAATGAATATGAGAATATGTCAGGGCAAATAATAAGGTGACAATGCTACATGCATAATTAGGATAGTATAAACCCTTTGGTAGACCAGAAGAAAGAAGTTGTGGCAAAGGACTTCTGCTTATAAAGCACACACCTTACAAGAAATTGCATGGAGACTAAATTCATGAATACTTTTATTAATAGAGTCCATATTGTGGCATTTATAGACCTACTACAATATTATTACAGCAGAATGGTGCATCCCAAAATACAGAACCAGTCTCAGTAAGTAGTGAGATCTATTTATTATGAATTCTAGGCAGCAAAGAGCTTGTGTTTTTCTGTATGCATTTCTTCTCCTTCAGCAGAGTTAACTTAAGTCACAGTGGGTTCTTCCCTGACAAGTTAAAGCTGTTATTATGGTTTTTGTTGTGCTGTTAACACACATAGTTGGTAGAGATCTATGTCAGGAGACTTACTGACTTGTTAGTGGTTTGCTGTGTGTTTTCTGTGTGACTGATCTTCTGTTTAAAAACATGTGATTCGTCACCTTGGCTTTGAAACTTCATTACAAAGCAGAGGCAGTCTTCTGGAAGAAGGGATAAAGGGCATGCCCCTTCTCTGAGTACAACTGGATTTATTTCAGTATATCCTAATCCTGTAGTATCTCAACTGAGATTCCTGACATAAATGGGGAAGTTGCAGCCAACAAGCACCACACCAAAAGTCACAGTTTAGAAGTGATAGCAAAACTAAGAATGAAAAGGTTGGTTTTGTCTTCTTTGACGTAATAGTCAGTGGAGAAAGGGAGAATCATGGGAATTGTTCTTTTCCTATGATGACCCAGTGGGCAGAACAGAAATATCTTTCAAAACTCTTTTATATTTTATCAGAGCAAGTCTGTTTAAAAAACTGACTTGCAGTAGTTCTTCTCTTTGTGTTGTAATTAAATACAGTTTAGGAAATTGGAAACTTGCTGTCTTTGGCATCCTCATTTGAAGTCAAAGACGTTCCTTTTCAAAGATTTTAGCTGTCTTGGACTCCTGAATCAGAAAAACAGAGACAAAACCAAAACCAAAACAAAATCAACCAACCAAACAATCGAGATGCTTTAATTTAAAAAGTGTCAAGAGGAAATCTTTTCATATTTTCTATTGTCTCATAATGCATCTGATAATTAGATGGGTTTTACTACTTATTGTCTGTCGTTCCATTTTTGCATGTCATCTTGTTTATATACTGAGTTCTTTCAGCAGTTCCTTTGTTATTTTGGTTTCCTTTGCCATTGTATTTTATTTGTTTTCACTTCTCCCTGGTTTCAGTTTAATTTTTATTTCAATATATTCTTTGCTTATGATAATCTATTTTGGCCTTTGAAAACTGCATTGTAAATCAACTCTTTTGTTTTCTGACTCTTTTCTTTTTAGTGTAATGTCAATTATCTCTTTCTTTTTTATATGCCACATAAACACCTACAATTTCATCATTAGAGATGAATTTATTAATGTTATTACAATTTAAGGTGGTCTGGGTTTTTTTTTTTTTTTTGCAGAAGTAGGTGATTTGGCACTTGTTTTCTTTATTTAAAGATAACCATGACAAATTTTAATTATTTAGACTGAAATTTTACTTGATATTTCTTCCACATTTTTTCTAGTATAAATGTGTGTTAGTATTGCTAGAAAGTACACGGACAAGAAGTACATGTGATGTATTTCTGCAAGTACACTTTTGCCATCTGTAACATTTATAACTATCATTGCAACATAATTGGTGCACAAACAATTAATTTTTGAGAAGACCTTTCTGAAGCAAGAGTTTGGCAGATGAGGAGTTACATGTGTTCTTTGCTGAATTCTTAATGGTTGACTGAAACAGTAAACATTTGTCTAAATCACAAAACTTTGAACTTTTTCAGTTCACATATGCTTAACAGAGCTAGGTTGACTCTTTAGAGACCTTCTTTTTAGTAACTTCATTCATTTTGTGCAGGTCTCCAAAACTTATTTGTGCAGATAGCTGACACATTCCACTGCTGCAGAATGACTGAGTATGGTACTTTTAAAAACTTCAAGGGTAAAGCAGGACTTAAGCAGCAACTATTGCTGTTCATTAATGGATAAGAAAACAAAAGCTAGGAGACTGATGGGGTAGAGTCACCTATATCCTCTTCATTGAGACTAGCTTCAGCTGCATGTATCTACAGAATGAAAGAACAGATTTAGGTTCATTATAGAAAGATGAAGCAGAATGGAGAACTGCTGCAAAATTTTGTTATTATTTGTAACTGGCAGAACCCATAAGTTACAGTAACTCATATCACATCATTAGAATCCTATGCTTTCATAAAAGAAATTATTATAAGATATTTTAGAAAAATCTACCCATCCTTCTATATAGCCACCTTTGACTGTGACTCATAAGAAGTTCTAGTTTCTTGTTTGATTTTGCTTGTTTGATTTTTGTTTGATTTGTTTTTTTTCTTTTTTTTTTTTTTTTTTTTTTTTTTTTTTTTTTTTTTTAACCAATAAACTTTAAGTGTTCAAAGTTAGTGTTCTTAAAGATTTAAGAAAATAAAATGTTACAAAAATTTTAGCTGGTGAACACAAGAACTATGAGGGAGTTGAATGCAATTGAATGTCATGACCATATCAAGCGATGAAGAATCTGTGGCAATTTCTATTGTGGCAATTTCTATTTGTGGCAATTTCTTTGGTACATTTGATTATGTTCAAAGTTTTGGAACTATAAAACAGAATTAGCATTATGCATATTGTTCAAAACAAAATATTTGAATTCTTTCATCTTTATATGTATCTTGTGTACATACCTACTTAAATAAACACATGCATTTGCAAACTGCTACATAAAAACACATTAAAATGAGATCAAGGCAGAGGACATACAGTGCTAAGAATGCAAAACAATTACAGAGGGTACATGACTAATTCCAAGACCAGGCTGATAAAGAAATCGTTTAATGTAGCTTGGCTAAATTGAGACAAGGGAGTGCCAAACTAATTATGCTCAAATTTTTATCCGGAGTTCTTGTGACACCTTTGGACAGTCTAAGCACCAGAAGAAGTGTGTTTCATTGTTTTCAGACCAATGACAGATAACTTTGTCTATTTCCTTTCTTTGTCCCTACCATTACCTTAAGAATATTGCATTCTTTGCTTAATTGAAAACTTAAGTGGATACATATTTTGTAGAATAAATAGAAGGAAAACAAAAACCTCAATAGATTTGTACAAAAGTTTTAAAATTTGGAAAACAGAAGGAGCATTTAATAGTCATTAATATACTCAGAATTTACCAGACTCTTTCTCAGCGTCACTTGTCTGCAAGGAAAAAAAATTTAAAAGAATTCCCTTTAATTAATAGGAATATTATTGGTTGAATGACTTAAAGACTGCATGAAATGCTATTGAAGGAATCTAAAAAATTTAAAGGAAACACAGACTGTCCTTTAAGAAATACATGTTTTCTTGAAAAGTTTTAAAACACATTGCATAAAGTTGTGTTGTGATTTAACCCCAGCTGGCAACTAAGCATCACAGAGTTAATTGCCCACTCTCATCCTAGTCAGGATGGGGAAAAGAATCAGAAAAGTAAAAGAGAGAAAACTCATGTGCTGAGATACAGACCATTTAATCAGCAAAGAAAAAGCTGCACACAAAAATAAAGCAAAATAAGAATTCATTCACCGCTTCCATGGTAAAGAAGATCTTTCTTTCTGAAGGAAATATATTTAAATATTAAAAAATCAGAAGAATAGCTAATCGTTAGCAAAATGAAAATGAAAAAAGCACATCAAATCTATGAGAAAATGAAATAAAATTTGTCTCCTGGTTAAATACTAAAGTTTGAGGAAAATGTTTCATATCCTCAAGAAAAAATATAGAATCATTGTTGTAGAATTAAAAGATTGAGTTGAAATCTTCAGAAATATTTCCAGTTCGTCTTTCTCTACTTTTGCTGAAATCAAGAAGAGTTTATCAACATGTCTGAAAGGTAAATACTTTGTTTCATCTTCAGTAGTGAAGAATGCTAGCTTCTGAATATGAATACTTCTGTACTGCAAAAAAATAACCTTCTTCAGGTATATGTGGTGCATCTGTTACAGAAATATTTACTTTGTCATTTTACAGTTTAAACTATAAATGTTTAAACACAAAAGGGTTGTGCTTTGTCTTCTGCTTTTTTGTTCAAACTTGATCTTAATAGACCACCTCAAAATAAAACAATATTACTCTTTCTTCTTTTATTCAAGTTGCTAATCATATTGTTAATGGAAAGAATATTTTATTTTAGTAAATATTTTTTCCCCTTCATTTTAGAGATGAATAAGTAAATGATCAGTGATATTTTATTTGTCCACAGTTTCAATACATTTTTTTTCAGGTATCATCATTTCTCTTCAGCTTTTTCTTCCCATTTTGGAGGTCTTGTTTATTTTAGCTAGCACACTTTTAGGAAGCACTCATCCTTTTCTGACAGGTACAGAAAATATGTGGGAACCAAGTCAGCTATGATTATGTCTAACTATCACTTAAGTCAATTAACATGTTTGACATTTCTGACCTTTTCTTGTGGGGTAATTTTGAGGAGGTATGCTCAGCTATATTTAAGCAGAATCAGACTATTCCTCTTGTTAGTCTCTATGAATGTCACATTTTATTTCTATGAACTTCAGTAAAACTTCTCTCCACCTTCAGAGATGTACCATTTTTGTTGTTATAGCTCAAAACATACTGATGGCATTAAAAACTACATGGTTTTGACAGGACAAAGAAAAAGCATTGTTCTATGTCATTGGTAATTCTTCTCAGTGTGTAAAGTTTGTGGAATTCAAATTAATTAAAACCATGACTTATTCCCAATCATCAAAGTATCCAATGAACTTCTACATAATAAATATTGCTTTGGATGCTTCCTTGAAGTATTTTATATCACTTTGGACATTTTGATTTGTTTTACAGTAAGGTGCCATCAATTGAACTCAGACAATTTTAAGGGAAAAGCTGAAAAATCTGGCATTTGTAATGAACAAGAAGGGCAGATGGAAAAATATTGTTACTGCCACCTTAGAGAACAGCTTCTGGCATCCAGGCAGGGAGGAAATTTGATAGCTTTCTGGAATTTAGGAGCAGAAAAGTCATAAGGATTTTCAGTTTCCAGATAGGCTACATGGGGTTTTTTGGGTTCTTTTGGCTCTTCTTCCTAATTGAGGAGTAAAATTAACCTGCTGCTGAAGAGCAAAACCATTTGTTAATGTGTTTTTCTACATTTTGGACACTGATATTCTTTTGCAGCCAAAACTGTTAGTTTTGTGTTGACCATAATCTATTTTTCTATTAACTGTGGCCCTTGAAATAGGACTGCAGTGTCTCTACTGGGACACAGGCAGATCAAACAGAGTGAAATCTCATAAGGCTTTACAGTATGATTACTTCTTGGTATTACTAAATTCCCAGAACTTTTCCCAAATTATTCCCTTATATTAAGTAAATATGAGAATTTTTTTTTTTCCTGAAAACAAGGGAAATTCAATTCTGTACCTTATGATGATTAACTCTGTTGCAGATGAGTTTTCTCACTTCCTAAAAGGATTCAGAAAACTTGAAATGCTATATAGTTTCTTGAAAATTATTGAATTATGCTTCAATGGATAAAAATATTATTAACTTTTATTTCAGAATGCTGTCGTGTTTTAGTCCTGATTGGACAATTTTGTAATATTGGCACCTTATTAAACCAATGAAAAGGGTGGATATGCCTCTAGTGAATACACATTTTTTGGTGAGACACCGGAAATCTGCCCCTTCTGATTCCCAGTGGTGTGGGAGGTAGGAGTCTCAGCCTGGCTGTTCCCCATGGCTGTGCCAGGCTGAGGTTCCCCCTGCCCTCCCCTGGCACCCCTGGCAGGCAAAGATGAAGGAGAGGCAGTGATGGGGGGGAGGAAGGCTCAGCCCAGTCCTGGCTGCTGAGATCTGATAATCCAGGACAGCCCCATACAGCAGTCTGGGGGCTGAGCCAGGCCTGGCAGCTGCTGGGCAGGGAAGGGGGAGTGATCAGCCCTGGTGTGAAACATCTGAAGCCTGACTGGGCTGGAAAAAAGGTCCCAGCCTCCCTCTCTCAGCACAGCTGGAACTGGAAGCAGCAGCCAGCCTTGAGATCCTGGCCCAGCTCCAGCACAGCTGCAATCATCAGGTCACTGCCTTAACCTGGCTGCTGCCCTGCTGTTAACTCTTTCAGTGCAGAAGAGACCTCCAGAGCTCGTTTTCCCCCTGAATGAGAAACAAGGGCAAAAGGGAAGACATGTAGAGAGACCAAGATGAAGATATTAAAGTCAACAAAGAAAGGGTGATTGTCCTAGATGGAAGGAGTATGGGGAGTTGCTTTCAAGTTGAAAAATCTCTTGTAAGTTATGGTGAGTGAGTGTAATATATTGAGATATTTCCTTTAAACCATAGAGAAGTATGGGGAGATGGGATGTTCAAATTGTAAACTTAAGTAAAGGAATGCAGTGTTCAAGTGAGCCAAGGTTGAAGTGGCTGCGCTTCCATGAGAAGTTTGAACAGAGATGATGTGATAGAGACTTTTTCTGCCCCTGAGAGAAGAAGAAGACAATCTCTGTTCCTCAAGATGAATGTAGGATCAACGGGGAGTAATATGGTTGGGACAGATGGACACGAGAGACCTCTGAAGCCAAGTTTTGGATCTTGTGGTTTATTGTAAAGGGTGTGGGTGCAGGGACCCTGCTCAGAGCTGCCAGCTGCAGCTTGGAACAGGCCCCAAAGAGAGCAAAGTTTCTGTTACAATACAATAAATCTTCTTCTGTGCTGAATATTTTAATTTTTACTACCTAATCTAGTACAAGATACAAATATTATTGTATTTACATTCAGCCTATAAGAATATTTACATTACCATACTGTGCTACACCTTAAACCTTAGAAACTCCTCTTTGGACTCTTTTTGCTAAGCTAGTAGGGTCTGCTCTTACCTTTGGGCCTGTCGGCAAGCAGAGGGTATTTTCTAATCAAAAGGGGATTACCTTCAGCCGACTATACTATTGTTTTCCAGTTGTTCAATAACTAAGTCTTGGTATGCGAAAGCTTGCTTTCATTTCAGTCTTTCTTGTAGTTTTCATATTCTCAAAGTCTTTTGCCAGGCAATCATATTTATAAGGCTTTCCTGTTTCATCTTCCCCAACAATGAAGATGATCTTAAAGATAGATAGGAAGAACCTTTGCTTTGATCAGCTTATATTTAAAACAAATTAAACACCCCATACATCAATATGGCCCAGAGGCACATCTATAAAGAATTGTGCTCATGGGAGGGGATCTTCCAGGCAGCTGCCTTTGTGAAGAATGAAACCACGAGAGAACTGTTTTCTTGTGGGGAAATTTTCCATAGCAAATGAGAGGTGCTTCCCTCCCTAAGTCAACTGCAGAAAGACTATTTTAGAGGTGGAAACTGACTGAGATTTCTGGGTGTTTTTTTCTATACATTTTCAGTTGGAAAGAAAAGAAAGAGTGGGGAGGGAGGAGGAGTGTTTTGAAAGTTTCATTCTGATTTTTTTTTCTTTTTTTTTCTTTCTCCTTTTAGTATTAATTAATAAAGTTTTATTACTTTTAAGCTTTAACCTGCTTTGCTCTTGATTGAAAAATTTCAAATTGGCAAACAATTTGACACAAAATTGGTGTTTCCGCCCAGTTTCAAACTGAAACCACAACAAATAGTATCATTTCAGTAAAAACTCCAAATAAAACATGAAAAATCACTCAAGTAGTTGTTGACACAGTTGTCCTAGAAAATTAAACAAGGTGGCAAGACCAATAAAAGGGTCTTCCTCTATCTGGAGGCTTTCTCCTCTCCCCACCTCTTACATGATTGTATGTCTTTGAATGGTCCTATCCTTAGATAAAGTTTTTAAAGATTTAAATTAAACAAAATAAAGAGGAGAAAGAAGGAAAGAGGGAAAGAGGTGAAAGTTACTAAATTTAATGCATGTTTGGTATACCTCTTGCATCTGTTGATCCACTTCCAGTAGAGTATACAGTCCATTGTTTTATTTCTCTAAATTACATAATTGATTTTCAGAGAAACTGAAAAGATAGAGCGAGTAAGGTTATAGAAAGTCTCATGAAAAATAGGTTCTTCTAGAACTGGCAAATATAGTGAAAGGAAGAATTTATTTTTTTCTTGTAAATGTTGCAATATATGATAATATAAATGCATAGACCCAAAAATCTATAATATCTCTATATTTATTTATAATAAGCATCTTTGTTCAAAATATGACTGAGAAAGTTGCCTGTTTGTTTATTTGTTTGTTTTCCAATAACGTTTGATAGCCCTTTACACTACTCTGTTCATTGTGTATTATATAGCTAAATATTTACTGTGTAAGTTCAAAGACACGGACATGTATCAGACATGATATTAGAACATTGGCTGGAGTAGGTGGGGAATATCATAAGACACATATTTTACATGGCAACAGGAGTGAGACCATCACTAAATATGCTGTTTAGATCTCTCAGGAGACAACAAAGTTATATGCCTTAATTTTCTCTCAGTTCTTTATTTCTGATGGCTCCTTTTGGGTTTTTTGTTTGTTTGTTTGTTTGTTTTTGTTTTGTTTTTTGTTTGTTTGTTTGTTTTGTTTTGTTTTTGTTTGTTTGTTTTGTTTTGTTTTGTTTTGTTTCCATAACTTCTTTTAGATTTATTTGCTCTACCATTCATCTGCTGACATGGCTGGTGTCAGGGAGAATGCAAAATGAGTGAGTTGTAAGGGAAAAATGTCACAGTGTTGTACAGCAACAGAGCTTAAAAGATACTAGTTTAAGATTCCCAGTGTAATGCTCGCCTTCTTTCCTTTAGGCAGTTCTCTGAGATGAATTATGTGCTCTATTGATAGCAATAGATTTCCTTCTTGTGGGAAAGTAGGAATAAACAAATATCTGTATAAGTTCATGGTACAACTCAGAAATGGTAAACAACTAAATATCTAAGGAACATGAGCAAGAATATTTAATGCTATAAAAAGAAAGAAAATCTGTAAGAAACACGGTGCAGCAGAATAAATTAAAATAAGTTAGGTGTCACAAAGGTAACTTTTAATTTTATTTAATTTAAACAAAATATGAAACTGCTATAGAAAGGTTCTGAGGTGTTGAGGACCATCTGCTCTTATTTTTTATATAATGATTTGCATAAAATCTATTAGGTTCATTGTATTGCATGCTTCAGGAATTTAATAAGCCAGAATTATGTATAATATACAGCACATGGTGAGGAATTGTAATAAACAAGAATGGTACTTCTAACTGCATATAGAAAAGAATGTGTGATTTTTAGGAAAAAGTAGAGCTATCATGACCTATTTTCTGTTGTGTTTATTTAGTAATTAATGTGTCTGAATTCCTGTGAGATCGCATGTTCCATATTTCTGTACACTTGACACAAGGGAACATAGAATGATGTTAGATTTACTTGTTATTTTAATAAAACACTGTTTTTCACACACCTACTGTTCTTAGATGTTTACTAAACTAATATAGATTAATTTCTTAATAATGCATTGCATGTACAAGGACTATTCTAATCTCATATTCATATAAGCAATGCTCAACTCTAGGCACATTAAAAGTCAGTTAAATTTAAATTAAATTTAGTTATTGGTATAAAAGTCATAAGAATAATACCTATATTAATATATTATAATAAATTATTTCATTTTAGGAGTAGGAGACTATCTATTGCAAGGCTTTTAGACTTATGTATCATATAACTTCAAAATACTTTGGAAAATATTTTGGTATAAAATTTATATATTGCTAATATTGTTTAGAAATTTCCTATTTGCATTATCAAAGAAAACCAAGTCTATTCAAAAATGGATATCTATTTGTTCATGTAGTAATATTGAAGTAACCATAATCCCCACACCAAACCATAGGGTCAATCAAAGCTACTTTACTTAAAACTTTAGACCAGTGGTTAAATTCCAGCCCTTAAGATCAACATTAAAATTCCGAGAGTGAGAATGAAGTTAGAATACAATCAGTTTGATGAAACATGATCTTTTTTTCAATAATAATGTGTATTTTCAATATTCAATATTCCAATTCACAATTCAATATTCCACATAATTTCAATAATAATGTATGTGGAAGTTTATCAAACAAAAAGCTGATACCATTGAGCTTTCCAAAGGTAGACTTAAATTGCTTGCAATTAATGCTCCTGGCTGCTTTTCCTTATCTCCATTGCTCCTTTTACAGCTCATCAGCTGTGTGCTTCAGCACTTCAGACTCTGGGACATGCATTAGTTTGTATTAGCTGACTCAAGTCTCCCCACCTGAGTGGCATCTCCCCAGCTGAACTGCAGCTGACATTAGCTTGAGCCCAAGTTTTAATACACTTACCTAAAATTGGCTCCTGATGATCTCCCTGTGCAGAGTACTGTGGAGATATAAGAAACAGTGGTCTATTTTGTTAGTAATATTCCATACTGAGGGAAGTCTTGCAGATTAATTTTACTCCTTTTCTCCTATCACAGTGGCATAAAAAAAAAAAGATTGGGACAAAGAACCTCTCAAAGAATAATGATAGCAGTATCTTGATTAATATGGTATAATCCATTTTCCTAAGTTAAACTCAATTTACCTATCAGAAAATCTAAATATAACTGTGTGCCTGCTTTGTCAATCAAATAACGATGCTCTACCTAAAGAGACTTAGTTCACTGGGAAACTCCTTGCCTGTAGAGCAACATCTGTAAACTGAATGAGGTCTTGTTAATCTTGTACTAGACATGAAACATGAAGCCTGACCATCAATACATCCTAGTCTTATCCGATACCTCAAGAATGGATAGTACGTATATGTCTAAACACTGAGTATTGCTGGCATATACAGGTATTTTACATTATTGTTTGTTTTTCTCAACAAGTTTAATCCATTACAGAATACAAAAGGAAATCTTATAATTTATTGATATTTATTAAGGGTATATATACAACTTATAAAGTTACTTCTGAATTTGTAGGAGGATATCTTAGAGGATATTGAATTTTAGGTTTAAAAAAGGATACTAGTATTTTAGGCTAAGATAAACACGTGTGATGTTATACGGTTAATCTTGTACTAGACATGTTTGAGCTAATGTTTAATGTTTGAGCTAATATGTTTCAATTAGGCTGGAAAACAAGGTTAACAGTGGGAAGAAATGATATTTTTTTTCTTTGTAAACACAGGGTGTTTGAAATTTTGTCTCTTTTGAACTCTAAAGAAATGCATAGAAAAAACAATTCTTTTATTTCTGAATTAGAAAGAGATTCTTTTTTTCTCTGCTTTAACTGTCATAAGTAGGTTTGCATCATCACTAGAAGATTTGGTATCTTTTTCTTCTTTACTTGCTTTTGCTTTTGCTTTTGCTTTTTTTTCTTTTCCTTTCTTTTTTTTTCTTTTTCTCTTCCTTTTTTGTTTCTTTTTTTTTTTTGTTTTTTTTCATTTTTTCTTTATCTTTTTCATTTCCACTCTTAATATTGTGTCTAAAGAAGGCCCTTAAATCATCACAGTATTCTCAAATCATTCTGTTCACCATCTGGAGGGAAAAAAAAAGTAGTTAAATCGAATCTTTCTTGTGAAAAAAGTTAGAATGCCAGCAATGACCTTAATACTGTGAAGTGTAACATATTTTTACTCTATATTTCTTCAAGTCTGTCTTGCAGCACTACTGTTCTAGGAGTTTCCATTTTATATTGACATCTCCTTTGAAGTATATTTCCTATTTGTTTTCACTGAATTTATTCCCCACAATATTTAAAAAAAATTTGAAATTGTATCATTGGCCGATATGCTTGACATCATCTTCATATCTTAGAAGTGTTCTGTATCAGATCCTTAATATAATCTTCAAGTTCAGATTCAGAGTCAAATTTTATCTTATATATTCATCAACCACATTTTCATATTTTATGAGAATGTCACAAATAATTTTGTCCAAACCTTACACACTTCAAGATGCAGCTTTAGATTTATTTTATTCACAAGATCTTTTGTTGAGAAAGGAAACAGAAGATTCATTTCGATACAGTGACACCTTCCAATGCTAGTGACTCCAAATTGCTGAAGTTTATGCAAAAGATTCAGCAGTATGCAGCATGCATTTTGAGACAGTGGCAGCTGTTTTTAAATTGAGAAAACATCATGAAGTTGCTCTGTAATTTTTTCTGCAAATTTTTTACACAAAAATTTTTTCTGCAAATTTTTTACACAAACATATGCTGTTTTTCTAAACTAAGAGGTTATGTCTTTCTGCAACTAAAAAAAAATTTGGAAAGGGAGAAATGAATACCTAGGCCACAAAGAAATCTAAATGTTAAGAATACTTTGAGCTTGTAATGAAAAACAGAGTAAACAGCAACTGTTGATTTATTATCCTTGGTCGTTCTAACTCCTATCTGTTTAGTTCTTGGAAATATATCCTCTTCTGATCAAAAGCTACAAAAATATTTTCATGTGTTAAATAAATATAGTAGTATTTTCTTTCTTGTGACATGTGTGTTTCATGAAACTGTCATTCATGATACATTATGGATAAGGCACCTCTCATGTCTTTTAGATTTTCCAAATTCTATGCAGTGCTCATCATTTTTTCTTAGACCAAAATGTTATCCAAAGAATGACTTTAGCTAATGAGTGTGCCTTACTGAACAATGTGTTTGGTATTACATGAATTCTTTTTTTCCTTTTCCATATAATTTGAACTAAAGAGACACTGTAGATGAAAATGTGACAAGCTCACTATTAGTCTAATGTTCTTGGCTTCAGGCCTCACACACTCAGACACAAGTTAGAATTATTATACAAATAACAGGTAAAACATACACCAAATTATTTGTTTTGGTGTAATTTGGTGTTAACTTCATGACAGTTCATTAAGTTACTCAGCCATAAACCAAATTAATTAAAGATTTTAATACAATTTTATCCCTGTTATGAAGATGAAATTTGTTGTAGTGAGAATGAAGGAAAACAATTACATCTAATCCTATAACTTTTTTTCTTTAGTCTCTGGTGAAATTTTTCTTCTTCTTTTTTTTTTTTTTTTTTTTAATCTTCTTATTTTTCTTGTTCTGTGTTCTGAGAAATGGACAGTAAAGGTATAACCTATGGGGCAGTACCTTTTGTTTGGAACAGGGATTGAATCTACTCAATCTTCCTGGTATAGCACTGTCACACAAAATCAAACAAAAAAATTTCTCTGGAGACAGGTGTGGGAAGTGCCATTAATTAGCAGTATTAAATTAATTTCATACAATCCAATAGCTGATGTAAGCAATTTTAAAATGCACTTTCTGTACTGTCTTAGGAGTGATAGAAGACTAGAGATCTGCCATCAGCACTCTGAGGGTGGTTAGAAACTCCCGGAGTAGTATGCAGTGACCCTTGCATTTGGGCAGAATTAGGAGTAGATAAAAATAGCTATCATTGTCTTAGATTTCTCTGTGTGTATAGCAATGTGTGCAGCATTTATATTTCTGCATGGTGAAAATGATACTAAGGCATCTGAAATCACCTTCAGGATTTCATTATATGCATCCAGGTTAAACATTCACGATGAAAAAGTTTGTCTAGCAGTAAGTAGTATGCCTACAATTTCCAAATTTTTTGTAAATTATGATAAACTTTTCTCTGTTGAACAGAAACCTTATCCCTAAGCTCTCCAGCATTATATCTCATGCACTGTAAAGACTTATAGAAACAAATGTCTTCCTCTGTAGAAACATGCTAATACTTATTTTATCACTTAAAATAGTCAAACAATATAAATGTGAAAGTTATAAACACATAAATCAAAGGCTTAACAGAATATTTGCTTTAAATTTTAATGATTTGCCTCAGAAAAGAGCATCAGACCTATTTACATATTTTTAAACTTTGTGGCAACCAATTTAATTGGAATATTTTTCTTTATATTGTAAGACATATTTCATGGTATTATTCTAAGTAGCTTTAAATATACTGAACAAGCTGCCTCAGAGACTATATACACACACAAACATATATATATATATATATAAAAAAAATTACATATGTTTTCTTCAGTTTTTAGCTGTTAGTTAGTTCCTAATTCCAAATCCTCCCTATTTTCCTTAAGGAGTCAAGATATTAGCTGTGAACTTGTACAGCTATAGTTAGAAAACTAAAAATTTAGGTCTCTTTCTCACATGAGACCATCCTATTTAAGCAGATTTCTAAATATAAGAAGTAAATAAGCAATATTAACAAAAGTGTTAAATGTAACATGGAAGATGACAAACTATTACATGAGTCTAAACCAATTTCCTTTCGAAAAGTAATGTATAAGTTAAGAAAAATCATATGACCATAATAAACAGAAACATGCATGAGACTGACTGAAAATTAGAAAGAATAAAAGCAAATCAAAAGAAATCATTATAACAGTACAGGTTTTCTTTACTTCATATGTAAAATCTGTAGGAACCAGCACGTTTTACATATGACCAAGTAATACAGAGGTTGGTGAAGAAGGTGAAGATACTAAAATAAATTTTCATGAGTTTTCAGCAGAAGAAAAATATGTGTCCAATAATATTCCTTTTCAGTTCTAAATATCATAGTAGGAGATTAAATCTGTTTTGAAACCCCAGTACTCTGCCCTGAGATCTGTGGAGAAAACCTACATTGTTTGCTGTTCAACCTTACAGAAAAACGATGTATGTTAGTGCCAGTCAAGTTCTATGCAACAGACTGTTTCCCCTACCTAAGTTAAACTCATCAAATATATCTAAGGGAGCTCTTACCAAGCTGCATCCTGAATTTGGTCTTTAATAATAATAATAACAACAACAACAAAATCACAAACCAAACCAACCAACCAAACAAAAACCTAACACCTGAAACCAACCAGCCAAAGACCAAACCAAACCAACCAAGCAACCAAGAACAAAAAACTTGCACCAACAAATGAAAAAAACAACTAATCAACAAAAAAAGCCACAGACAAAACAAAAAAGCAACCAACTAAAAACGACAAGCAAGTAACCCACCTTTGGATATTCCTGCTTTCTTAAATGAGCAGACATAGTCTCACTCCTTTGCTCTCTCAAACTGCAGTCTTAGATGTTTGTATCTTTGCTGAGAACTGTATATTCACAGGAGAAGCAGGACCTTCTTATCTAGTTACAGACAAGTAGATGAGGCTGCAATTGTTACCTGTTTACAAGCACAGGGTAAGAGTTTGCTTATTGGGCAGTGCACACCACCTGAGTATTTATTTCTCACCTCTGAGGAACAAGAGCTTGAAAGCTGCTAAATGGACATTTTATCCTAAACAGTAAACCTCTCAAACCTGTGACTGTAAATTTCATTTTGGTCATTTGGTGATAGAAGGACTGGAAGAAGCAGTCTATATGCAAGTCATTCACTTTTATTGTCTTCATGACAGCAAATACTTCCATGGCTGGGAAGTATTTATAAAAAGGGAATGCTGAACTGAAATAATGAGTATACATTTAGCCAGATTATACAGTATCAGTTGTTTAGCCTCTTGCAGGAAAATATATTTAGTAGTTGTGTGTAAAGGAAACCTTGAAATTATTATCAGGCAAACACAAGAGCAAGACACAACTATTATCTGAATATTTGTATGTCTGCATAGAAATGTAGAAACTTATACATAGTAAAATACACCAAATGTGACTAAATTTTAAGTATCTCGACATACGTACATTCAAAAATTTTTTTACTATGGTAAGAGAGAAAAATTTGGAATTCTCACATGATTTTAGGAAGGTAATATCACTTATAAACTCATAGATCATGAATTAACGTGTGTAGAGACCAAAAGATGCAGCTTATGATGTGAAAATTTCAGGGGATGCTGATTCTTACATTGAATCTGCATGATCATATAGATTTTTAGGCAATGAATGCTCAGGGAAAGTTGACACCACAATCTGACAAAATAAAATTTAATTAGACTTCAAACATAAAGGAAAGTCCCTTTTTATGCATACTTCTGCTTAAGAAGTTGTGGTGCATCATCCAGCATTTGTTGACAAATTTAACAATTGCAGTTCAAATATATTTGGAAGTGAACAAAAGCACTTAATTGATGGGATGCAAAGTTAACCTTTAATTTAACTCTACCTTCATTCCTAAAAAATAGAAATCATAGGATTCCTTAAATCATTGGGTTTTTTTAATTGCTAAACATTTTAATTAAGTTTCATTGATTAGGGATTTGGAGGGAAACAAGTTGAGTATTAGCTTATATTCTGCTTTCTAATGACACTAAAATAAGTATTATATAAGAGGATTTGACAGTATGACCACGACTTGCTCAGGGAAACATCCCAATCTTTTAAGAATATCATGATGATTAATCTTTGGAAGTTTAATTTACATGGGCTAAAATAATGGTTCACTCTAAGTTCCAAAATTCACATTATATCAGTTTACAACCTGGAATTTTTGTTGTTTGTTTGTTTGTTTGTTTGTGGGGTTTTTTTAAGAATTCTTCCTGCAACTATTTTATTAAAAAAAGCCTTGCAATTTTTGGTTGCTGTAAACTGTCTTAATTGGATTCCTGCTCATGTTCTTTTCTCCATCTCTACTGCCTATTACACAGATTTTTATATGCTCTTCCAATCACAGTAGTATCCAGCTGTTGAAGTTTTTATTACACAAAATATTTCTCTGGTGGTTTGTGTTGGTATGTGCTCCAGAGTATGAACAACTGATAAGGATGCATTCTAAAACAATTAATTTAGTCCCATCCAAGTAGAAAATTAGTTATTTTAATATATAAAGGGTATTACTTGTAACTTATCTGTTTACTTTCTCATATGTTCTCAATAATTGAATTATACATATATTGTAGCACTGCCTATATATTCTTCTCCTTACACAGATTTTCTTGAACTAGTATATTCCTTAATTTTTTGTTAAAATAAAAAGCAGTCTCACTTTATAAGAGGCTTAATAATTTTGCTCTCAAGTCTGTATGACTATTACATAGAATTTTTAATAGTGTTAATTTTTATAGATGTTTTTGGAGTAACTGTTTTACAAAAAGCCTATGGGATTATTTAACATTTGATTTTCAAATAATTTATTTTATTTTGTTTCATCATATGAAGACACTTACTTTGAAGTGAAATTCTCTCCAAGAGCAGAGACTGTCTGTAGTCAAGAATTTAAAAAGAAATATATCATAAGTTGTAGAGCTAAAATTTAGTACTGTCTCTGTCTCATTTATTCATAACAAATACTTATTTTTGATGCAGCTCTTCAATCTGTGATGAAGTCCTGGCAGCCAGAGCTTTGAGGTGTATTAGTGTGGACCTTCCTGGAAGTGAACACACAGAGCACATAAAATTTTTCTGCACCTTAAAAAAGTTCTAAGTTGATCAGAATGGTGCTCTTTTTAAAGATCAGAATAAGACCATCTGAAATAATAGGGTCTGTGAAAAAATGTCCCTCCTCACTGTGTTCTTAGAGTTTCATTTTCCATGTCCTGCAAATTTCAGTGGGATCATTATGAAGACAAACTTCACCATGGTCTCTCCAAGTTTCTTGGGAAAATTATTTCCTTTAGTTGCACTTGAAGAGTGGCCTGATATTGGTTTGTGCTGTAGCCTCCATGCTCCTGAGACACAGTCCTTCAAACTGTCTTTCTCCCTCTAGAGAGTTTCTCTAGCCTCAGTTTCTTCTATTAGAAGAATGTTATTATGATTACAGCAACCAGAAACTGAATGCATGAGAATTTAAAAATTAAAACTGGCTATAATTGTACTTCATTCTTTATCTAGAATTTCTTCAGAATTAGCTATTTTTCCCCACCCACTTTTGCTTCTGAAATCTATTAAGATTTTTCTTTGATGAGGCAATGTATGTGTCTTTGGTTGTTTTGGTTGTCCTCATGTTGTTGCCAAGGTTATTAAATGAATGATGTGCAATTTAGAAGTAGAAGTAAATACTATATGTAGTGTCAATGATATTTGAGTGTATGTTTCATAGAGATGAAAGTTATGATGCTGAGATTAAAACACAAAGGTACTATTCTACAACTATCTACAAAGGTACACTTTTACATTTGATCGTAGTTAATTATTAATCAACATTTTTCCTTTTATTATTATTATTATTATTATTATTTCTCCATTTCATTTGTAAACATTATTACTTCTGTGATTTATAAGACAGAATTATTGTTGCACACGATCAGGAAAAAGCTTTTGTATCCACTGTAATACTTCAGGTATAAAGAACAATTTTGGAAATTATTTTTTTTTTAATTATATACACTTTAATGTAAGAGTATTATATTAATGTAAATAAAATAAAGAAATTTTTATTTGCATTGCTAAACTACCAGAACATATGTAGCACCATCTTTTTGCTAACTGAAAAGCAAGCTCAACAGAGCAGTAAACAGACTTTTAAAGAGACTTACACATGTGCCAAGTAGTTAGTAAAAGTAATCAATATAATTGAAATGAGAGATTTTAATCTTTGTGAGCTTGAAAGAAAAGAACTCCAACTACTGTCATTCAACATTGGGTCTGTAAATCACACCAAAGAAGCTGCTGATTGAGCTGGCAAACATTTAGTTGGTTATCTGGTAATACTGGTCCCACGTTCTGCTGAAAAACTTTTGGCCTAGACAGACAGGCTCACCTCTCCTGAAATTAATAGTGTTGCATGTCAGATTTTCAGAGGGATCACAATTTCTAAGCATTATCTAAAGACCATGGAGGAAACACACTGCTCCAGAATTGCCAAGATAGAGATTGAGGGGCTGGAGGGTGACTTGGGGTCCTGGTCCATGGGTCGATGAAGTGGGAGCTCCAGGGGGCTGAAAGGGGGTCCCAGGCTTTGGGCAGGATGAGTGGTGCCACAGGGACTTTGGGCAGTCAGATGGAAGTGCCCTCAGGGTTTAGGAATACAAAGAGCCAAATCTCTGTTTTAGAGCAGCAGCATTGGTTCTACAGTAGACAGTAAACACAGGACAGGAAAGTGCAGCAGAAGCATGAAGGCTCCTGATATCTGGCAAGTCCAGTGTTCCTCTAGTTTTTCTCTTTTTTGATCATCCTGTATGGCTTCTCATTCGTGGCGGTCTAACAAGCTTGTTAGAAAATGGGTTTTAAATCTTCTGCCAGTTCTCCGTACAAGAGAACGATTCCAATAAAAAACAACGGGCAATGGATTCTGATGGAGTCAGCAAAGCTATTGGTGTTTAAAATCATTTGAAGTAGGAAGTTTTCACTCTTTTGGCATAATGAACTTTAATTTCCCATTTCATTGTCCACCTAAGGAGCTCAAGAGAATACAAGAAACTGGAAAATGCATGATCAGCTCACTCCAATGCCTGTCACAGATTGCCCAGGCTCTCAAACACGCAAAAATATATCCAAAAGTCCTGATAGAATCTTATTCCTTTCACAGACTCTGAGATCTCCATTATTAGAATATTGACTTCTATAAACAAACCAACATTATTAACATAATCCTGTCATAAAGTTATGTTCTATAATAGAGATATGTGTTATACTTTGCTTCATATATAAACATAAAGCAAATTAGATTATACTGAAAACTACTCATAATTTTATGCAGTTTTTAAGACAATAGCTGCCATTGTATATAGTTAATAATTTTCTGTAGGCATTTTCACTCTAGTCTAAGGAATATGTGAAGCTCCAACTGATTTTCCTACATAACCCTGACTGCATGGTTCAGACAGTTGCACATTGTTTGCTTGGTAACACATATCACAGAAGATTGAAAAATCAAATACAGAAAAATATATAAGTACATGATAAGAGGTTATTTTTCTGTCCATGACAAAGTCTACATGACTGGAAACCTCAAAGCTGAAAGCCCTTGATAATTGTGAGTTTGGGAAATCTAACATACCGTTAGCGAGCTAATGGGTGAAACATCTCAATCTGCTGGAAAGGACAGAAGTAGAACTTTGTGCTAGACCATTAATTCAGGAGATACTTCTAAATCTCGTTATTGCTTTCTGATTTGAATATGACACATGCAGAATTATTTATGATTTTGAAACTGTTACATAATTAGAGACATGATTATCTTTTGTAATCTGCAGATTTTTTTTTCAATCCTAGTGAAGGAATAATTTATTACAGATTAAAATTCATAGCCTCATACATTTCCTTACAACTGTACACTTGTGGGACATAGCTACATTTATCTGTGAGGTATATACACACACACACCCCCCTCCCCAAATTCATAAAATCTTAACAGAAAAATATATGCCAGACTGCATTCATTGTTTGATTCAAAACTGGGTATCAATTCCTTTTCCATATTGGAACCTGGATTAATTTGCCAAATTCCCATTCTGATGAATTAGTTCTGCATAGGCTATAAGGTATCACTTAGATTAATGTGTCTCCAGCACATTACCCATAATGATGGTCAAATTAATTCATTAAAACTTTGACCATCTTTAGAAATAATGTCCCCAAGAAACATTAATCAAGGAGATACTTCATATCATATTCTATATTGCATTGAAGCTAAATTACACTAAGTAACTCTATAAGAATTTCAAAACAGTATTTGAATCACTGAGATGTATTTCTCAAACTAAAAGTAATTCAATGTTGTTGTTATTACACAATCATAGTAATATTTTGTTGCGTAGAGGTGACTACCTCTTATACAGGATATAGATAGGACATACCAAATAGATACTGGAATAGTAAAGCAGACCAAAATGCTCTTTAACATTAATACTTTTTCAGTTCTGGATGGAAATATTTGACCCTCCAGGGAACAAACAGAAATAGAGTTCTAAAATGAACTAAAGTACAGATCAATAAACTAATTCAGACTGGCATCAGAAATCAAGATATAATGTTCCTCAGATTGCAATCCTACAAGAAATATAGGATACATTAAATTTAACATTTCTGGATCTGACATAGAGGTGGCAGTTACTATATTCTTATTAACAACTTTAAACAAATCAATAGAAGTTTTTTCTAAAGGAATTTAATTGGATTTTTTTTTTCATTTATTACACCTATAAAAAATGTTTGATGGAAACCAAATGGGCACCTTTGCATGCAAACTAAAATTACTTCAAATTATATTGCCAGTTCAAAATCCCATGTCAGATTTGCTTGTGTAATAACATAATTTGTCTTCACATTTATCATAGTTATGCTTTAGCTAACAATTAGTTAGGCCTAACTTCAAGATGTGTAACTTCCATCAAAGCCATTTATTGTATCTTGTGTTTGGGCTAAAGAAATGTTGGTACTCAATATGAAAAGCTTTATTCTTTCCTGTTAGTATTTTCACATTTACTTACATTGTATTGTTGCCTACCAACGGGAAGTACTGATAAGCAATTTCCAGTTTCAAGAGAAAATAACTACATTAATATTTAAAACCAAGACTGTTTTTGTGGTTTAGGAAACCAATGCCAATACCACAGGAACTATTACCATATTAGTCCTCTTCTGCCAGGCAGATAGTGTCATCACATTTGCATGGAGAGGTAGTTTTCATTTTTGCAGTCTTGTCACAGCAATACTGGGAAGTTAGAAAGTGTGAGTGGTTCTTTTGGCATAGATTTGAGAGCCTTCAGCCGCCTAACTGCTAGCCCTCTTTCCTGTTCCAATCATTCTTGCCAAGGCATGCAGAGTATGGATGAAGTCAGCAGACCCAATTAGCACAAAACAGAAAAGTGATCTGTTTGTTTCTATCACATTCTAGTGGACAAAAGCAATGAGAGATGGATTCAACTAGTTTCCTATTTTGTATATAAGTGAGGTTTTCAACTGTCTACAAAACTGATATTTATCCCATTTAATCCAAGAGACCTAAAATACATTATTATTTTTGGATGGGAATTCAATTATTTGTAATAATAATAATAGCAGCAATAGTAGTAATAATAATATTACTACTACTACTACTACTACTATGACTTATTATTATTAATATTAATATAAAAATTTTCATATTTTTATATATGCTTTAAAGAAAACAGTTTTTGAAGATACTTATATTCTAGAAAGTTTTTCAAATATAACATCTCAAATTCACTCTCAGTTTTGGCAGGATATTAAGATCTTAAAAATATCTTTATTCTGAGATAAAAAATATTTGTTCAGGGAAATATAAACTGGACATATCAAGAAAAAATATTATTTTTCTAGGGGTATTGAATTAGAAACCTTATCTAAATATGTATTAATCCGGTACATGATACAACCTTTATAAACATGTTCTTCTTTTTCCAGTTTCAAATTAATCAGAGGAAGGCATTCAGTCCTTTCAACCTTACCTTTTAAAACAAGGTGATAACTCCAGTTATTTTTACTCAAGTCTATCTTAATTCATACAATGCACATGATCAAAATTTATGATCCACTCAGTGACTGATTTGAACTATAGATCATATCAAATAAGGTAACTGTCTTCTTCCATTGCATAAAACTCAATATTCCTTCTATTGACTCTATGCTGTTTTTAGATAAAACATCCTATTGATGGAAAAAATAATAAACAATAAACAATAAACAACAATAATAGTTATTATTATTATTATTATTATTATTATTATTATTATTATTATTATTGTAATAATTCCCTGCACAACTTTGTTAGCACCTAATTTTCATTCTGCAACAAATGTAAAAGGGGTGGTGAATTTTGGAAAACTTCCAGATACCTGAGTTAGCCACCAACCACTAATACAGCAAATACATAGATTATGATTATTCTGGAGAATCAGATACTTTCTCTTCTGAGCTTTCACTTGAAGAGGCCTTTATTGGAAATATATTTACTAATGTGAGTAATTTATTTTAAAAATTAGGCACACATCTTAACAGAACCGGGCAGGCTTTTAAAATCATTCCATAGTATTACAGAGAGATATAGAATATTTAAAGTCTCAAAGCTATTTTTAAAATCCTGGAGATAATGTATAATTTTTCATTAGTTTCTACTGATAATTTATTCATTTTAATTATGGATTAATAAATTAGTAGTTGAGATTAGTAGAAAGCATATTTTTTTTTTCCAAAGGAGTGGGAAGTTTGAAGAATTTAAACTCCTACATGGAAGTAAATCTAAGATCTTTGAGGGCATAGATCTACAGATAAAATAATTCATATGGAAAACCACATTTGATGCTGAAAGTAAACCTGGATTAATATGTATATCATTGCTGAAATGTTATAACCAAAAGTGTTTGGACATATTAGAGGTTGGATCAGATAACCTCCAGAGGTCCCTTCCAATGTCAACCTTTCTGCCATTCTGAGGTAACAGAGATACTTAAAAACATTGAATTCAAGAATCGCTAGATTTTTTTTGTTAGGTTGATAAAGGGCATCCATGTCAGTGAGGACACCATGTCCTGCACCCAGGACAGTGGGTGCTTATATCCTCTCTGTTATGCTTCCATCTTTACTTAATAGTCGGTTAAAAAAAGAATATTGAAAAAATTATATTTTCTGTCCCTTACGATCAAGTGTGCTCATGAAGAACATTGTCATGTGGCATGGGGAAGGAAGGGAGAGGAAAGGTTTCTGAGTATGGTAAGATCTAAATTTGATTTAATCTATCAATTTCAAGCTCTCTCTTCCGTGTATTAAAAATAAATAATGAAGGAATACAGTTCTGAAAGTTACTTCTTCTGGGTTTATCACAAGGTTTATGGTGTACCAATGATAAAAAGCATAATTTCTAAAAAAGGTGTTAACAATAGTATTGCAATCTACTTGATCGCTTACCTTCTTTTGTGCAGGAAAGGAGACAGATGTCATCAAACATGCCATCCTTTCATGGCTTGCTCTGATGTAATATCATAACTTAACCTCATGTATGTGAGACCACAATCAAGTTAAAAATTAAGCAGTTACCAAGTGTATCTAACACTGGAAAAACATAAGGATTAGGTTTAGTGTTGTAAACATACATGAACATATGGCAAGCTAATTGAAAGTTACTTTCAAAGAAATCATATTAAAGAAATCATGAAGATATCCTGGAATTCTACTCATATATTTTCCCCTTGAGTGTGCAGAAAAAAACCCCAAACATAATCACTTACCTGCTGCAGAATAAAAAGCTGTGTAAAACCCTTTTTTGCCATACAATTAAAAAAAACCAAACCAAACAAAAAAACCCCAAAAAAACCCACTAAAAAACCCCCACAAAACACTCAATTATTTTCCTATTCTAAATTAATTAGCATCTTTACATATCATACATCAAAAAATTGACCAAGTTTTCACTATTTCCTTTTATGCAAGTTTTTATCTGCATAAAAATATAATAAAATCAATCTTTTTTTTAATTGTCATACCTAAGCTCCTAATTTTTGAATTGCAATTGCAGAAGACAAAGCAGGCTAATATCCAGGCAGGAAATAAAACATTCAGAGAAATCTGAATTATGGTGATCACAGGCAAATTCATGCTGTCATTTTAATATATGCTAGCTAACTACACTACTACCTATAACAAATTCACTGAGCTTTTAAAGTTAGTAGACTCAACATTAACTGTAATTTCAAATGCTGAAAGTTTGGGTATCACTCAGTATTCAAAAAACTATTTTGTCTGAAAAGCATTTTTAATTACTTATTAAGTAAAATATTTTTCTAAATTATTTTAAAGTCAGCATTGAAACTTCAATGATTAATCAAGCTTAATAGGTGAGGTTTATTAGTCTAGCTTCATAGATGCTGGACATTGGCTGTCCCTGTTCTGTGGTCCTGAGCAATTTAAAACATTATTTCAAGTCTAAATATCTAAAGAATAAATGTAAAGAACAAAGCCAAATACACAGAATATGTAAGAGGACAACGTCTCTCCTATCTAGTTTTTGAATGTAATTTGTGAAGGCTGTCAATAACAGCTATAATCCACTCCAGAGTCACTTTACATTCTAAGGATATATTTTGTAAATGGTGATGAAATAACACAGGTGTAAGTTCTGTGAGAGACTAGTCAAACTGCCTTTATTTCTTCCACAGCACTTTAATAAGTGAAATAGCCTTCAGTTCTTCCATTTAAACAAAGTCAGTAGACATATGACCACCTCTAATGGAGTAATTCTGAATAGAAGAAATCCATATTGTAACCACTGGCTCATAGTGGGGGAAATAACTGGTGGTCCCTGAAAATACATGTTGACATGACTTTGACCTTAATTATGGACCTGATTTGGAGCTGGCAATGAATTTCAGTCCTTGAAAGTTTCAAACGTGAGCCCATGGCTTTTCTTTAAGGCCAATTTTGCCTCTAAGTTTACACTATGGGAATATAAAAACATTACTACACCATCTGTGAGTGACTTTGACATAAAGTATTGTAGTGAGATAAATTCAAAAGTCAAACCCTAGTCTGAAGACTGACACAAAGAACCTCTGATATGAGTAATTGCCAATAAATTTCAGAAAGAAAAGAGGGACTTGGGCAGATGGTTCTTTTTGCCTTTCCTTTCAGAAACTGCACCGAGCTTTTAAGAGAGCTTTGATCTTGTTACATTCACATTAAGATAAAAGAAAGAAACAGGACAGCTGAATTTGTACTTGCTAATGAATAAAAAAGTTAACTGAACTTATATTCCATTAAAAGTGCAGCAGTCCAGTCTTCCTGTAGACTAAACAGTTCATGCATAACAGTTTTAGAATAACTTTTTAAAGTTGTATTTTGCTACATTAATTCTTTTTTTCCTTATGCTTACTTTAAAGTGAAAGCCAAACATAAGAATTATTTTCTGGCTGATTTTTTATTACTATTTTTCATTTTATGTTCTCCATCTTTTTTAATTGTATCAGACAATTTTATGTCTGTTTGAGGCTACTGCAGTTATTAAGCAATTATAGTTCTTCAGAACACTAATAAACTTATTATTTGTTTTTTAAATTTCATCATCTTATAAAAATTGAAAGTAACATTCATATTTAACTGAAAACTGAAACGTCAGTATCTGAGAGCCCTGTTGCATTGTGTTCTATTGTACCATACCTCATGAAACAATATTTTATTTTAGTTTTTAAAATGTTATTTTATTTTAAAGACTTCATGGCATTCTTTCACAATAAACTCTTTTTTTTGCACCTCATTTTACAAATTTTACAAAAGAAATGCCTTTCTAATGGAATTTTCCTTGTTACATGCAGCATATGTGTAGCTCTTTGATAGATACAGTAATACATGTATATGCATTTCATGCAGACAACACTTGAACACTTGTAGTATTTTCCATGAAGTTTATATTTCTCCAGTGTTTCTCCTGATTCCAGTTGAAGTTTCTAGAACAGGTATAATCTTTTTTATGGTTTTGTGATATTTTAAATGTTTTTTTCCAAATTATCACAGGACTCAGGTTATGCTGCCAGAAACACTTGAAAAAAAAAGATAAATCATGGATTATTTTGGCGGTAGTTCTAAAGGCAGGTCAATGCATTTAACAAACAGAAGTTTGAATTCCAATGAGGAAACATGATCTTGGCACAAAGAAAATATTGCAGATGACTTTAAGAGCCTTTCATGTGTAAAGTGCACATGACTCCAGTGTTGTTTCAAAATGGCAATTAAGACTAATTTACACCTTCATGTCAAGAGAAGTAGATAGGCTCAGATCTGGGTTTTTTTCCGAAAGTCCAACAATTTCAGTTAATTTCACAGTGTTCAAAAAGAAAATTTTTACAACTTCCAGTGGTAAACTTCATAGAATACAAACTTCTACTTTTGACATTTGAAATTTTGCTAGAGATATGGTAAAAGTGTAGAAACACCTGGTATATTATTGGAGTCTTTGCCCCATAATAGAGGTGTATCAGAGCTGACAGGATTCAAGTTCAGATGCCTGGCAATGATATGATGATCAAAGGCATCTAATAATGGAATTTTCATTAAATAGGAAGTACTGTTATGTTAGAGACAATAAAAATATTTTGGTCATATTTTCTTCTCAGATACACTTGTGAGTGCTCCACTCAAGAGGATCTCTTCACTCATTCATGGATTGTGAGATCTATCAGAAGTGCCAACTGCCTAGGATGTTGCAAAATCAGAAAAGGCATTGAGAGTAACTTGCGTGAAACAAGATGAATTTAATTGTGAGACTATTTTGAAATGTGCTAGTAGTACTTGCTAGAACAGTGTAGATAAAAGAACAACCAGAAGAATATACATTAACAAAAAATGTATATCTTTAGTGCTGAAAGACATTATTGAGAGGAATTTTGAATTGCATCTGAAGTACAATGTAAAGACTCTCCAGAGTATGCTCAATTATTAGAAGTTAAAAGAATAAAGGCAGCTGACCTTAACAAAGGCTTTTCACATGTTGATATTTAATTTGAGAAAAGATGGTACTGATAAAAGAATTTATTGAGAAAACTTGGTTGAGAAAAAGATATAGGCAGGACATGAGAAGAATGTTTCATATCCATCAGAGCAGTGCGTTTCTGAAATGCACCTCAAGGGAAAGATATGGGAAAAACAAACCTAATTTTTCTTATAGCAAGGTGTATGAATGAAAATACGGCTAGTCTTGATGAACTGTCCTCTAATTTTTTAAACTTAAAAATAAAAAAATTAAGACTCATTCTTCCTAGGGTTTCAGGTTCGTGTTTAACACCAAAGATGTTGAAATCTATACCTAAACTAACAATTTGAAATTTTTTTTCAGTCTATGACCAAAACCAGGTACTTTCAAAATATAGTTAATCTTACTTGTTTTGAATGCTTGCATTAAAAGGAAATGACATTCATTCTCAAATGAATGCTTTTTTACTAGACAACTAATTTTTAAAAAGCAAAAAAAACCCAAGGACCTCAAAAATGCAATGCATAGTAATGAAATATTTCTCAATACATTATAGTAACATAGTAATGTCAGAAATATCAAATAATTTAATCGTGTTTCCAGCACAGAAAGAGCAGAAAGACCATGCTTAAAAGGTCCAATTTCAATCGACCTCAAGATTTTGAGATTCACTATACCATTTTATGTTTTGTAATCTCCAATGTGTAATTTTTTACATCTTCTCTGTACACATTTCTTCTTCAAATGCATTGTGTTAATATTTTCATTATAATGAGTATGTTCCTAGCAAGAATGTATGTCTTAATTTTCCAATTATTTGCAAACAGCCAAGAAATACCTGAACAGCCTTTTTAGTGAACGTTTGTTCAATTTTCTATTTTTTTAAAATGAACATTTAGAAGATGAATATGCCATAAAACCTTCACATAAACTGTCTTTTTAGAAGTAACATGTTTTGATTTGTTGGCCATCTTCTCTTTTATCCTGAGGTTGCAATACGCACAGTAGTATGAGCAGCCATTAAACAAAGAACACTGAAAAGGTCAAAGTAGCACCATACTGTTCACTTTTTACACAGTATTTGTTGAATTAAAAATCTCATTCTTGCAGTAATGGGCATTGCTGGAGGAAAAAGTGCAAAAGTAACACAATCTAAAAAAAACCCAATCCTCATGAGGTCTAGTTAGTACCATTTCAAACAAAAGAAACAACACTCCTTTTGACTTAAACTTGACTAAGTTGTTTCCTAACGAAACCTTTTTGCATTTAAATGAAATTGATTTATATTGTAATAACTAAGCACAAAAATTAAAGAAATAACTGCAAAAAAGTTTCTTACAAATAGAGAACATTAGATTTCATAACTGAGTAGTAATTCTTTTTTTTTTATGCTAGATTAAACAACATTCTGCTTCAAAAATATTCCTGAATATTCATATGTTAATTTATATGTCTTTATTTTTCTGCATACTGAAAATACAGCATCTAGCCTTCATTTATACAGCAAAAACTCAAATTGGTGTTTACCCACATTTTCCTGTTTGGATTTACCTATAGCTATGGAGAAATTTATGTACAATTAGTTACATAAGGGCATTCCTCCTCTAAGGAACAGCCACCTCTCAAGTCTTAATATTGATTTCTTAAGTAGCAAGGAAAACTCAGTCTTTTATTTTTTTTTGTTTGTTTGTTTCTATATATGCTTCAATTCCAAAGACATAGACAGTCTCTATCCCTAAGTAGTTTTGAAGGGGTATCAGTTGGCAGAGATGGAATTTAAATTTTCACTGTCATGGCCTCAAGTTTTCTATGAAGAATATTCAGTTCATTCTGCTTAGCAGTATTTCAGTTGCAATGTATTTTGTTCTGGCCTAAAGCCAAGAAGCATTTAAACATACGGGCAAGATAATTAGAACATTTCAAAATTTGCCAAATACCAGTGGCTTAAACTGACCAATTTTTTTTTACCTATTTCAATACCTTGCATTATGCTATTAGCACAGAACTGTAGCAACACTTCACTTTTTTACCTGCCAAGGTTCTAATGAGATATTAATTCCAGAAAACATTTTAGTACATTTGCAAAATAGCAGAAGCAAACCAGACATTTGCTAGAGTAAACAGTAAGCTATCACAGAAAAGTGCAATATACCCAATTTCAAAGCATGAGAATAATTCTGTTATGAATAAATAAACAAGCTGTCCTCATTGCCAGTAGTTCCACTCAGCATCATTGAACAATTTTGAAATAACAGCGTAAGTAAGTGTCAGCCCATTAGAGTTTTTGTCTGTGAACACACAGAAGCTCAAATGCAGAAAAAATTAAATGAAAGTATGAATATTTCTGAACCTCAGCAAGCCTTTGACAAAAGATAAAAAATCAAGCACAAAGCTAAGATTCCATCTCTAATGTTTGTTCCTGACATTGGTATGGACAGTTATATCTTTAATTGTTCACTGCTCATGAAGGGATGTTAACATGGGTCACAACCTTGGCCTCCAATGTTCCAAGTCAGCTTTCTGAAATGACAGTGCAATCCCATGTGGAGATACACTAAAACTTTGCAGAAGATTTTGCTAAAATAAAATCTGTAGGAAAATTCCACCTACAACCAACAGCTGTTTGTCACCCACTGATTTTGGTCTTACACTAATTGCTGTGCTAATAGATTGTTGATGATTTCTGAAGTTCAGAGACTACGCAGGATGAAATGGTGATTACTAGCAAATCTGTAGGCAAAGATATGGAGAAAAAATGATTTTAAATTACATTGAGTACACTACAAATTTGATAAATATTAGATGGGTACTATTTTCAAAGTACTGCTACTCCTTCCTGCTCAATACTGTAAAAGTGTTCTAGCAATTAGAGGAGGTGTGTTTATTAAACTCCACTAGAGAACTGCTGTCTTATGCATTGCTAAAAATTTCTATCTGCCTAAATTTCCAAATTTCTATTAACTTGTACATCTCATTTTAACTATTACAGGAAGTTTGGCACCTGAGAAGCCATTTAACAGCTTGCAAAAATGAAGAAAAACATTGTCAAGGCTGAGAAATCCCTTTTATCCTGGGTGAATATGAAAGAATACAAGGTAAATTTTCAGCAGAAGGGCTTGTTCAGAGAGAAATGTGTTCTGAAAGAGCCTAGTTTTAGGCTACAACTACAGCTTTCATACTGGTGCTGAGCCTGCTGAAGAAAGAGCTGTTCCAGATCTCTGTCCCTCTGGGGACATGTTAAGGGTTTTTGGAGGGCTGTTAACCATGTCCAGTTTTAAGGATTAACAGTGCTGATGTGAAACAGATTGGTTCAAATTAAAAAATCTCTCTAGGACTGAAGTATAAAGGCTATAAATTGCAAACAAAATATATATTAAACAAATAGCCACTGTAAGTAACCACAGTGTATTTATGGCTTATAATCAATAGTGGAATTATTAAAAGAAATCACTACAAGGGTTCACAAAGTGATATGACTCAAACTGAAGTCACATGACATCACAGCGAGTCTCTAGATGCTTTCTCATACCTGAACTTTTTCTAAAAACTAGATATAATTTATGAGTGGTGACATGTAGAATCTATACAATCAGGATACTTCTATTTCTGAATATGTTTTTCTCCCCCTTTACTCCAAAATATGGTTTCTTCTGTTTCTCTGCAGTTTGGAATAAGATCTTACAAATAGCACTGACCGTGATTTCATGAAGGCTATTAAACTAAAAAACTTTTAAGCTTCTAACCAAACAATTCTGTGAGAAGCATATACCAGTCTTCTTAACTTTCAATTACTGTGCAATCTTTCAGTACCTCTATGCCCTTTTCATTTTTCCACCACTATTAGAAATCATAAAGGGACAAGACACTCTCAATTTGTTTTTTAACTAAAATACAGATTACATTTTTATAAAAATAATGAAATATATAGTACAATGAAGGAACACTTCAGAAACATTCTTTTACATCTTGTTTAGCTTGTAATTAGCAAATAATTCTTCCCTTCTTTTTTCCAAAATTAAAACCATGTCCATTTTTTATAAGTCTACATGGTGTTTCATCATTTCTTTCAGCATTTCCAGCTAATATCAATTAGCTGACTAACTCTAAGTATATTACATTGAATTATATGCCCTAAAATCAATAATTAAAGTCACTGAACTTATTTAATATCCAGTAGAGAATTCATTACACTTCATCAAAGGCATTCTTTTGCATGAAAGACTATTGGAAAACAGCCTGAAAACTCTGCTAACATTAATACCCTACTAGTAGAGAACTAATCCAAAGTTGTTCCGGTTTTCTACTATCAGGATGTTAGAATAATGCATCAACAATTTTTTTTCAAATATTATATATCCTATTAGTATAATTCTCCAACTTAATGAAAGAACACTTCTATATTAGTCAATTAGAAAGAATGATAAAGTCAAATGTAAAAGGAAAATGATTCGTATCAGCAAAGAATTGAGATACAATATTACCATCCAATTCATTGGGCTAAATTGTGATTCTGATCCTAGTGATACAAGAATGCAAGTCTAAGAAGATAATGCAGGTAACATAGAGAGGCTTTTAGAGTGGCAGCTTAAGAAATGCTGGCAGGTTTTCCTTAAAAAAAAAAAAAAAATTACTCTCACTATCTTCTTTGAATTTAAATTTAAACCTGTTTTTAGATTTCTGATTTTACATTTTTCCACTCTTTCTACTCATTGAATTTCCTTATTTAGGTTAAAGGATTTTACAAACCTAGTGAAAATTGCACCAAAATTCACAAAAAGGTTTTAATTAATTATACTTTTGTAACAGAATGTCTGTAAAAAGACAAAGTTTATGTTCTTAATAATTTCTGCTTGCAAATCATGAAGCATGACCATAACTGTGATAATTTTAATCTAACAAAAGTGTAAAATCAAGAGATGCTGAGATGTTTTTCCCAGCCAGAGACAGTGTTGTTATAAAGCAGGAATACAAAATGTCATTTCTTTCATAAAGAAATAATGATTTCTTGCTGAAATCAGATGACAAATCTTACACAATGAGAAGACCATTTTTGCTAACAGAGATTAGTACGTTTTATCTCAAAATACTGAAGAAAAGGGCTGCAACATCTTCCCCTATGACATGTCTTTTCAATTTTCTCATTGAATGAAGTTAAAAATACATCAGAAGCAGCTAGGAAAGGGGAAAGGAAAGGAAGGAAAGAAGGGAGGGAGGAAGGAGGGAAGGAAAAAAGGAAGGAAGGAAGTGAGGAAGGAAGGAAGGGAGGAAGGGAGGAAGGGAGGAAGGTGCCAAAGGTGCGGAAGGAAGGAAGGAAGACAGGAAGGCAGGAAGGCAGGAAGGAAGGAAGAAAGAATAAGTGGGATTAGTAAAACAGCATTAACATAACTTAAAAGAGCAAGAGCCTGGAAGTGTTCATAGGCAGTTTTGAGATACAACCAAATTTAAAAATGAGCCAGTAATATTTACAGGTGAAAACACTGAGCTATCACCAATGCTTTGAATACTTTGAATAGTTTTATGGTTGCGAAATTTCTAAAGATCTCAGGGTTTAGAATATGACTAAGGTAATTTACCTCCCAATATGACATTAAATTTAGCAGTTCTTAATGATCACATATAATCCATTTAATTCGGGTGAACTGCAGCAGTGTAAGTGAAAATTGATGGAAGACTGATATAATTATACCCTACCAATAACCAGATTATTTTAAGAGGCTGTCAAAAAGATTAAAATGTAAGAATTTTATAAAGCCATACTGGAATACTATTTAATAGGCATATTTCTTTGTTCAAATAAAGTGATTTTCTTCTTTTCTTATTTCAAAGATAAAATAAAATAATCATAAGGAGAGCTAAACCTAATTAAATAACAAATATCAAAACAACATATATAATAGAATCATAGAGTCATAGTATGATTTGGGTTGAAAGGAACCTTCAAAGACCTAGTTCCATCCTCTCTGATTTGAAAAAGTGTGTTCAAATTGGTCCAGTTAGTTAAAGCCTCATCAACCAGACCTTGAACGTTTCCAGGGATGAGGAATCTTTAGCCTCTCTGGACAACCTGTTCAAATGTTGTACAATCCTCACTGTAAAAAAAAAAATCTTCTTTTTATATGATATGAACCAATCTTATTTTAGTTTAAACCCTTTACTCCTTGTCCTGTAACTAAAAGACCAATTATTAGGCCACACCACATATCCTGTGTCCAGCTGTGGGCATTTCACTCTGAGAAAGACATAAAAGTGTCCGAGGGTGTCTAGAGAGGGGCAACAAAGCAGGTGAAGAGTCTGGAGAGCAAGGCTGATAAGAGGCAGCTGATGGATCTGGGGCTGCTTAGCTGCAGAAAAGGAGGCTCAGGTCAAATCTCATCACCCTCCAGAACTACCTGAATGAAGATTGCAATAAGGTCAGTGTCAGTTTCTTCACTGGCATAAAGTGACAAGAGAAAATGGCCTCAATTATGAAAGGGGAGATTTAGATTGGATGTTTAAAAAAAATTCTTTGTGGCAAGGACTGCCAGGCATTGGAATAGGCTGCCCAGGGAAGTGGTTGTGTCACCCTCCCTGGAGTTGGATACAGGACTTAGGGACATGGTTTAATGGTGAACATGGTGATAGTACTAGGTTGACGGTTGCACTTGATGGTCTTAAAAGTCTTTCCCAGCCTTAATGATTTTATCATTTCATGATTCTATATATACTTGAAAAATCAAATTGCTAAGATAGTTATGTATTCTTCAACTGTATCAATTATTAGCTACTTCTTTCCTAAAAATTAAATCCAGGTTCATGCTCTTCAATGCAAATACCTTGAGTTTCAGTGATAATACATATCAAGTGGTAAAAAATCCTTTCTGCACCATCTGATTTTTATGTCTAAATGTGTCACCTGGCACTGTAATATAAAAATTCAAAACCAGTGTGCAAACAACTGGTATTCTCACTCTATTATCCATGTTTCCTAAGGTAACTTTCTCATTCTACTCTATAATGCCAGCCCATGGCTATACTGCCTTCAGAGAAAAGGTGATTGCCTTTGGAGAAGGCATTACAGAAGGTGGGAAGAATGTAAAGGTTTAGTCAGTCATGGCATCCTGTATAAGTTGATTTTCACGTCAAATCTCTCCCTGAGAAAAATATCACTTACTGTAGCTGACAGGCAGAAATGTAAATATGTATCGGAATTACTAGAATCAGAAATCTTATTCATTCTACAATCATGCCTTAAGAGGTAAAAGATAAGAATTAATGTATTATAGTCATATAAAATGCATTTATTTTGTAAGATCATGGTTTTTTTTCTAAAAACAAGAATTAAATATTCAAATTTCTTAACATGAATGCTAAATACTGAATTGGCTATCACAACATTTTTAACATGATCTTTTCACCTTAAATAAAAATATCTGTAGAGATGTATGTTATAATTACGACACACTTCTAAGAAATAAAACTGGACACAGGAAGTAAAAGTGAAACAATTTTTTAAAAATTCGTTAGAGATATGCTTTATCTTTCAGTTACCTAGGTATATTGGCTCACAGCACTTAAATGCAATAAACTAGAAGACAGTTACTTTGATCAGTTTCCAATTGTTCCAGAGAAAATATAAATAATGAGAAAGAAAAAAAGAGTTAATTCTTTAAATCTCTGTTTATTATTGTTTTTCAAGCTACTGTGATATAACTTCAGCTCCTCAGACAACAGAGAAGGAGGGGAGGAAACAAAGGTACTGGTGATCTTTAAGAACTCAGACACCATAATGGCCTAGACATAGATTACTTGCATAGTTAAGACTATGATTGTATGGCAAAGTGGTAGAATAATAAGTGGTGTATAAATAATAATGAGTAAAAGAATGTAAAAAGTAGTGAGTAAAAATAACACAATAATGAATAGTGTGTAAAACTAATTTTTAAATTTTTCTGCTAGTCACTGTTTCAGTATTGCTGTGTCTTACTAAGTGTAAACTTTTAAAGATTGTGAGCACACATAAACTGGTTGGGATTGCCATAACTAAGATCCTGCACTTGGGCAATCCCAAATACAAATGGAGGTTGGGCAGAGATTGAGGAGCAGCCCAGACAAGTTGGACATGGGGTTTGTGATGAATGAAAAGCTGGACATGTACCATCAGTGTGGGCTTGCAGCACAGAAAGCCAACTCTCTCCTGGGTTGCAGCAAAAGACATGTGGCCAGAAGGCTGAGGGAGATGATTCTGCCTCTCTACTCTGCACTCATGAAACTCCACCTGTGTGGAGTGATGCATTCAACTCTGGGGCCCCCAACACAAGGGCATGGACCTGCTGGAGCAAATCCAAATGGGAGCAAGAAGGATGATCAGGGGATTGGGGCACTTCTCTGTGAAGATGTGTTGAGAGATTTGGGTCTGTTCTGCCTGAAGAAAAGAAGGCTTTAAGGAGCTTCTTGCAGCCTTCTGGTACCTGAAGGAAGTCTACAAGAAAGTTGTAGATGGATATTTTACAAGAGCATGTAGTGAGAGGACAAGGGGCTATTGCTTCAAACTAGAAAAGGGTAGATTTAGATTAGATGTTATGAAAAATTTTTTACTGGGAGGGTGGTGAGGCTGTGGAACAGGTTTCCCAGAGAAGGTGAAGATGTCCCAGCCCTGGAAGTGTTCAAGGCTAGGTTGGATGGGGTTTTGAGCAACCTGGTCTAGTGAAAAGTGTCCCTGTTCGCAGGGGGTTTGGAACCAGGCGATCTTTAAGATCAATTCCAAAATACACCTTTCTATACTTCTATGATAAATACTATATTAAGGTTTATCGTGATTTGTGTAAGAAAGGATCACACTTCACTTGTGACAAAAAGGGGAATGTGACATTTTCTTACAGAAGAAATCTTTTGTGAATGCTAATGACTAGAGAACTCATTGGTCATTTCTAAATTAATTAAGACCTAGGCAACTCTCAAATCTCTACAAAAGTATGCAATAATCAAATGAGTGCATTTCAAACATTTTCCACAGGATCTGAAATAGTGTGATTTAATATTTTTCATCCATGATCTGGAAATAAACATGAAAACTATCACTGGGAAGATTTATATGTGCCATAAAAGTTAGTGGAATGAGACGTAATGCAGAAAACACATTCAGAAAAAACCTGTCTGGATTATTTGATAAGTGATGCACTTAGATAGCATTTACTCTGTACAGCAATATTACAATTATAAATCTAGAAAGATGGAATGCAAGTCATACCTCTTTAATGAATGACTACTTCTTATATGGAGAATTTGTTTTCTTAGAAGGTTTTGGAAAACTGGTTGATGCAGTTTAATGAGTTTATGGCTCTGTAGCTCATCTGCAGGGAAAAATGTTACATTAATGTAATAGTAAACCATGAATTGTTAAGAGACTGGTACAGCAGGATGGACTAGAACAAGCTTGGTGTATGCTAGAACAAGTAAATCAGAATTATATGATACTTTTTTATTTTATTTGGAATCATCTGAGGGGCCATGCATTTCTTTCCTTACCTTATCTTGTGTGACATTTTCTACTTGTGACAAGGAGGTTTCCATCTAATTTGCACAGTTACCTTGTGAACAGTCTTAGTGTCTGTGCAAATGGCCTGTTTCTGATGGGTTTCATTCTGTAACTTATTAAAATGTGTCCTGGTAACAAAATACAGAGTAGTATTACAATGCTTAAGTGTGGAGTGACAGTGATTCTGAAAAGAATATAGAGGTCATAACAAACTTGAATATTACATAGTAAAGACTTTGTGTGGTTATGTGATATTAAAAAAAAAAAAAAAAAAAGATAAATTAGCTTTATGAGTAGGGATCTATTGACCTACTAATGACCCCCACACATCTTTGGAATGGATTTTGGGACATTATGTTTTTCTAGTATCCTTAGTTTAAGAGAGTGTTGAAAAAAGGTGATGCATAAAAGTCCAATGAAAATGAGTCTCTAAATGAAGAAACTTTTCATTGAAGGATGGGCAGAAAAAGTTTCTAACTTTAAAGAAGAGCTTAGTTGCAATATACAAATGTAACTATGAAGAAAGTGTACTAGAGTACTAAAATATTTCATTTATCAGAAAAAAATTTTCTAAAGCTTATTTTCAGAAATTTCTGTTTGCACTAGTGCACTATTTCGCTCAAATAATAAATCTAGTTTTAAGGTCATGTCTTTTTAACCCCTCCTGGATAGACATGACATCAATACTGTTTTAAAATATTTGAGAATTTAAATGCTGTAAAGAATGTAAATGCTGTAAAATGGTCTTTTCAATTGCTCCCCACCGATGCTGTTTAAGGAACGCATATCTACTTGTCATTGGTTGTTTATTTGGGGTTAATTCACATAAGCAAGATTGCTTTCTTTTCTCTTTTTTTTTCTTTTTCTTTTTTTTTTTTTCTTCTAAACATCCATCTGTTCACATAGATTCCACAGATTGTGCTTGTGGTTCTGGCTGTCATAGAACAAGAAGGCTTAGCAAGTACAGCTAATACACTTTAAAAGTAGTTTGAAATTGATTTAAGAACATGGAGAAATGTGTAGGCTCCAGGCAATCTAGTACCTTAGAGAATGTACCCATCCCAGCGCTGTAGACTCCAATAAATCATATTGTGAACATACTGTAAACATTTTCAATGTTCCAGCTGGCAAAATGTATTTTCATACACGCAACACACACCCTGTTCCAGAGTGATTCTTTTTGTTTTGATCTAAAGGACACAATTACTTTTTAAACAATGTTTAGCTTCTGTGTTGCATGTTTTGCCTTCACTTAAAATACAATACTACATTTTTGTCAGCATCACATCATCCTCATCTGAAGAACGGATTATTAACAAGTAGAATAAATATGCACAGAGGAGAAGTTAAAACATGATACAAACCAAAAGTAAAAACTTGTTCCATGTAAGGTCAATCAGATTTAGTTAGCAGTGATGTGAAGACAAATGAGAATTAATATTTATAAAGATCTCTGTCCTTCAAAGGTTCAAGTCTTCTCAGTGAAAAGATCTAGATGATACAGATGTTCTTTGTTAGCAGTGAAACAAAATGGAACTTCATAGCTTCTATTATCTCTTGGACTAAAATTTATTTGGTGAGTGACTTTTGATTTTGATTCATTATTTACAGATGCTGACACATACAGGGTTTTGTAAATTTAGGCACATGTATTAGAAACAAGATAAAAGATGAAGTGAATGTGCAGTAGAAATTGGAATGCTATAATGAAATCTAAGGGAAAATAAATGATGGGAACACAAATGCACTTTACCTTGGTGCATAGAACTGAGCGAAGGAAAGAATATGTTAAGGCCTTGAGGGCACTGTTAGTTCTTGCTGCCCCTGGCTTGGCAATGGAACCCATTTCAGTGCCACTAGGGCCATCAGTCCTAGATAACATCACAGAAGGCAACTACATTGTCAGTCATCATTTACCCTTGGTAAATTCAAGTTTACTGTTCCCAGGTTCCTTATTGTCTTCCTTGTGCTCAGAAGTATGTTGCCAGAGGATTTGTTCCATGATTTACTCAGGGTCAAAAGTGAATTGCGTGTAGTACCCTGGATTTTTGATGTTAAAACATTTGTGTTTTCCAAACATTAGAGACACTGTCTACATCTCCATGACAGAATGAAGACAGAAAGCACACTTGATAAGATATCTGCCAGCTATCTCAGTACTGATGGATGAATCCCATTTGGTCCCATGAAATTGTATAGACTGAGTTCTGGAAAATAACTTCTCTCTCGATCCTAATCTTCCACTGGAAGTTATCTTATTTGAACCTGCATCTAAGTAGAAAGGTCTTTAATAGTTGTACATGAGCTAAGTTTCCAATTCAGGGTTACTAGTACTCCCAAATCACTACTCCCCAGTCACCCTGCTGCAGAGCTTCTCTCAGTCCAGTCCACTGCGGGTGTTACCTCACTGCAGAGAATCAGGCCTTCATATCACAATTCCCAATTTACTGTTCTATTCCTGAGCTCCCTGTATATGTTTTTCCTCTATGGACCTAGGTGGAAACATCCTGAAAATCCACTTTCATTACCTCCATATTTCAAGAGATCTAACCTTTCTCCTCCAGGGAAAAAGTTTCAACCAGCCTGCAGAGCAATTCCTGACAAGTGCTGAGTAAATCTGGTGTCCCGGAATACCATCGATTTTGAGCTTCCATACAATGTCTCATGGTCTGAAAGACATTGTGGTGGAAGGAGAAAGATAAGAGGAACCCAATAGAGAGCTGCCAGACAACTGGAAATCTTGCTTTTTCTCTTGCTTTTTTTCTGTGTCAGAGGGCACCAGAGATTGTTGCAGCTTGTCTTGGATCACTGGAAGCAAACAAGGTGGGATTCCAATTACAGTGTGAGAAAATATGTAAATTACTTCTTTCAGTCTCTGCCACAAATAGTGAAATCCTAGGCAGCACTTCCTCTCCAGCTTAATTGCACAGCCCCCAAGAAGTGCTGTGGCTTTGTCCTGTCACTGTCACTTTTGCCTTGCTCACTGTGCTATGCCCTTAGCCCTCGTGTTAATTGTCAGTATCCTCTTCTACTCTCTCATGATCTGTCATATCCAACTGAGCTCATGTCCTTAGATGAACCTTACCTCTTAACTGGCCTGTGCAACCTCATATATCTGACCAGATTTCACAAAGCTGGATACAGCTGTTTCTTATAAAAAACTAATCCTCATGTAAAATAGGCATAAAGTAATAGATATCTAGGAAAAATTATACGCATGAATTTATGTAGAGGAGGTACAAACAGGATAGTCTGGAGAGAGTGTATATTTAAGATATTTAAGAGGAGTTTTAAATATATTTAAGAGAAGTTTTTCAGACATTACTTGTTATCCTCAATAAACACAATTTAATTAATCAGCATCTACCCTTGATCCAAATATTATGTGTCACCATCTTACTCAGTGATTCAATACTAAATCAGAGGAATGCTTTTCACAAACCCAAATATACATACCCCATCTTTTGGAGATTTTCTTATCCTTTCTTTTCAGTGAATCATCAGTTGCATCCCATGATTTCCATAAGAATATAAGACTCAAAGGATTTGGTTCCCTGAGCATCAATTGCAAGACATTAGTTTGATGTTTGTACTTAGTTTTAAAATATAACTTCCAGCTAATATAATGTATGAGTCCATTAGAAATAATAATATTTGAGAAAGAATTTAATGTAAATGTTACCTCCTGATTTTTACCTTAATCTAAAGAATGTCAAATATGCAAATCATATATTTTTGTTAGAAAATGTCAGCCCAAAATTTTAAAGTAAATTTGTTTAAAGTTAGATTCATACATATTTAATTGTACTGAAATATATATTGTGCCTACTTAAAGGAAAAGGTATTTTATGTCTGTATTTTCAAAGTGCTCAACTCTTACAACTGATTTCCATTGAATTCTAATTCCTCATGTGCTGCAGTTTGGCACAAGAGGATGTATTTAGTGTCTTGTAGATGAAAATATCAATACAGAACCCTAACTTTATGTGATCAGATTTCAAAATTTCTTGATATGACATTTTAAATTTATTTAGAAATGTTCATTGGCCATCTGCAAACTGAAAAGTGTACTATATTTCATACGGTAAAAAAATATGTAGCTTTTTTTTTCTGTGTAGCTGAGAAACATTAATTATAAGTCCCTTTAAATTTAATCATGAATTGCAGAGACAGTATTTTGAAACTCTGTGATAACTTACTGCCAAAATACTGTTTACATTGACAATTTAATACAGTATAAAATTGATAGTTTTCTATTTAGCAAAATTTAGGACCTGATCTAGATGGGAATTGCTTCCATAATAGAGCTCACAAAAACTGTCAGGCAGCAGGTTATGTAGCATTGCCAGTGAAATGAAATTTTGAAAGGTAATACACCTTTGCCAAAAGATAATTGGACACTCTGCATAGGTTACTTCTCAAGGAGGAGGTTTTCGTCTTATATATAGCAGAAAACTACTGAAGCTTGATGATTTCATTAGTACAGAGAACATTCTTAGTGTTTATCCAGCATGGATACTTATATTATCAAAGTATCATTACATCTGAGGATTGAGTTATTCTTTAATTGTTTGAAGAGATAAAATAAGCTTAAGTAGAAAAGATTTAGAAGCAGCCAAGTTCCTCCCTTTCCAGTCCCACAGAGAAGCATATAATAAGCATAAAACCTTGTCCAAAATGTTCCTCTTTTCAATACTGATGGAAAGCCAGACAGGAAGGTGTGTGCCCCCAGTTTATGTTGAAAAATGAAACTATCAGTCAATTATAGCAGTGTATGTAAGACACTTTATTTTTAAATTTGCTTGTTGCTTTTTGTTTGTCAGTTTGGGTTTTTTTAATAGTTCCCAGGTAATAAATTAAAAATGAAAAGTTTAGTTAATTAGAGAGAAGGAACTAAGCCTTTTTTGTCTCCAGCACCAATGATCACATGAAGACTGCACTCTGTCCTGCCTGTTGGCATATTGTTTGATGAGATTTTCCCAGAACACCCATGGGGTTTTAAATTTTAATTAAAAGTTTTCTGGTTCCTTTCCCATGATATCACAAAAGTAAGCTCTCTTTCTCTTGAATAGATCACTTCTCAAACAATAGGAGAGTCTAGCAGAATATGAGAGAATATTCTGGAGAGAATATCCTGAATCACTAAATCATCTTAACTGAATTCTCATTATTGATATTCATCACATTCCATTTTTGAATCAGGAATAATCACTGACAGACAATAATTGTCTGTTCTAAAAATTGAGTACATAAGAGCTGCCTCTGTATTTGGGCTGAAGGTGACATAGCAAACTGGCAAAAGATATGGCTGGTCTTCCTATGAACAAAGTTACTTTTAACGTGTTTTGAGATTTCCTCTCCAATTATGGTAATTTAAATGTATGCTTTAAATTACGATTCTATACAGATCTATAAATGAAACTGTACAATTCAACAAATGAATATATAAAATTAAATATGAAATATATACTGTATATAATATAAAACATAGGGGAAATTATTAAAATTTGCATATGACATCCAGATGAAACGTAAACTGAATAGAAAGAACACAATTAATTAGCTCTAAAGAGTAAAGAAATAGCTTCTAAAATATAGAAAAACAGCCTACCATGTTGTTATAATAAAGCCAGTTTCACTCATGAAATACAGTTGAAGTCAGCAAGTCTACATTAACAATAATCCTTCTAAATTCAGGGATATTATATCACATAGCTTAGAAAATTTTAACTATTAATGAAATGCAGATTCTTGGTAATAAAGCATGCTGACCAGTGAAGCATTTTATCAAGGATTCTGATACACTGATTTTCTCCAGAAGTTTATAATATTGGACATTTTTGTTCTGCATCCAAAATGAGAGTTATTTCAGATAACTTATATTGCTTATATTGTAACTCAGTCTAGATATAGAAGATTTTATGGTGCTCTAAAGAATAAGAAGTTTGTTGCAATCTTTTTTCAGTGTTTATTAGAATATCAGAATAAAACTAAAAAGTGGTGTGACATCTTGATAATATAAAAATATTTATTATTATTTGACTTTTTATTTTTCATATGGTAGTTAGAGAACAGTAATACTTCATATTTTATTTTTCCCCAGGTAATTTTAGTTTTAGACAAGGCAGCTAATCTTTCTCCATAGGTTATTTTCTTTTAGTCTCTGTATGTAAATCGGGTTATTTTCTTGAAGTTAGGTTTTATGTATATCTCTGACTTTACTAGACTAAGACCCACTCCTTGAAAGGATAAGATTTAATATGTTTCTCACCTCTGGCATTAGAATGTCTTACATATGTTAGATATTAAAGAATGTAATTCCAGAACATTCTAAGCAAAGTTCTCCTTTTAATATTCTGATAAAATGTAGTAATGCAGTCAAATATGCCAGTAAATACTATTAATACCGATAGGATTTTATTTGCAATGTAGAAATTAACATTCATTCATGTCAATGAGGCAGTGTCAGGCCCATGTATGATTGATAAAATTCCATATTTTAAGAGCCAGATTTTAAGAGTCCCAAACAAGATCACTGTATCATACAATATAACTTAACACAATTTTAAATCAGTGGAGTTACAATATGAAAAATAAAATTATGTGGTTTTTTTCTTCTAATTTAACACCTTGGAAGCTATCTGATTATCATGAGCTGATAGCTAGAGACTCATTCAGCACTTTACTAGTCCATTCATTTCGGTCTTATTTTTGGACCTAATGGAGATGTTAAGTTTTTGTCACATTGTCACATACTTGTATCTCTCATCTGACAGAGACACTTAAAGCTCAGACTAACTTTCAGACTAATTCTGAAAATACTTGAACGGTACATTCATTTTTAAAACTTTCAAGAAACAGTCACTTTCTTTAGGACATCATTTGATTCTTTCCCATTCATTGATAAAGGAGGTACCTCAACTGCATAGGAGACATGGGGAAAAAAAATCACCTTTTCAGTAACTTTTAGACTATGTTTGTTTTGTATATTCTTCATAAGTTACCTAGAGTAGTAAAATTGCAAAATTGAATTGCAAAGTTAATGCAGATACATCTGAAGCCTGAGTAGTGCCTCACTAGTTGTTGCTAAAGGGAAATTGATAGTATTTGATATATTTGTATTATTGTTATATACTTGGTACATAGCAAGTGATAAGAAAAGATTGAAAAATACAAAAATTATCGTTTTATGGAAATTTTAGCATTATATGTAAGTTTCAGGGACTGGCTCAAAGTATGTGTGAAGTTCATCTTAGTTCATAGTTTTAGGCTATACACAAGTGCCAAAAGAAGAAAGGTTGTTTGTTTTAGAACATAAGCAATTCATGCAAAAGTTGAGAGGCAAAAAAAAATCACTCTGAATGTCTTGCAGAGATGTCTATGTGGCCTTCAGGTCTATTTTGATTTGTCTTATTTAGAGTTTTTAATCATAATGTGGATATACTGAGTAACTTTCAAGTCTATTTATCTTTTAGAGTTACAGCATAGAGAATAGAAATATTTATATCTACCTCCTGAAAAAGATTACTATTAGCTGGTTGATTTCATGTTTAGGGCAAACTGCATCAAATTAAAGCCTGGTGTTTTAAAAATTATAACTTCTGAGGTCCCTGTAGTTGTAGAACAGAGGTGGCCACAGTGGCATTCAAACAAGCTTACCTTCCTTTATGGAGCAGCTGGTCCTCACTCCACCACGACAAAAACAGTGTTATAATTTTTAGTGAATTGAAACTCTTCAATTTTGTTATGAATTTACCCCCAAATATCCTTTTTTCTTTCCCCCTAAAAATCTCAATGGGTATTTTTTAATTTTAGTCTCTGCTAAATTAAAAATAGGATTTCCTGAATAATCATAGCAATGCACTCTTCCTGCTAGGTATGTTGATTTCAGATAGCAGTTCATGGAACACCAGCAAAATCTGGCAAATTGTAATGGACATTTTGGAAGCCCTCAATGCTGTAAGCCTGACACTTTTCTTGATTCCTATTTTAAAGCAATCCTGGAGTTGACTGCTGAGTTCCAGTTTGTTAAGGAAAGTGTCCTATCTGATTTAGTCCTTCTATATGGATTTTGTGCCTCCAGTGGTAATAAGAGTGGATTTTGCTTTAATTTTCTTCAGAAATAATAGTAGAATTAGAAGTTACTTGAATAGATCTATTCACTTTTGAATGAACTATCTGCAGCCTCACAACTTCAGATATTAGTTGCATTATTTACATTCTTACAAATAATAGATCATAAAGCATGTGGACTCAGGAATTCTCTTTAAGCAACAAAAAACACCCAAAGTTAAAGCATGCATTGAGAGGAATAAAATCCTGTGGTGTTGATGTTAAGCAGAATGAAGAATAGTATGTTAATGTTATGACTATTCTTCCCTGTAAACTTTAGCTAGTGAGTGCCAGCTGGTGTACAGTGCACAGATTAAACTGGGATTAACAACATTGTTCACAAATATTCCAGTCTCTTCTGTTTCTAATATATGCAGAATCCACTCAGGAATCACTTAAAGAAGAATTAAAATTTTAAAAAGATAAAAATCTTACAAGTTTACGCTTTTAAAGTGCTCATGATGGTGAAAATACTAAAAAAAGCCTGCTGATGCATTGATGACTGGGGAAAAAAGCAGATTCAGTGTAGATGGGGACTTGCAAATTCACAAAATTATGCAGCTAGGAGAAAAAGAAAGGCTTTATCATCAAAACTTGTAGCTTTCATCAGACAGCACTTGAAGGAGTGTAAGACAGGCTATAACACTGCTCTTGGAGATGTAAATCTCTGTATTTACTATGTTATTGAGCTTAATTTGCTTATTTGCTTGTCCATAGAGTTTGATTCTTGCCAAAACCACTCCTCCACTCTTTGTTGCTAGAAACAAACCACATCTGTCTCTCAATGTCAGTTCAGTCCTTGAGAGTTGTATACCAATGAGGAAGAATAAAAAGCCCTTGCAATATTTAGAAGCAGGCTCTGTTCATTCAACTTAGAAACCCAAGAGATGTAATTACAAAGCAGGTGATCGACTACTATGTATGCTGATCTTTAATCAACACACACTTGAAGCTAGAAACCCATAGTACAAGAAAACTATTAGTTAATTTAACAGCTAAAGGAAAATCAAATGGGAATATGTTAAAAGCAGCCTGACAACTCATTACTGTGCTGGAATTTTGTGTCAGTAAAACACAACATTTATTTGGAACTTATGTGATAATTTTACTGAAACAAATTGTTGAAAAGGTCAAAATGTCAATCGCCAACTAGAAACATTTAAAATAAAACACAGTTTTAATTTTCATTTTATATTTATTAACCTTGTTTCCTTACCTTCTTTACGATAATTAATTTAGAAATATGAAGAAACAACATTTGAGCCAGAAAGCCATAGCATTCAGTGCTTCTATGGCAATTATCTCCACTAAGTAGAGTTTTTCCTAATTTATACCAGTTTGAGAAAGGGGGCAGTTAGTACTGTTTTGGATGAAAATAAACAATGAGTAGTCACAGAAAAATGTGACAGTGTTCAACATTCCCTGAGTTCTTTACTTTATCATTGACAACATGGTATAAAATCCAGGCCTGCTTTGACCATATAATAATTTAATTAACTCAACTAATTAGTCATATTTCATAATCATGAAATATGATTATGTAATTGGACACTTTCCCTTCCCAGGCAAAGGTGGATTTTCCCCTTGTAAACATGACTAGCTCCACAAGTAATAATACTTGATCCATTATGCAGGCAAAGGACAAGTTAAATACCACTTGTTGTGCTCAAAAAATCTAACTTCTACATGCATCTTTTTAAAAATTTCATTGATCTTGAAGCCAGAGGCAACAAAAAGGTCAAAAGTTTAACAGAATAATAAAAATCAGCAAAGGAAATCACCAAACATATAAAATGAAGGTTAAAAGTAATTTCTGCTTGTACTCAGCTGCAGAATTTTATACATTTATAATAGGGCTTTAGAAGTAAATTTCATTTCTTTATCCTGATTTTTGCCTGTTTGGATCACTTTGACTTTTCATTTCACAATATCAAGTAACTGAGCCACAAAACATAACTTTTGTGAGAATACCCTACCTTTATGTGCTTTATTTTTTTTTTTTTTTAATAAAAGAACTATACATGGGAAAACATATATATACACATATATACAGTTCTATATGAGAAACTTTTAGAATTATCAAAAGATCAGTTGAAATGGTTAATTTTATACTTTTTCTTAAATGTATAACTTCTTATACATGGTTATGATAGTTCAAACTGGCTTGAAGATAGTGCTGTGCTATCATTTTAAAAAAAGAGTAGGAAATTTTAAGGCTGTAGTGTGTTTACACCTGGTAACATCTTTCACCTAAGTCAGCACTTAGGCGAGAGACTGCTTGGCTACTCTTCTGGAAAGCCTTTCTTTCCCTTGTTCCCTCAAATCCCAAAGTGTGAGCAGGATATGATTAAAGTGATTTCTTCTGTGACTGCAGCCTGATAACCCTGATTTTCTCCTGCCTTCTGTGGGCAGTCAAGAACTCCAGGGAGGACTGAAACCTGCTCAGTGAGATTCTGATTTGATACTTGCTGGATCTTGACCCATGAGAATGAAGAGCTCATGTAATAATGTTTCACTGATATAAAACATTGCTCTAAACATTACATGAAGTTCTTTCTATAGTGTTATTAATTGTGTTAGCTATGTCTTTCCTCTCAGTCCCTCCCCCTCTCCATTTTTGTCTATAGATATTTAACAAGGTGAGGAGCAAAAGCAGAATCTATCAACAGATCTTTACCGAAATGAGTCTACTTAAACACTGAGTCTGTTGGAAAGAAAAGCAGTTAGAGGGGTGGCAGTGGCTAGTAAAGAAATGTAATATAAAGTCTACACAAAGCGAGACAGAAGAAAATTATATAGAGAAAAAGCAATATATTTCAATAGGAGGGCTCTGCTGCAGTGTAAGCAGCTAAATGATAGATTACTGTGGGTAAATGTAAATATACATTTCTGCATTCAGTTATCGAACTGGCTTCAGTAAATACATACCTCTTGAAACCTCCATGAGGAATAAATAGAAATTGGATTCTTCATGAGCAATGAAACCACATTAGTGCACAATATTTTTACTGTTAATGTCAATAAAACTACACCCATTCTGCTCAAGGAATACATGTCTGACAGGGCAGCTTCCCTGAGTGAATTCAATTGTATATAATTTTTTACTATTTAGCATAATTTTCTTTCAGCCCATCCCTTCTGAAAGCTAAGTAAGCTTACAGAAATATTTTGCTCTGTAGTGTGATATTAAGGAGGAATCTGATCTTTTCCAATTTAGTGATGCATTTAATAGCATCTTTCACTTCTAACTGTGTTTATGAGTTCCTTAAATGCACTTTCAGGTCCTGATTCAACAAGGTACTTAGAAACCAGCCTATATATATATTTGAGCATGAGTGCTAAAATCAATGGAATGACTTAAGCATATATATTGTCAGTTCAAGCATCTTGCTGATTTGGAATGTCAAGCGAGTTAGAAGCAGATGGTGGCATATATCTCCTTTGGTGGTTAGCAGGGAGGGAAGCACGTAAACTGCACAGCAGGTTTAAGGCTTTGGAGAACCTGAATAGGGTTGTCTTGCAAGTTTTCTTACTGATTTAAGTCAAAGAGTATTCCCTTACAGAAAGTCTAGGTGGGCTGCTGCGTTACAGACTTTCATATATCTAGATCAGTCTGGTGTATGCCGTCACATTACTTAAAATTTCAGTCCTGGAACTGAGTCATAGCTTTTATGCTCCTTCTTCCATATCTGGTGTTTCATGCTACATTTGCCTGGAGATATGTGAATTCATACTAGGCATCCTTATGTTCCATATTGGATATAGATTATGTGTTTATATCCAAAGAACAAAAAAAATTGCAAATTACAACATCTCAACGAATGCAGGGATTTCTAATTAAAAGCAAGATTAAAAATAATTGAAAAGCTACTTAAATGTGCATTAGGAAAAAGGCCAGTAATGGTTTGTTGTTTTCCCATCTCCTTCTTGGAATGCAACAAGATTAATACTTGCTTTTGCTTTCTCTTACATTAGAGCACTGCTTCTTTTTGCATATTTAATATTTCTTTCTTCTAGTTTTGCCTCTACCTTCTCTATGATGCTTTTCTTTCCCAACACTTATTTCAATGTCCAGTAAAACTAAGAAAGCTCTCTCTGAAGGTTTTTATAAACATTGGTTACCTTAATATGTTCAATTAAATGTCTTGTACACATTGTCAAATAAAAAAAAAAATAAAAATCAAGGAAGCACTTATAAATAAAGCTTAAAAGCAGCAGGAAAGGGCAGTGGGCAGCTTAATTCATAAGCCCCTCTTGCTTTCTTTCAAAACAAAATATTTCTTTGAAATATTTTGTATTAAAGGATCAGATTTCAGGACTACCTTTATTTGTTTTCTTTCTTGACATGTGATAGTCTTTGCTGCACAGTTTTAGCAAACCCATCCCTGCTTGCTCAAAAGAGCTCTTATACAACGGCTATTGCCAGAAAACTGCGGAGGCCTTTCTCTTTTTCTTTTTTTCTTTTCTTTTTTTTTTTTTTTTTTTTTTTTTTCATTTTTGGGCTAGTTTCAAGATAGCTTGAAAGTGAAAGAAGAGTATACCTTACTCTAAAGAGTGTATTAAATTTCCTTTTTTAGTTATATAGAAATGAATAATATATTTTCAGGGTTTTGCTCTTTGATACCTTTTATTAAAAAAAAAAAAAAAAACACAACTCAATGCCTAACAAAAAGGATTACTCACAACAGAAAGAAAAGGAGAATATATTACGTACTTTTGGAAATGTGCTTTAAAATTGTTTTATTAGGTAAGTTTCTCAGGCTGAAGTCAATTGTACGTGTATCATACTAAGTTAGTCTTCAGTAAACAATACTTCCTGCAAGATGATTTACAACTCAGAGGATCCGTGAGATATCAGGAGAAAAAAGAAAGACCATTGCACTTTTCAATTTCTTTTTTTCTTTTTAAAAAATTTTATTTCTTCAATGGACACATTTTACTACTGTCTTAACCAACCGTGGGCACACTTGATTAGAAAATCTCTTTAGAGAAGGAAAAAAATGATCCACTAAGTATCCACAAACTTGAAAAATGTTCAGCAAAGAGCATTGTACAGAAACCTGACTGTGATTATCTCAAGGTGTAGTCAAAATGCACTTTTGCCTTAACAGAGGAAAATTAAAGAATGGTGGCAAAATATTATCAAAAACACAATTTCACAAGTTGGGAAAGGAAAATTGAAACATTCACAAAATTTCCACAGAAATACAGCAAATAGCCTTTCTTTTAAACAGAAATGCATTCCTGGCCCAAAAAAGAAAAAAGTGATCACAGGATAAGAGGGGTTTTAAGATCACAATGATTTTCTTGTTTATGCCTGGAAGAACCTGAAGGCAAGTGAACAAGCTGGAATAAAGGTGCTTTTCAACAAGATAGTTCCAGATATTGCAGGTTGATATAGACTAAAATATGTAAGAAAGAAAGTTGACTCTGCCTTTGGGGAAGGTTATCCTGAAGAAGGGTGAGGTTGTCTCATATATACACAGCCCTAAGGCATAGTCAGATTTTTGGAAACAGCAGGAGCCCTTTGCAATGACATTAACTCTCTACCCTGATGCTGAAGCTGAACAGGTCTGCTAGTACAGGGACACATGGCCAGCATGAACAGCTCAAGAAAAAGTAGCTTGGAGAATAAGATTTGCCTTAAGCTTTCCAGGTCATATTACCATTATTTGCGGTAGGAGTTGAGTGCCTTTTCCATTTCCCTTAACCAAAATCTTGGGAATGCATGCTGCTTAACCATCTGTTCTACCACAGATAGGCTCAGCCACAAACCTGTGGTTGTACTGTGTATCTGCTTTTATGACAGAATACATTTGGACAGTGATACTTGGAGGGTTAATCAAGGCACAGACATGTATCCTGTCTCATGCATGGCACATAAGAGTTTGAGACACAAGAGCATTAACTACTTGTGATGAATAAATGTATGGCAAAAGATAATGCTTATAAATTCTAGGTCCATGTCTCTTTAGTCTGCTGGAGAAGCAGCTCCTATAACTGATGTTTTGAAGTGATAAGTTAGTAGGTAAAAGTATATGTTTAGGATATTAAATTGTAGTATGATCTTTCTGTGCATTAGCTTCTCTTCAAATCCTGCATGCATCCATGTATGCACACTCCCACTTCATAACACCTCAGTATAAATGTGATCTGTTTCACCTCTTCTTTGTGCTTTCTCAAAGTGGATAGGCTGCCATTTGCTTTACTACTTTGAGACAAGTGTTACAATATATTTCTGTGATTAACATGGAACCTCTGATGCACTGTAAATTCAGCTTTGCTGAGGAGCCCTTGTCTTGAAATGCAGGAATTTATGATAATTGATATTTAAAAGTTAAAACCATCAAGAAATGGTATAAGGAGGACAGTCTGAGAAACCGAGGAAGATATTAGTATTTGCCTGTTCAAGCAAGTACCAATTAGCTTAGTGATCTGCAGAGACTGAGGGTACTGCTAGTTCACACTTTAAAACAGGGAAGGGAAATGAAATTAAAACTAAAATAACAGTAAAAACAAGCAGTTGCTGTTGAAGGTATCTTGGTGAAATAGGCTCTTATTTGTTCACACTCAGTTTAATTACAACCCAGTACACCCTAAAATAGCATTAAAAACAGCAGCATCTAGGGATATTAACATCTATATTCATAAAATGTAGGGAAATTTCTGCTCACCTTTTTAAAAAAAATATTTTATATATAGTAGAATTCATATGTATATTTACATATATTGTAAATTGCCTTTTCCTTCAATGTTATGAACATGAATAGGACTCCAGGAATAGATGAACATATATACAGGCTTGTTTGCATTTTACCCATACTTACATGGTGACACACTTCTGACCAAGCACAGTTAAAAGAATGTGTTACAAGGCCCAACAGGTGAAGATCTAAACAGAATTTTCCTGTAGGGAATAGGTCCACAGACATGGTAGCTCAAGCTTTAATGAATTTAAGTTTGGGTGTCATTGGTGAGGAAAATCTGTGACAAAAATGATGTTGAATGGTTGTAAATTGTCTGGGAATAATATAAAAATTGTCTTAGGGACAGTATAGGACACTGTCTACAAAGAATATTGCATTTATGTCCTATTGCAATTAAACAGAAAAATTACACTGTTTCTTGACCTGCTTGGAAATTGTTCTGCTAAAAATGCCTCCATTTTTCAGTTCCTCCCCAATACAACTATACTGCACAGTTGTTTTTGGTGACTGTTGCAGCTGCATACATAGATACATAGATCTGCATATCTGGTAGAAAATTAGATACCTCTGTGACAGAAGGGTTAAAGACCAATAAATCAGGACAGCTTCAGACTTTAAATCTACCCCTTACTGGATTGGGTACATTACCAAGTGGCTATCAATCATTATCACTACATCTACAAAACAATTGATGTCTATAAACTTACCCAAACTTGTTGACATACTATACCGTGAAACATTAGAACTACAGTTAGAATTGATGACTGTGGGTCTTAACTGCCCAAGGGCAAGGTGATGAAGCTTGAGATTTTGTTGATAAGAGAAGTTAGAATCTAAGGTAGGACTCCTTCTATTTTTTGCCTTTATTCCTTTTCCATGATTCCTGCGCCAGCTTCATTCTGAAAAGCAAATCATAGAATCATAGTATTGTTAGGTTGAAAGTGATGTCTAAGATCACTGAGTCTAGTCATTAATGGAGCATGGTCAAGTCCACCACTGAACCATGTCCCTAAATCCCACGTCTACACATCTTTAAAATGCCTCCAGGGATGGTGACACAGCCACTTTCCTGGGAAGCCTGTTCCAATGTTTGACAACCTTGCCTGTGAAGACTTTTTTCCTAGTATCTAATATAAACCTACTCTTCTGCAACTTGAAGCAATTTCCTCCAAACACTTGTTACTGACACTTGCCTCACTACAGCCTCCTTTCAGGCAGTTGTAGAGAGTGATAGGGTCTCCCCTGAGCCTCCTTTTCTTTGCGCTAAACAACCCCAGCTCCCTCAGCTACTTTCCATAAAACTTTCACTACAGTTCTTTCACCAGTCTTGAGGTGAGGTCTCACCTGTGCTGAGGGCAAGTGGATAGTCCCTGCCCTAGCCCTTCTGGCTACGGTAATTCTGATTACTGTGGCCTCCTTGTCTACCTGGGCACACACTGGGTCATATTCAGCTGGCTTCTGACCAACACATCAGATCCTTTTCTGCTGGGCAGCTTTCCAGCCACTGTCCCCCAAGCCTGTAACATTGCATGGGGTGGTTGTGACCCAAGTACAAACTCAGCTCTTGGCCTTGTTAAACCTCATACAAATAGTCTCATCCCATTGATCCAGCCTGTCTTCTGGAGAATTTTCTTATCCTTTAGCAGACCAAATCCAAATAGCTGTCATCTGCAAACTCTTAGAGGGTGCCCTTGATACTATTAATCAGATCATTGCTAAAAGTACTAAGTAGAACTGGCCCCAGTACAAAGCCCTAGGGAATAAAAGGGGTCATTTAATCTGCTTCTCACATTCCAATCTTGTAGCCAATACTTGTTCTTCAGTATTTTTCTGGTTCCACTAAATCTTTGAGGGACTAGCAGAAAGGAATGGATGAAGTTCCTTAGAAGCATAATACTATATAGTATCTTTATAAAGTATCTGGATGACAGGGTTGAAAGAACCCCACTTATGTCATCTCTGTGGATGTCAGCACAGGGGGTGATAATATTGATCCACTAGAAGGAGGGACCATCATTCAAAGACACCTAAGCATACTGTGAGATTAGGTCAGCAAGAGCTGTAAGGTGTTTAAGATGGAATAATAATAAGCAGCAGTAAAGGCAGGGGTCTGACTGTCTGTGGTGCAGCTGCAGGAAAAAAACTGAGAACCCTGGTTGACAAGTTGAATATATTTATAAAATCACACTTACAGCAGTAAAAGCAAATTTTTGTCCACAGCTGGAATATTGTGCTTGTGGCCCCCACAGTTCAGAAAGCATTAAAAAATTGTAGGGGATTCAGGAGCCCCTAAGGGCAACATCAAAAAGACAGGGGGGTTGGAGAAACTTAAATACAAGGGATAGTCAAAAGAATTACACTTGTCCAGCCTAGAAAGGAGAAATGTATATGTGATGTGAGCTATGATATCCTTCCAGAACTTAAACGAAATAAGAGAAGATGGATGTATTTATTTCACAAAATGAGGTGACAGGGCAAGAAGATATGTTCACAAGCTGTTTCAGGGAAAATATCTCTGAATATAAGAAAAAAACCCCTTCACTCTGGGAAGAGTTAAACAGTGGTTGCCCAGAAATGTAGTGATATCTTTCTCACTGGAAACATTTAGCTTGATGGGTCTTCATATAAACTAATCTAAGACTCTACTTTCAACAGGAAGTTGGATCAGATGGTCTCCAGAGGGCCCTTCCAAACTAGACTTTTCTGATTATAGGATTCTGGTGTCTTTCCTGCTTTTTTGGAGGGTTGTTTTAATTCTACCATAGAACCTTTCTGCTTGTTCTGCAGAACTGTGTTAGTTTTCTTAGCTATCTTTTCTGCCTGCAGATTTCATATCTTGCATTTCTTTTCTTCACCCTATTTGTGTAACTGTGCCATGAGTCTCTGTTGGCCTCTTTACAGTTATGTCTCAGCTGTGTTAGAAAATGCTATTTTTGGTGTTAAAGTGCTGTAAAATGCTTGCACACCATCACCAATTGTGCACTTCTTACTAGGTACAAGATAGCAAATATTAATTGTATCTCATTTAGTACATATTCATTTTGTGCATGTCCTGCTTTGGACATTTAACTTAACGTGCCTGTAATCATTGTAGAACAAAAGGATTTAAGGGCAATAGAAAAAATTCTCTCAGATTTAGGTGCTCTGAAATGATGCAGCAGATGTTAAAATGGGAAGCAATTAATTTGGAGGGTGGGGGGAGGACACTGACAAATCCAAAAGGTGCATAAATTTCAGGGTAAAGGCAAAATATCTTTGTGCTGAAATAGCACAACTGTTACCTTGATTTTCCCAGGACTAAACGGACATGCTTTGTTATTAGGAACTGAATATACATATGTTGCCCTTATTATCAGGGAAATCACTAATGTGAAAACTTATTGGACTGTTAGGTAAAAGACTAGCTCTCTGGAAGTACCTTGTGGTGACAGGCCCTCATATGAAGAGATTACTTAAATGGTGGGCAGGTGAGAAAAGGCAATTCATGAGAACCTCTTGACCAGATAGAAACAAAAATGAACCATGACCTGTACTCTGTGAGTTATTGCCAGACAGCTCTCAGATGAATTAATACACTGAAATCTAATTAAACCACAATCCTTTTATCTTGTCTTTTTCACTCAAGTCTGGGACAAGTGGAATTCTTCATAAATCTGAAATATTATAGACCTATTAATATGCACACAAGCTGCATATTCTTTAATGGGAATAGAGTTAATCTAACATAAATTTCCTTTTGGAGACTGAGAGTAACATTAAAATATTTGTCCCAACTCCTGTCTTACTTGTGCTGATTTCTCAGCTGTATGATATTATTGATTCCAATGGTGTAAATTGAGACAAGCTTTTGCGTTTTGTCACAATCATTTAAAGTATATAGAGCCTATTGTTCTTCTCCATCAGACAATAGAAATTTAATGTAGAAAGCTAGGGTGAGTAGGATTCATGGTTCATTTTTTTCAGAATTCTTTTATTCTATTAAACTTATTATAGACCACATATTTAAACATCATATTACTTCCAATGGCTTTTTCTCATTAGTTATTTGACCACTGTATTAGCCTAGACATTCACATATTGGGAAAAAATATTTTATTTTTATGAAATTCTGTAAATCTAGACATGCAAAGGCAAAGACCATAGAGAGTGCCTATAAGGACAATATTTTGTTTGCATTTCCAATTATTTTTTATGAGGCTTATGATGATAATAGCAGCTTTATTACAAAACATGCTAAATTTTTGATTGTAAGATTGAACAGAATGATATTGATCAGATCCATGCCTTGCCAAACCAATAGCCTTGGTTTTGACAGATGTTGTCTGCTGCAAAAGTTTAGTTAAGAGTAAGAGAACCACAGTACAGAGTTCAAATATACAGACATTGTCCTGGCTTCCATTAGTTTATAGCTCATTGAATTTCTGATTTCCAAATGATGCCTTTTATTTCTAGGCTAAGAAGTTTGCTTTTATTCTTCTGCATTTTAATCATGGAGCAAAACAATTATAGAACCCATATTAATTGTTTTGCATTTCCACAATGCCTCCAGAAGTCGTCTCCTCTGAAGTACAACCTTTTGTCTTTTTTTTACTTTGAAACTCTGACCAAGTTAATCTGACATTTCTTGATTCTTGTCCTAGATGTGTAACCAAGTAAATGTGATTTTTGACACTATTTACAGAAGCCCTCCAGTCCCAGGGTGCTTTTGGGGAGCAGGTCTGTACTCTGTGGGGCTGTCCTTGTCTCAGTGCAGGCCCAGGTGTTGCTGTCTGACTTGGTTGCCTGCAGATGAGAGACTCTTACTTCCCCAGGGCACAGTAGGGATGTGAGATACTGACAAGGATATAGGCTGTGAAGAGGAAATGTATAAAAAAAACCTCAAATGGGCCTAAAACTGACAAGGACCCCCTTCATGAGCATCAGAGTCCTCTTATTGAAGCCCTGAGAATGAAAGCTTGTAATCCTCCTCTTCTCCCAAGGGAGAATGAAACTGTCCACCTGAACACCCAGAGGAATGCCTAAGGGGTGAGTACCTAACACCAAGGAAGAGGTGGGATAGCAGCGAGGAGTTTCTTGCCATCCCATTTTTAACTGCTATATTAGCAAATTTTGTTTGCAGTAATTAACAGTTTGGGTCTATTAGACTTACCTTTTTTTCTTTTTTAATTAACAATGCATTCTTAGGCTCACCTTTGTGTTTATCCGTCTTTTTCCTGTAATAAGCTATAAGGTATTTCACAATCAGATAGTGACTGACTTTGTGCAAGCCACTCTAGACCAGTAAGTTTTGTAAGTTCTGTAAATTTGGAAAATTTTAATGTCATGTTTCATAAAGAGCAGAAACTTATGCAGAATTTTAAAAATACATTAATGAAAGCTTGTGCTTCTAATTCACTTACAGTATTGAAAATCCCATCTCTAAATCAAGGGACTTTTCAAGCACTTTAAAGTCTTCATCTGACACTCAGTACAGTTTAATGGATTTTAATGGATTTTAAAATTTCTCCTGTTAAGTGAACTATGAAATAGATTTTACAAATATGCAGAATAATGTCAAGCAAGAACTAATGTCAAGTAATGACCTAAGCAAGAACTTAATATAAATTAATTTAAAAAAACCCCAAAACTGAAACACTGAAGCAAAAAATAAAAACCTCAAAACTACTATGGCTTATTATTTATGAAAACAAATGTTCTTCTGAAATGTAGTGCCACGTATTTTTTTTTTCTAAATAGTTCAGCACAAATCAAGAAATAGGCTATATTCTGTTCCTTCTGCCTTAATTTATACACTTGTGCATTGTACTGAATATATTTTAAGTTTATCTGTTGGGATTTGGATTTTTTTTTACTTTCAGACTAAGATTCTGAAAGAGCAGTATTTTTCATTTCACAGTGCAAAAAAGAAATAATTTTCTGGACTTTCATTTTTGACTTAGTTCTCTCAGAATAATTATTTTCTTCAGACTCCTGTGTATTTATGGATGCGATTGCTACAGAGGGCCTCCAGTACATCAAGTGATACAATCAATCTAGATGAGAAGAGTATCCTGCATGGTAAAGGTCTGAGTAACATTACATATGCCTACCCTGTTTTTAAAAAATACATTGGGAAAGGTGAGCAGGAGCAACTAGGTGGAGGTCATTTCATGTCATCACATTAGGAACTAAGACTTCAAATTGGGCACTTCAGGACCTGTAATAGGAAGCTATGCGTCTGTCATATCTTTTCATATCTTGTCTATCTTTTCCTCTCATATCAACATATGAATAAAAATTTTGTAGACTGTGAGTGCATTCTTCCATATCAATCACTAAAGCAGTAAAAGGGAAACATTACAGGAACAGCAAAAATGGTAATTGTCCAGGAACCTTTTTCTCTTTTCGTAAACTTATTAGTGGACATCTTACTAAAATGTTTTGAAATGCAATTACTTAAAGCATTCTCTCAAAATTAAATAATGCACTGCTTTTTGCTTGTTTTTAATGCTCAGCTTTCCTTTAACTTTCAGTGGAGAAAATGTGCCCTGTTTTGTTATGAATACAGGATGATTTTTTTTTTTGCAATTTTACCTTGATAGTTCCTACAGGAGAAGGAATGATTATAATAATGTTCTGTATAAATCAGAGAACCATACCAACATATTTTTAGCTGTTGCAGATGAAGTTGATTTGGTTCATCCAGCACCACTTCAACAAATTTGAAAAAGACCACATTTTATACAGAGAAGGGTCATCTGACAGTGTGGAACAGCTGGCGAAAGGATTTAATCTCACATTTTTGTGGCCATGTAAGAGCTTACACATCATTTACATTTCTAGCATGTCATTTCAATTTCTATCCAAATACCCTAGCACTGTCATATGCAGATAAGAAGGTGGGAAGAGACAGCAGTGCTGTGCTTCTCTGGAAATAAGAATTTCCTCAGTGCAGCTGACATTATGGGACTAATGAGAAATATTTTCTATTCTCCTTCTACTAATTCTGCATGTAACATAGAGAGGGATATATCAGCACCTATAAATATGCACATGGGAAGATCACCACTGGAGCAACAGAGAGATTATTATGGAGATATAAACCTGAAAAATACAGACAGCACCATCCTTTTTGGATCTGTTGAGCTGTGTAACTGGCAAGTGTTGGTATCAGATGGATACAAAATATAATTTTCTAAAGAGGTTCATGCTCCAATCAACAGAACAGTGAACAACAGAGTCATGATGCTGAAGCATGTGTGGACTGCAAGTGTTGATTCATGTTGCAAAGTAAACATAGTGAAACAAGGCATGCAAAGGGTCTGCTATTTGTTGCTGTCCTGAAGTCCCTAACAGGTGCAAATGATCCCTGTGTTGAATAAATCCCTAACAGAATAAATCCTTAATAGAACAAATAATATTTTTGTTAAATATGTATTCTGAATAGGTAAAAAAAAAAAAAAAAAAAAAAAAAAAAAGAAAGAAAGAAAATAGTCTAACCTTTTGTTTGCTGGCAAGTTTCAACATCTAGTTAAAAATGATTGTTTCAGTTCAGTTCCAAATCGAGGAACGAATATTTTAAGTTCAGCCTGGAAGTAAAAAATTCTTCAAATATTTAATTTAATAAAATTTTCTTTTAGAATGAAATTTACAGGAATATTCAGAGATTTTAGTTTACCTTTTAAATAAATTGCATTGTAATCCAATCACTGCAACTCGGAGAGTCTGATGTCCCATTTGCTCTATGCAAATCCCTTTAATATGAATTTGGTGTCAAGCTTCATCTTTATTCCACCTTCAAAGAAGCACTATAAAACTGATAAAAGGTCAATTCCAAGCCAGAGGACGTTTCACCCTTGCTTGGTTTTATACTGGCCTTTTACCTAAAGTCAGACATCCTTTTGGACTTTAACATTTCTTGATCTGCAATTTCCTTTATTTGAAAACTCACAGTGACAAGTTTATTGGGTATGGACTATTCACAGGCAATATTGGGATCATGGTAGATACACAACAGAAAAAGCAGTTGAACATTTTGTTTTAAATAAATTCAGATTCTCTCATGTTTCAGGAACAATTTTGCCACAACTAACAACAAGTATAAGTATCCTGGAGCATAAAGCAGATTTTAGCTGCCCATCAGCCCAAGCTCCTATTCCCAGCCAGTGAAAGCAGTTAAGCAATTTTTCCCAAGGCTCAAGGCAACACAATCCTGAGCGGCATAATCTCATAGCTCCTGCTTATTTCAGAATTTGGAAGGAACTTGGGTGCATAATTTAGCCTCTTACAGTGGCAAGCAGAGAAAAAGACTGCCCAGTTAAATAGTTTATTACTGATCCAAAGATCTTCACGTCTGTCTTCACCACTATCAAAGAGTCTGTGACATTCAGTAACAATGAGGCAATTTTTAGCTGTGTATTACTAATTTTCTGACTGCTCAGTTTGGAGGAACTGATAAATACAAAAGAATTCAATGCTCAATGCATTTTAAATACATGAATCTAGAAAACGTACATCAATCTGGAAAGTTAGGTTCTGCATCTCTTACATTTGCTATGTGAATATAGTAAATTATTTGATTTTATAGTCTTGGTACCTTCTCTATTTAACCTTCCTAAATCACAAAAAACAATGACATTGAAATTTTCAATTTAATAAATGCCGTTCCATTATATGGTCGATCCTTCTAGAAAAATTACCGCAAAAACTAGCAATTCTGTGTTCAGAACAGGAGTTGAATACTGTGCAGTAACTGATCCTTCACACAAGAATGGAGCTAATTGGGACTATCTGATCATTAACCAAGTACAGTCCTTCCTCTGCAAGAATTACATAAAATAATATGGAAAAAAGTAGTGTGTAATTATATATCTGAAGAATTACCATAATGACACACGCAGGGGTATTAAATTATTGCTTTGCAGACAATCTATATTCTAGCATTCCCTTACTTATGAATGTTTTTGACTTCATGATGACTTGACATTGTGTAATAAAATCCCAGCGGGAGGGAATACTAGATGATATGGTAAACCACATATATTAAACTAACTCCTTTATGTATTTACTTCCTCTGAGGAAAAATTAGCAAATTTTTCCACTGTTAAGACTTCATCAGATGTTCCCAAATGCCTTTTTTTTTTTTTTTTTTTTTTTCAGAGAGGAGGAGGGAAAGTAATTAAAATTAAATTTGGGGACACAAGTACAAGGTTGAAGTAGCCATTTTACACTTACCTGCTGTTCATCTCACTGTTCAGCATTTTGTTGGTTAGCAATAAGTTTCTTTATCCTTACTTTAGTCTTTAACTAATATGGTTTTTCAAAAAGTAAATTTTTATTGAAAGATTTTTTTTTTTAGGGAAAATATTTTGACTTGAAAATCCAGGAGAAATATTCTTCATACCATACAAATATAGAAGATTGCCTTGAGGAAGTCTTGTTCTGAAAATCAGGTCTTCTTTCAATTATTTAGGTTTACTTTCTTTTATGAAGGAATTATTGCCCCATGTTTAGGAGAAGAAGGGGAAAGTGTAAGTCAAAACCTGAAAAGTCCCATTTGTTATGGCAGCTTTTCACTGCAAGTTTGTCATGCAGTCTGCAGTCACTAGACAATAGAGGTAATACTTGTGTTCTTCTGGATGCTGATGTCTTATCTTAATGGGTTAAAATGCATTTGAATGGTCCTGCCACTACAGTAATAAAATTGGCTGACAAGGGAAGTAAGAGAACTATCCATCCTCAGTCTGTTCCAAAGAATAAATGGTTTCTAACTCTGCCATGACTTGTTTTGGATTATCTGAGGAGGAAGGGATTTGGCCCAAGGAGGGGAGGAATTCTGGTGCCTGGTGCATGACCACATCTGTAGCATACCTAGAGGCATGAAGTCCTAAATTTGTTCCATGGTAGGAATCTATTTTGATCACTAAAATTTTTGCAGAAATTTAAAGCTGATCTCTGCTCTACTGAGGGCTATTTCTTTCCTCTCTCTGAAAAGCAAAGAAAAAGGAGAGACCTAATGACTGGTCTTATTTCTGAATAACATGGGAAGTTTATGTAGGGGGCAAACCAAAGGAGGAGGTAGGACTTGCATGCATTTTCAGAGAGACAGGGAAACAACTTCTCTCATAGTTCGGGAACAGCCCAGTGTGTCTGTGGGATTGATTGTCTTGTTTCTTCTTTCCTCATGGAAAATGTGAAAAGATTGGAAAAACAGAAATACATTCTGCCTATTTCTTCTAGCACATTGTCCTTGTAAACCAAGGAGTTAAATGAAAAATCTCCCTGCTCTGTCCTCAAGGACTCAATTAACAGAAAAAGATAGCAGAGACACAACTGGTAAAGTTCTCTAATTCCCTCTCTCTTCCCTAGAAGAATTTGCCTGAAAGTCCACACAACAAAAGGAGGAAAGAATTGATACTCGCAGAAAATTTAGCTGCTGAGATACTTATGAGATCTGACAGTAAAATGCTTTGTTATGAAGAAACAAAATAGAACCACTCAGTGAGGATACGAGCTTAGCCAGGCAGATGATCCATGTGTAAATTCTGGCTAGCAGTCTGGATCATCCCAGCAGTGCAAGCTGAGGAACAAGTTTGTACCAGTTCTCACCATTGTGATGTTTCAAATCTTGATTTGGTAAGCCTCCTCTTTGCATAAAGAAGATTTGTTTAATTTTAGCTGCATTTTCTGAGTATTTAATGTTTTCCTTATGTTCATCTTGTTAGAGTCAGCAGCAGTAGCTGTTTCTTCATTGTATTCCCCAAGTTTTCCTTCACACAATTGTTCTTCTATTTCTTCATTTGACAATTTATCAAAATTTAGATTGGAAGGAAGAAGTGTCAGGAGAGATGAGAATAGAAAAAGTCACATCCAAAAGTAAATGAAATGCTGTCACCAGAGAGGGAAAAGGCACTATATGTTGTAATTTTAGAGAAATAAAAAAATCAAAGAAGTTTGTAATGTATGACCCAGTAGAAATTAGGAGAAGGTGATAAAAAAAGACTTTTGTGATGTCACCCAAACATCTCCTTTACTTTTTGCTTTATTAAACTGACAGATCTTTGTATTATTTGAGGGAAATCATGATCTTCATAGTGACATAACTCTCTCTGTTTATCTCACTCTATATTTCCCTGTGAATTGTATGAAGCAAAATGTTTGAATTTCTGATGCTTTCTTTTCTATTTCTACAGTCACACTGTGTCACTTCCAAAATATTACTCAGACGTTCCTGTTTGTCTTTTCTGACATCAGAATAAAATCTTTACTCTTAACAACACATTTTCTAGGGGAGTTCTATTAGTTGTACATTGAAAATACATTCCTGTTGGTCATGCTAGTAAGGAGTTATGGAGTTGATCACAAAATAGATGAGAGTATGAAGCAGATTCCCTTCATGTGATTGAGCTTTAATGCTTCTAAACTAAGACTGACAATAAATCATGTTTATCTTTGGGGAGGAAAAAAACAGTAGACCTGGGTGAAGAAAAAATAAGAAAATCAGTCTTATCACCTTTTGGTAAATAGTGCCTAGAACAGAAAATAGACCATAATACACCATTAACACTTTGAATGTTCTGAAAATGCTTGCTTATTTTTCATAAGCATACAGCACAAATCACTCTCATCTCTAATACTTATGAAAAAGTTTATCTGTGTTACAGGGAAAATAGACAGATGCACTAAAAAGCAGAAGTAGAAAGATACTCTCTGATTACTGGAGAGTGGAAAAATTTTCCCTATACTGTCAAAGAATTAATATTGTTCCTCTCTATATGTGTAGGCATGTGTGTATTTGCATAGACACCTTTTAAGTAAAACTATGAAAATAGATGTAAAAGAATGGTAATCAAATCAAGGCAGTACTGCTCCTTTATTTCATGCATCTTTTGATTTAGCACCACGTAATAGTCATTTGTGCATTTTTAGTTGAAGTCCTTTAGCAAGTGCAATACCAATGAAGTAGGGAGTTCACCAGAAAAACTACACCCTAGAATGAACTCCAAGCACAAATTTTCCTATCCTTACTCTGATTTCTCAGACGACCCAGGGGATTATCCACTAGTGTGGACTGCAGATGTCCATTTTGGGTGGAGCCTAGGAACTACAGGACAGTGGTGAGCTTTTATTTATACTGGTATAAAAACTTTAGATTCATAGCTACCCTCACCAGCTTGTAAAGCTGCAAGAAAAACTGAAAAGAATGAATTAACAGAAAAAAGAAGGAAGCTTTTAAAAAATCACCTGCTTGTTTGCTTTTTTTTTTTTTTGCTTTTTTTTTTTTTTTGCCTTGCTTTGGAGACAGCCTTGTGAAACTTTAGAGTTGATCCTATTTTCAATGTCTTCTAAAAGTGCTTTGATTCTAACTGAGCATTTTTCATAATGTCATTCTAAACAAAGTTATTATTCAGATGACTCTCTCATGCATGAACAAAGTAGTTGAAATGACTTGTAAATATATTAGCAGGGCAAATATGTATTAATTTGCTGCCTTAGGTTATAAGCCTTCTTTTAAGAGAAGGTAATATTTGCGTACAGTGAATAGCTTTATTGAATTAGAACTTATAATGCAGCCTTACAGGCTGTCAATAAATGACATCGTGTTTCTGTAATGGCTGTATTTGAGGAAAGACACCGTAATCACAGAAAAGCAGCTACTTAGAGTAGATGTTCTGGAAACTTTATCAAAATTTTTTTTTTTTTCTTTCCTTCCACCCACAGAGTTTAGACTGGAAACAGAATTCCTTTTTGCAAATACCACTTTGTTCCAATAACTTGATTTACAGTAAAGCTGGATGCAAAATCTAAAAAATACATCATGCTTTCAGATAGTAATCACTTATTACCTTCTATTCTCTTGCACACTAAAAATGATGTTGAGACCCTCAAGATTTGAATCAAACTTTGAAAACTTTTTTTTTTTTTTTTTAGTTTATTTGTAGATTTAGCTGGACAGTTAGGATTAAGCAGCTGCACTGTGATCATTGTATGTTTGGCTAGTCTTTTGTTTTATGGAAAAGGGAAGACAATCCTAAGATTAATGGGCAGTCTGGCTGATAGCCACCAGGAATGAAGTCAACAGAACTGAGCAGTTACTGGGGGAAAAATAATTCTGGTGGTGGGAGTTCACAAGTGCTGACTCACAGACCACCTCCTCAAAATGGAGTCCAGACTCATAAGCAGTGAATGCTGAGACCTTAGTTTCTTAAAATGAGTAAATAGTGCAAAATTTTGATGATATGGGAGCTAGCCTTTTGTGAGGTATCACCCAGCTCCCTAATTAGTGGAAACTAGAATCAAAAATTGAAATACCTACCCTCAGTGTGTGAGTTGGTGTTGCTGACTTGGTAAAGAGCACACGTTTGGGACAACAAAAAGATGAACATGAAGGCTCTTTGTCCTTTATTTGTCACCAAAGAACAAGTTAACATTTCTGTTCAGTCCACCCTTCTCATACAAACTGTCTTCATTATTAGTTTCCAATATTAACTTCATAAACTTCAAATTTTGCATCCAGATGCTTACAAGATAGAAATAAAAGATATGGTATTTGCATAGATTATTTTGTCCAAACCTCACGGTGCTTTAAAAATAAAAATTTGCAATTATGTTTCTTCAGTGTGTGTATCTCTTCAGATCTACACTGGTGAGAAGAATCAACTTGTCTTCCTGGATGCAATAATAAAGTTGATTACCTCATTGTAATGATTCCATATCACCTACACTTATTTAAAAGGGAAAAAGAAAAAAAAACATTTACAATGTATTTTGAGATTGGTTGAGAGATGTTACCATTTGATTTCACAGGTTCTACAGGATATATATATATATTAGATAAACAGACCAACAGTCTGACTTTTCCACATATGGCACTTTTGACAGTACTGCAATGCTGTAGGGTTGGCAGATGGAGCAATTACATATTTTCTAGCTAGGAAGTAACCTTTAAAGGAAGACTCTAATGTAACATAGACTATGGCATGATTTAAGAAATTTCTACTTATGTTCCCACTAGCTAATACCTTTCAGTGTTATATCTGTTGGATTATTGAAATTAGTTTCCCCCAATTAATATGTCTATAAAGCCATCTTCTGACATTCAGCTATGACATATGTGAATATATCAGAGGAGGCTTGTTTGATGAACAACAAATTGTGAGTTTGGATTTTTTTTTTAATTAATACATTTTATGGCTTCAATTTGCCATTAAGAAATGAAAAAAAATGCAAAAGAAATATCAGCAAAGCCATTTTAGAGCAGTCAAATTTTAAAATGTTTCCTAAAAATTAGTATAAAACAGATTTGTGGTTTTTTTGTGTTTTTTTTTTTTTCTATTTGTTCTCTTTGTATTGTTTTCAGTTTAGTACATTGTGATAAACATTAAAACATGCATAATTTAAAGAAAATATTCAGAACATACTCAGGCTGTGTTGAAATACCCACTCTATTATGGATCTGTTTTTTTCATATTGCAGTTTGTGACTTCCAGAATTTTTCATCAAGAGTTTTGTTTACTGAGATGTTTACAATACACAGGAGCTTTGTCCTTTGTGGTATGTACCTCAGCCCTTCCACCTGATATCTTGTGTTTCTCTATTTAATGATGTAGTCCAACCAGACAAAAACAAAGGAAAGAATGCTACTGTGAATATATGAATGTGAATTGATCATTATGTAACATCTTACATTTTTCATTTAACTTGTAGTTACCAGGATACTAAAAATAAAGTGTTCAGCAGATGTATATTCAAGGTATGTCTCATGGCTTATATGGTCATGACATTCAGGTGTCTCTAGCTAACCTTGGATATTTGCTACTATTAAAAATTTAGCTTATGCATAAATAAACTGTCCTTGGAAAACACATTTGACTCAAAAAATAAGAAGATGGAAGTTATTTACTGACTCAGGCATTCATATTAGCTTCCTTGCTGTTGTGTAAGGTAGACCTTTGGCAGCAAGAGGCTTGTACTATGGCTCCTTGAAACTCAGGGTTAGATTAATACATCTATTAACAACAGCATAGCTATTCATCTGCATAAAAAACAGCAGTAAAATTTTAATAAGGACTTAGCATAATATAACATACATAATAAATCTTTTTCACTTCAAATTCAATGATAAATTCACTGATAAAATAAGAAGGGGAAGGGGAAAATAAGGAATGAATAATTATCTTCATGCCTCATTAACCAAACAAATGAATTTCAAAATCTATGAAAGGTGTTTCCTACCAGCTAAGCAGACTTCAGAAATGTGCTGGTAAAAATGCATGATTCCTTTGGCAACACACCAAGAAGAAACCAGGCAGATTCACTTTTAATGAGGACCCACAGCTTCTGATCTCCTTTATCTTGTGTTGGTAGTTATATATCTTTACTCTCAGATTTAATCTGCATACAGTCACTGCACACCACAGAAATTATTATTCTTCTGTGTTATTTTAAAATTTTCACTCTTAAACTATGTGAATTAGAGGTGCTGAAAAATGAGAATGTACTGAACAAAGATGTTTATAATGTCAGTGATTATATCAGTTTCCATTAATCCTATTATCCCTCTCTATTTGTCTTGTCTGTATATCTGTGGAGAGAGGGAATGTGGTCCTTTCTTCTCTGAAGATGGCTGTCAGATTTACATTCTGCCCTTAATTTTAAAGACAGGATGTGGTGCCATCTGTGTTTCTTCATGTAGAGACCAAATCACCATTAGTAAGAAGAATGAGGTTTAACTCTGCAGGAGCTAGAAATATAAAGGTCTATAACAGTCTATTCTGGGACTTGAGAAGTATGTGTTGAAAAGTTTCTGTTGTCTTTTCCAAAATACTCATTTTCCAACCTGCTTTTCCTTATAACTTTCACTTCTCTTGTTTAAGCATCACACACTACAATTAAATGGGTCCTTGACAGGAGTTTCTATATTATTTCTTCTTGTCTTTTTATCTCATCTCTTTTATTTTTCCTAGTTCCTTCATAACTTATAATTTTCCTCATTTTTTAAAATCTTTTTTCTCTCTGTTTCTTCCCTTTCCTCTTCTTCAACAATCTCACTAGACAATCAGAGACTAGGAAATTCCTTCTATGGGGCATATAAACCACAAAGTCATGATTATTTTCATAGTACTTCTCCTAAACTATTACATAAAATCACAGAATCACTTAGGTTGAAAGAGACCTCTGGAGATCATCTAGTCCAACATTTTCCTACCTGTGCAGAGTCAGCTACAGAGATTGACAGACACAGTGTTTAGTTGGATTTTGTGTGTCTCCAAGAATGGAGACTCCATAACCTCTCTGTTTGACCACTCTCACAGTAATGAAGTAGTATTTACTGTTCAGATAGAATTTCATGGTTTTCAGTTCATACTCCTTGCATCCATGCTCCTGTCACCAGGTGAAAAGAATCCATCTCCCTTGTCCTTATCCCTTCCCATCATGTATTTTTAGACATCAATAAGGCTCTCATAAGCCCTTGCTTTTCCATCCTGAACAGTCCCAGTTGTCTGTGTCCTTTACCATGCAAAGATATAAGAAAAAACAATAGCTGGACTCTGAACTGAAGATTCAAATGTGGTTGAAGCAAACACTTATAACTGTGACAATAATTAATCAAGTGAAACAATTTAAAGAGATGAATGATTTATTTTAAGTCAATGGATTTGCCCTGGAAAAGGTCTTGGCTACTCATAAGATACATGGGACAATGAATACCTTAATTTCAGCATGTTCAGCATTTAATGTCTTGTTGAATTAGAATTTTCCTCAGCTGTTGAAACTTGACTCTACAAAATTTGGCCACTTGCACTTTCTAAGTATGAGCGTGAGAAAAAAAATAGCAAAAATTGTAGCAAAAAGTAAAAAAACCCCAGGAAATGTCAAACCAATCAGTTTTAAACTCATTTTATTTCTTCTGTTCCCATTCTCTGCTGAATTGTCCGTTACTTCTTCTCCAATATGTTCTTCTGCTACTACTCAACCGATGCATTTGATTTGATACGTATATATAAGCACGTCTTGGGAAATCTCTTTCATTATTCTTTAAAAAAAAATTTAATAAAAAAAAATTAACAGTAATGAACTTTGATGTCACCTTGATTTCTCTATGACGCCTCTTGACATTAAAGACAACACTTCCAGACTGTGTGTCCAAAATTGTGCCGATACAGATCCCATACCTGTGAAGGTCTGCAGTAAATCAAAGGGCTTTGTGCACATGCATTTTAGCACAAGCCTTTGCTTTTATTATCTCTTTCTCTCCCTGAAGGAGGATCAAGCATGTCTGTGAGAGTGTAATATCTGTACACAGGAATTCTACTGTTTAAAACAGGCAGAGGATGGACAACTCTAAGCATAATAAATAGAGACTTCCCAACCTGGTATTCTTAACATTCCCAACTGCAAAGTCACTTGAGCAAATTTACTACCGTTTTCACCATTGTTCCGCTTTTAACCCTGTCCTTCCAGCAGTAAACATACCAACAGATGCTTTTTCTACTCTCTTCAGAATAATCAATTAGTAGAGCAAAGACTAAATAGTTTTGCACTCATTTGGCTTATGAGTGTGTTAAGTACCTTACAGCTGGAAGCTGCACATGCTTATTGGACTTTGTAGCTCCTAATAGGCACTATAAGTGCTTCCTCATGATTTTGTTGCTTTTAAATTACACTGTTAACTGTTAAGAATTACTCTTGTTTGGCTAAGTTTGTTTCAAAAAGATGGGAGAAAGTACATGTATTTAAATCCAGAACCTTCTTTTTTGTTTCAGTCATTGTTTACTAAATAAATATTCTCTGCAGTACTTTAACAGCCCTGATATATATTTCCATGGGAGTGATAGGATTGCATAAGTTTAGCTCACACAGTTCCTGCTTTACCAGAAGTTTCTGCAAGACACTTAACTTTTTAATGCATCACTTCAGAAAATGGCAGAGTACCATATAAATGGCATCTCTTAGGAAACCATAATTACAGAGTTGTTGAATTAAATTCAGACATGTTAAGTATCACATACATTTTCTTGGAAGAAGGCAGCAGTAAGAAAGAGCTTACTTTCTACTCTTTCTGTTTTTGTGTTGCTTCCCTATTACAAGCAGGCTTAAAGAAGCAGAAAATGTTCTTTTATAGGTATCATATAAATAGAGAGCTCATCTGTTAAATCAGAAAAGCCCTTATTAATGTGGCGGCTCCATAGCCTGGGTGCACACATATGTCATATCATATGACAGGGCATTGCTTGCTGAACAGCCTTCTGGCTTCAGACATATGTCATTTCATGTAACCAAACACACAAGGCTAGTTCAAACAATGCTTTCTGACAATAGGTATGTATGAATTCAGGGAAATAGCTATTAACATGGTGCAAAAATACTGTAATATTTGTGTCTGGTGTCTACAAGGAGAGAACTTTCTTCCTGTAATATTTCCATAGCTCCTTTAAATATGTCACATTTTTACTTCTTGCTGTTGAGATATATTGCTAGGATGTGTTGGGATATGTTACAACTTTAGAGAAGCTATAACTTTTCAACTTGAAGTGCTGGGCAGTAGAGCATGGATAGTAGAGCAGAAGATGCACTATAAGTGATTTTATTATTTCACTTTTCAATTTAGTAAGAAAAAACCCTGGACAATTTTTTCTTGACTTTCTAGCAATATAAGATTTAATTCTTACTTATGATCTATTGTATACATATATCTGTTGCACTCCGTTTTCAATTATGTTGATACTACAGACACAATAAACTGATATAATGTTTTTGTTTTTAAAAGTGTTTTTTTTATCCTGAAGCTTTATGCTCACACAGAATGGCACATTATTAACTTTGTTGATAATGTCCTTTACTGTCAATTTGATGGTTGTTTGTTTTGTTTGTTTGTTTTGTGGGGGTGGTGGTGTTGTTGTGGGTTTGTTTTTGGGTTTTTTGGGGGGGGTGTTGTTTTGGTTTGGGTTTTTTTTCTCCTCATGCTACTGCTGTTTTATGAAATGGAAAAAGGGAATTTTCAGTTTGCTTCCACTGTCTTGAACAAGGAAAAAAATCAATTATTTAGTCTGGGGCTCTTTTATGCCATGCAGCTGTTTCTTTCTTATTTCAGCCACAGAGATTGTCCTTACTGTCTCACATTTTGAAGGGAGGGAGTTTATTTATTATCTATTGGAAATTTCTGGAACTAAAACTTTAGTCACTGGCTTTTATACTTGGAGACTAAAAAGAGGAGTTTATTTGCCTAGATTTAAGGAAAGCTGTTGAAAACTATGCGAATATGCGTAAGTTTTATCTTCTGCCAAAAAATTTTGGTAGAATAAAGCTAACATAAACAAGATATTTAAAAGAATTTTTAGACTGAAGAAGAAACACTTCTTTAATATATTTTCTATTCTCCCAAATCATATTTAACAATACTGTTAATAAAATAGTCTTAAATATAAATTTAATTACTTCTACTCTTCTCCTTTCATAGTCAATAAAATATTATCTACAACAAAAGCACCATTTTACTTTTAAACTTAAACATTTCACCAATTTCTCTTATTTGATTGTAAACATCAGGGTCAAACAAGAAATATTGTGAACATTGTTAGAATACGAAAACGAAGGATGGAACTGTGGTGCCTAGATGTTGTGGTGCCTAACCTGTGAAACTGTCTGTGCTATTTGAGCAAATATACTGAAAACTGAAGCCAAGAAACAATGTAACATAAACAATTTGGTGAATAAATAATAATATATAGGAGTCACATTACAGATCTGTAGGAAAAAACAAAATAGAATTTGAATAAACACTGTTCTCTATTCTATCTTAAAGTAGTCATCAAGCATTAGTTTCTATATCATTGGCCTAAAAACTGCAAACTCCTGGAAAAGCCACACGTTTTTTTTTTTAAATGCTAATATTCCTTTGGTGTTTGTGAACCTTTATTGGTATTTGAAAAATTGACAAGAATATTACTGTATATGAGAAAAGATTGAATGTGTTCTCATTTAAATTTATTTGTGCAGGCAAGGATAGTTAAAAACAATGGATTTTTTTTCTTTTTCCAGTTGTAACAGTTGTATTTTTACTTGAGTTGTGTCTTAATGAAGCAAATACTCAGGTAAACAGATAGCAATATTTAAATAATAAAATCTTATTGAATAAATATTTAAGCATAATATTTTAAAGATTTTTCAGTAAGAAAATATTACATCCACATGTATTGGAAAGAACTATTACTCTTTAAATGAATTGGGACAGTGTTCTTCCAACTGAGACCAGTTTGTTGGAATTCCTTTTTCCTTATAGAGCTGAATGTCTTCATTCAGAACTTGACAAGAATAAATAAAAGAATCTTTTTTATTTATCAATTACAAATGTATGCAAATTGCCTTCACTCTTGTCTTCTTTCTTTTTAGAAACTCGGTTATCTGTCTCTTCCTTTTGAAATATGTTATTTCCTCATTGAACTTGACTTCTAGTTTCATGCAGTGAATCACTTCTTCAGGCCATTTGAAATACAGCCTCAAAACAGAAATATTAAAGGATTTCATCTTACAAATGCACTGTCAAAAGGATGAATGTGGTAACTTCGATGGCTCTGAATGGTTTTGGTATCTGCTACTAGTTTAAGGATATTAAGGGGAGAGGGGAATATATCCTGTGTAACAATAGGTAAACTGTTTATTGTAACTGGTAAAAAACTTTGGATTTATTCTACTGTTCTACAAAGATTCAAGTCATGTCACAGGAACCTCACTTTACAAAATAATTTTTAGACGAATACACTTTCTTATAAAGTATAAGATACACTTTATAAGAAAGATATGGAAGGACAATATCATACAGAGGTAATTATGTATATGGACTTCCAGTATTTTCACAAATTTGTATGGGGAAAATCTTGGAAATTTTATAATTTTACAATATTTTTTTCCACAATTATTTATACAATTTCCTAACTATTAATTTAAACCAAACACATTAGTTTTATTTTTGACTTTCAGGGCTTTTCTCACTGTATGTAGCACAAATTCTGTTAATCACTCAGGGGAGTGAGTTTCATTTTTCACCTGGTTAGAAAATTAACCTTCTTTTTCCTTACTCTTCCTTTTATCAAATCTTTAGAAATTTGAAAAATTTAGGTTGATACATAAGAATTTATGTACAATCACATATTTATGTGTTTATTTTTGCTTAGAAAGTTAATAATGATTAAGATATTTGTCTTCAGGGAAGTATACCTGTTGCAATCACAAAAAAGCTATATAAAATAAAATGGTGAGACCTCATAAAGGACAATTACATTATCCAATAATAGAATTTTGAAACTGACTCAGTATTTTTAGAGAACATCACAGAGAAGTATTATAATAAATGAAGGTTTTAACAATAATATTTCCTCGATTCTGTAACATCTTAACAATATTTTCATAATTCTTGGATGGAAAAAACAATGAACCACTTTTGTTTTAATGATGTGGCATATTTGCTTTAAGTAAAATATGAATTTGAGTAAACTTTAGCCTTTCAGTATTGAGGAAAAACAAGAATTCTTTTGTTAATTATAAAATGCAGATGCCAGACTTGCCACTATCTGACTTTAATTATGCTGCCTGGTTTTCTGAAAACTTGTGATTTAAAACACCTACTCTAGCACCAGAACAAGCAAACTTTGAGAATGACAGTTCAGAAACATTCATGTGGGCAGATGTACAACATAATTACCCGTGACTAACCTAAGCTAATGCTAAGTTTAACGTTACTTCACATAAATGCAAGTGAAGTAAACAGCTTTTCTCTACAGATGAGCAAGAATTAAAGCCCTTCCTACCTTCTGCTCTGTTACCTGCAGGTGTTTTCAAAAGATGCTGGTACATAAATACCAGTGTTATCATGTCTTCCAAAGAAAGCAAGGATAAAATATGATGTTGAATCAGCATCATCGAAATTTCTTGTCTATGTAGTTAATTGTTAGTGATAGTTTGATTTAGACTTGTTTTATTAAAAAGTCTTTTGGGGTGTCAATTCATATTCTTTATATACTTCCTTTTAGTTTATACAAAAATCAAAGGACTGTTATGGCAGAAAGAGCGGACAAAAGGGATTCCTAAAAGTCAGTGGAAGGTGAGGTTAAAGGCCATGGATTATGAGAGCAATCCATTAATGTTTCTTCCCTTGCTGTCAAAGCCCAGCATACTTTCTCTTAGCTGGCTATTCTGTCAATTTTCAAACACATATCTACAATACCTACATTTACTATTATTATCATGATGGAGACATTAGTTTCAACTGTAAATGTGTTTTACATTTGTGAGAAGGGTAGAAAGATTATTGAACTCTCCTAACACTGTCACTACATAGATGTTGCAGAAGCAGAAGAAAAGAAAGACAATATTGTCACAAGAACCACTAAATATTAACGGGTCACAAATTAGTGAAAAATATAAAATAACATTCTTCAAAATAAAAAGAAATATATTAAAACATATTAGAGGAATTACATTAAATGCATGACTATGAGATCAAACAGAAAGAATTATGCAACCAGTTTGAAGAAACAGGTAAGTGCTGAAATACAGCTTTGCTGTGAAAAAAGGCAGTTAAAGTCATGAAATATTGTATTAACTGAACTGCTGAGTATTCTAATAAATACTTCCAAAATCTGCAGGGTACAAAAGTTAGGACACTGAACAACTCTGTAAAGGTCTAGGCTCTGCAATACTATGTGTAGGTAATTTTATTTCAGACTACCTTCTCCCACTTCCCATTTTGGATAATCCAAAATTTAGGTATCTCTTTCTAACACTATTTTTTTCAGATAACTGTTTAAATTAGGCTTGTAATTGGCATTTCACACCATAAAAGTAAATATTTACCCATCTTTCATCATATCGTCATATTGTTTTGTCTCTTTAGTGAATAGCAAAAATAGAATCCTTGAGGGGAGTAAGAATTACTTTTAGGAAAAAAAAATCTGTTTTGTTTGTGTGTCTTGGAACTTTTTTGCATATTGGATACAATTACTATTAATCTCATATGTTTTCAGCTAAAACTTGAAGACCTCTGGTAAAGGCTTTTATACTTTGATGTTCATCAAAGACATATAGAGACTGATAAAACTTCTCATTTCTCTTTTTTGGTTGCTCTCATTAGTCCACTTTAGTGTTTAAGGAGAGGAAAGGGGGAGAGAAGGACTTACAGCTTCATTTTATAATGGTCTAGCTTTTCATTAATAGCATTCTTTCTTAATTTGTTCTTATATCAGTTCATTCTGTGAGTACACATGCAATCATATTGATGCCATAGAACTTTCTGAATTTTGGTTTTAAAGGGACTAATTTTCCTTACTTAACAATAAATCTTGAGGTTTTGTTGAGTTTTACTTCTATTCTTCAGTCATATTTCTCCTACAGAACCATTCTTTGGCATAGAAAAAGTTGGTAAAACACCGATTTTTACAAAGTAAATACTGCAATCCAATAGAACACACAGATGAATAAATGCGACCACATCAGAAATGGCCATAGGACTGGAAAAAAAAATTTGAAGATGAAGTTATTTTCCAATTGTGTAACTCAACATTTTATAATTCTGTAAGTTTATTGAGTTTCAACATCATGAGGTAAACGTGATCTTTCAGATACTCCAGCTGAATTTGTAGTGCCAAATTATTTGTCTAGTTAATGAAATGGTACATGGAAGTTCACTGATTTTCCACTTCACAGCTTCACAGTGGCAAACCACAAGGGGTAGTACTGTTGTACAGGTGCCACTGAAAAGAGATTTCAGAAAGAATCACTAAGTAGGGCAGCCTCTGTGTGCTATTGCACTGTATTCTTCATTACAGTATTGCATATGTCGTATTTTCTAAAGGAAACTAAAGTTTCCTTAAGTCATTACACCATTGGAATTAGCCACAGTTTGTAGATGATTTTGAAAACCTAGTCTACTATTGATCATTTCTGTACAATTTATAAACAAATTTGACGGATATTTTAGCAGATTCAAACTATGTGTTCAGTTACATACAGCTATTTTCTTGTTATTGCACAGGATGCACTGCTAATATTTCATCTGAACATTTATTTTTGCCTGAAAGGAGTTTATATCTTAATAAAAACTGATAATTCTCCACTTTTGTACTGGGTTTGTCTTGGATGGAGTTCACTTCCTTCATAGCAGCCCATATGCTGCTGTGTTTTGCATGTGTATTTAAAACAGCATTGATAACACACCGTATTTTGCTGTTACTGAATAGTTCTAGCACAGCATCAAAAGCCTTCTCCCCACTCTGCTTTCAAAGCAAAAAAAAAACTGAGGAAGGGCAGGAGGTTGTGAGGAGACATAGCTGAGACAGAAGTCCAAATTGACCAAAAGGATATTTCATAATATATGATGTCCTTCTCAGCAATAAAGCCTCAGGGAAACAGAGAGAAAAGAAGGATATCTACAGATAATGTTGTTTGTCTTCCCAAAGCAACACTTGCCAGGGAGAAGCATTCTTAATATATAGGAAAATCTCAACTAAATGTTTGAAGTGTTGGTAATGTGTGAATTTTCTTACAGTCATCTCTTATTTTGTGGAGTTCATAAATACAGAAATATTCATTCATGTTGGAATATTTTCCAGAAGAAAACCTTAGCAGTTACATTATATTTCTGTGTTAGTCCGATGCCACATAAGCTGAATATGGGCCCTAAGGAATGAAGAAAATAAACACTTTAAAGTCTAAGATTTATGTGAAACAGGGATTGCTGAAGTTACAATAAAATTTGCAAAAAATATTAGCAATTGTTAAGAATTCACTAATGATGAAAATAATATTGACAAAAAGTGACCAGACAAGGTAAGAGAAAGAGGAATGTTGATGGTATAAATGCAAATAAGAATCAATTTTTGGGTTAAAAGCAAAGTAAATGCTATGCATAAGTGTTTGTGAAGGTCTCTGAAACCTTCGGCATGAGCAGAGGTCAAGTGTAGAATGGAAATGGAAGTATGAACATGGAAATTTCCAGTTTTGAAGTGCATGAAATATTCCATCTTCAGATGCAGTTTCATCCCCTGTGCAATTCTGCCCCACGGTTAATCAGCTGCTCCCTAAACAGTGCTAAGTGAAATAAACCACACTTTATATTGTAACCTAACAAGACAAGTATCTGAAAGATAAGAAAGTGGTGGGGAAGTACTCAAGGACTTTCATAGACTCTGAGGATGTACCTATGTCCTAATGCACTCAAATTGTGATGATTATATTACCTCTGGGCACAAGGAAACTGGCACACAAGACTGCAGGTCTCTTGAGAATATTCGTAAACCAAGCAAGTCAAACACCAGGCCTCAGGAATGATCCACATGAAGAGCAGCTGAGGTCACTTGTTCTGTTTAGCCTGAAGGAGACTGAGGGGAGATCTCACTGCAGTCTACAGTATCATGGTGAGGGGAAGAGAGGGGAAGTCATTGATCTCTTGGGGACCAATGACAGGACCCAAGTGAATGGCCTGAAGTTGTGTCAGGGGAGGTTTAGGTTGGATTTTAGAAAAATGTTTTTCACCCAGAGGGTGGTTGGGCACTGGAACAGACTCCTCAGGGAAGTGGTCACAGCCCCAAACCTGGCAGAGTTCAAGAAGTGGACTCTCTGACACATGGTGTGACTCTTGGGAATAGTGCTGTGCAGGGCCAGGACTTGGACTTTGATGATGGTCCCTTCCAACTCAGCACATGCTGTGATTCTGTCAATAACTTCTTGTTTTAACAGAGGAAAACTGATGACTAACAGTGAATTGTGTGCTAAGTAAGGAGATGATAATGAATACTATTTCAAGTAGAAAAATTCTGGAGGGAGGTTACAAAGAGGTATAGAAAGGGGAAGCAGTGTAAAAATGAAAAAAAAAAAAAACATGCTCATGTTTAGAGACTAAAAAAAAATAAAAAAAAAAAAACAAAGAAAGAAAAGAAAATTGACTATATGCTTGGAAGAGAGCCCAATGGATGAATTGATCTCTGCAAAATTGCAACATAAAAATTTGATTCATTTGTGAATAAGGCGATGTATCAGTATTAGTGTTTCCAGCTGAAACAGGCAATATCAGTGAAAAAAAGCCTAATGAAATCCCACATGGAGTATTTAATATAATTCTGGGTACTCATTTCTAGAAAGATGTTTTGAAATTGAAGTAGGCACAAAGCTACAGAATGTAAAAATGTATGAAAGAATACATAGATCCCAAAAGCAGAAAGTGCAAAAGGTAATACAGGAAAAAGGAGAGAAAAATCTATTAATAGATTTAAGATAGGAATCACTAAACTAATCACTTCTATAGTATTCATCAATGAGAAAAGTATAGGAAAAAATAAAATCACATCTAAGACATTACTTTATTAGAATTGTGATGAACACCATGATCTGAGATCTTCTATAGACCATGTAGAATATTGGACCAGAAAATCAGTAAATTCAGAGCTATTTCTTAGGATGTCTAGGTGATCTATCAGATGGCACTTGGGTAGTGTGAGTGCTCTTCAGTCTCAAGGTTTGTGCGTTTTTGTTACCAGTAGACTTTATGCTTTCAGAGAGATCTGTACTGTTCAGTGCTCTGGATTTGGTAAAAATATTATTACACATGAAAACATGAGACCTAAAACCTTGTAGGAAACAATATTAAGTCAAAAATCAGGCAGGAAATTATTGTTAATTTGATATTCAGTTGTCCTATTCAAAAAGTAAGATGAGCAAAATGGAAATAAATTTTTTTTTGGTCTACTCCAACCTATTTAGTATTCAAAATATTAAAAATTAAAATATAAGTGGTTTTCCATGGTTAAAAATTGCAGTCATTATTATCATCCATACCTTCTTGCTGCTGTTTTCCATACATGTGAGTAAATATTATTAGCAATTATATTCAACTTAACTTTATAGCATTAAATAATCAGAAATGGTAAACATTTTCCCCACACTAATGCTAATGTTAAATGTCTCAACATTTTTAGGGTAGGAAACCTGTTAGACATTAATCTACACTTATTGTTAAGCCACAAATAAATCTGAGAACTGAAGATAAAATATTATGCCAGTAACATAATGTACAGCGTACTGTTAAATTTTTTAATAAAATACATCTCAACAAAAAAATACAGCTATCTTTTATCTTCCATGTTATTATTTATCTGTAATATACATAATTACTTTTCTTTTTTTGAAAACACTGACAATTCTCAATGAAATATTGAGACTCAAAATTCATTAATAAAAAGAGTTTTAATAAGCATTCCAAGATAGGCAATAGAAGCTGTTCCTCTAACTTAATGCCTTTTTACTATTAAATAATTTGGAATCATAAAGTCACATTTAATAATAAAACAAGAAGTTACCTTTCAGGCACGGCAACATAGGTTGTTCCCTGGTGAAGTTAAGGAAAACGGTATCTCACAAAGCTGAGGCATATCAGCAGTATTTCTGAAATAATACAATTTAAAGACAAGAGTATAGTCACATTCTGGAGAGTTGAACGATTCAATTCTTTATGTTTGTACCTCCTGTACATTTGTATTTACATCCAACCTTGGCTTTACATACATACTGGGAAAAAAGATGCTGGCAGTCAACCCTGCAGAAAACGATCTGAAGATCATGGTCAGTGGCAAGTTGGACATGAGCCAGCAGTGCCCTGGCAGCCAGGAGGGCCAACTCTGTCCTGGGGGGCATCAGGCACAGCATGGCCAGTCAGGCAAGGGAGGGGATTGTCCTGCTCTGCTCTGAGCTGGGGCAGCCTCACCTCCAGTGCTGGAGGCTGGTTTGGGTACAACAATATGAGAAAGACATTAAGCTCTTAGAAAGTGTCCAAAGGAGTGCACAAAAGAATGTAAGGAGCTTTGAGGGGAATCCATATGAGGAGCAGCTGAGGTCATTTGGTCTGCTCAGCCCAGAGAAGAGGAGACTGAGGGGACACCTTGTTGCAGTCTATAGCTTCCTCATGCAGGGCAGTGGAGGCACAGGCACTGATCTCTTCTCTGTGGTGGCCGGTGACAGGAGCCAAGGTAATGGCATGAAGCTGAGTCAAGAAATGTGTAAGTTGGGTATTATGAAAAGTTTCTTCATCCAGAGAGGGCCTGGGCACTGGAATGGACTCATCAGGGAAGTGGTCACAGCACCAAGCCTGACAGAGTTTGGACAATGTTTCTCAGGCGCATGGTGTGATCCTTCGAGTTCTCCTGTGCCAGGCCAGGCTGAACTTTGATGATCCTTGCGAGTCCTTTTCAGCTCAGGATATTCTATGATTCTATGATTTTGGACTGCTAATCTTCCAGATACCACCCTGTATTTCCTTTTAGAATGTCCTTTACATCTGCCTTTCAATGTTTAGAATTGCAATGTCTATACTTCTGTGCCTTCAGCAGGGAAAGCATGCACAAGCTGTAAGTAAAAAGGGGTGACAATTTTCCACTAAAAATGATTTTGACAGGAAATTGTGCTTGTAACAGAACAAATTGTTTTCACTGAACCTCTACAGAGATGAAAATGATTCTGTTTAGCAGTTTGCTGGTATTGTTTTTCGGGGGTTTTTTTGTAAGATAGTAGGATAGCATTGCCTTTTCAAAAATTGCCTTTGGAGCATTGCAGCTTCTGAGTTTGTGATATTTTGAGTTTTTAATTTAAAATTGTTACTTAATTCCCTACAGTTTCATATTAAATCTCATGTTGAGTAGTTGGAAGAATGTTAAACCAGATATTTGAATTTTGTCTTACATTATGCACAGGCTTTAATGAGTATCTTTATATTATCAACAAATAACTTTTTCCATTTAGCAATACTCATGTTTACTGTTTTGATTTTTCAAATCTCCTTGTCCTTTACTTGACTTGTGTTAGATAAAAGAACACTAATTGAATCACTGTCCCGCTTTGCTCAGCAGTGTTACAATTTCAGGGATTCAAGAAAAGGCTCCATTATTTTTTCAGGTGCCTTTGTGTTAAATCCCAGAAAGGTAGACAGTGCTGACCAAATAGAAAATAATAGATTCAAAATTAAACCAAGCATTTTTACAAAGAAACGCTATAACACCTAGCTAGAAATGGAATGAAAAATGCATAAAAATTATGCAGCCCCAGTGACATCCAGAGATTCATCCAAGACACTTTAATTTACATATTTTTTTGTCCTTGCAAAAATATTCCCTCTCCTTTGACAAGGACACTTAGAAAGCTACATCTAAAGACTACATGAAAAGGGGCTTTAAAGTCAAATTTATTGATGACTGAGCTGCCTGTGCTCAAAGCTAGAGATGCAACTATCAACAATCACAAACATAGTAATTTTATGCAAAAGGATTTGTTTTAAAGACAAAGCTCAGCCAGAAAGTCTTGATTGCTGGGCTTTCTGATACCATTTTGCATATCTAAAGGTGTTTAACAGTAATTTCACTGGTAATCTAACAGTTAAGTTACATTAACAATTAATGGTAATGCTGTATCTCAGTGGAGACCTTGATTTTTTTATTTCCTCCCTATTAAAGAAAGGAGGTTTTTAAGGAGTTGGAGTTAAAACCATCAGTGGCTATCAAAATGTTAACTGGATGTTAAATCATCCCAGTCTTCCTTTTTTCCAAGCCAGCAGCTGATTAGTCCTCTAAACATTCATATCCACCTTTCTGTGCAGTCTCCTGTTCTCCAGAAACTGTCCCTTATTCCTAGGAAGTTTTCACTGAATTTGTCACTGTGGCACTTCCATATAAGCAATATAGTGTGCATTTAGCTCACTACCACTGCTTAGAAGAAAAATGAAATGTATGTACAAAACAAGCAATCCATAGAATGAATTTAAGCACATCAAACTTCAGGGCACTGGGAAATCTGCTCAAACAGGATGCATAGGTTGTGTTCACCTCAATCCCTTCAGTACCATGGGTGAATACTGAAAGGAACAGGATAACTGGATCGAGCAATATTCTGCTTACATGATGGTGCTATAGGTGGAAATTTGCCTTTTTGATCATGGTGGAGTTTACACAGCATCAATGGATGGGGTCCACCTGCCTCCAAGAGAGGGCAGGGCTGATTGAGAGGGCTTTAAATTAGGTTTGAAGGTGGCTGGGAATACAGCTGGGCCCACTGGAGGAGAGCTGAGGGGTGTCATGCCAGTGTTGGAGCTGAAAGTGGCAGCCCAGCTGAAGGGCATCTACACTAACACATGCAGCATGGGTAACAAACAGGAGGAACTTGTAAGCCATGGTTTGTCAGGAAACTGGCATAGAAATTGCCAACACAGAAATGTGGTGCATGGCTTCACAACTGGAGGGTTGCAATGGATGGTGATAGCTCTTTGGAAGAGATGGGCTGACACACTGTGTCAGTTTTTATTCTCTGCTCTGGCCAGCTCCCAACACAGCGGTCATGGGGGGCTGCCCCCAGAAAGCCACACGATCTGGGGTGCAGCTGTAGAGCATGCAGGGTCTACTGCAGGGCTGGTGCAGCACCTAGGAATGGCGCAAGAACGAGAGAGCAGCCTTCTGTGTGAATTGCCAGAGGATTTATTGTGGGAGGGAACAGGGACAGAAGGATCTCTGACAGGGGTGTGCAAGGGATTTTAAATGGGGCAGGTCTTAGGGGAAGATACAAATGGACAATCAATAGAATAGGGAGAGGGGAGGTGTGACAGGTGGGATTGACAATATTGTAACCAATGGGGAAACACATGGAAGGGGAATAATTCAAATAAATCAGTGGGATATCAAGGTTTAGCAGACTGACAGGGAAGATACTGGAAGAAAGGATGGAGAATACGATGAAGGGCAGCTCAGGGGAAGAAACCAAATTAGGGATACACCAATTTGGGGAAAACAAGAGGGAATATGGGGATGAACCATTGACAATTAAATCAGCAAATATTAAAAGAAAAACACACTGCAACAATGGGCAAAGTAGGATAGGTGATGGGGGGTCCAGTATGCTAGGGAGTATTTTGATCATATTGGAATCCAAGATAATGATGGCCAAGTTGAGTGGTTGTGGGTAAAGATCAAGGGAAAGGTCAGCAGGATGGGTATCTTGTCTGTTACAGACTGCCAAACTAGGAAGAACAGGCAGATCATGAAGTCTACAATGTGACAGAAGTTTCACAATTGCCTTTGTATTTATGAGAGACTTCAACTTGACAGATAATACTATCAGTGTTACTGTGTTTAAGACTTTGAGAACAGAAGCAGCTCCAAGAAAAGTAATATGAGGATAGAGCATTTTCAGGATGAGGTACCTAATAACTGGGGATTATTTACTGTCCTCCTTTCTGAGATTTCAATAGTCATTCTCACCTAGAAGGCTCCTTTTAGATTTTTTTCCTAGGAGCACCTTTATTCTGTTACTCAATAACATTGCAATCTAGTGATTTAAAGAAGATTTTGGGAAACAGATCATGTATTATAAGTAACAAGTTGCAATTTTTAAATTAATTTCCCTTTCAAAACATTTTTGAGGATAAGACTACACTCTTATTTAAAGATAAGAAGGCTGTTCCACTTTGAATCTGATTTTTAAGGGGAGATACCAAAAAAGATGAAAGCATTCCTTAATTTACCATCCATCTTGTACATGGTAAAGAATATGCAATATTACAAAAAATATATATTTAAGTAATGGGAATATCAGAAATGTGAGATCTAGTATATTAATAGCTGACATCTACATAAGAGGAGAAATTCTTAAAATGTCTACTTCTGAGTTACTTTGAGAATATAGACAGCAAAGATTGGGAAGATAATTGTGTAACAACAAAACAAAAAAAAACAGAAGTCTTAAAAAATTGAATCCCCTACGTGCGAATCTTGTAACTTTTCTGATATTAACAGTCAATGTCCAAAAGATTTATCATGGTAGGATATGGGCTTTACTGTATTTATTTACGTTGACTTATTAATTATTACTATGGAGTGCTGCTTAATTAGTGGTATGTTATTTCCTATTAATAATTCTGATAGCCTAATCAGTAGTCTATCTGTACTAAGCATTTCACACAAAACACAACTCAGGAGACAGAAAATATGAAGGGGGGGGGGGGGTGTGTGTTATAACAGAGTGATAGGGTTGTATCTTAATTGTAGATAACTCCTGAATCTACAATTCTACAGGAACAGAGAGAAATTCATACCTCTGGCAATATAAGAAAAAATGCTGAAGCTCTCCATTTGTAATTAAAACTTTGCAATATTCTGTTTTTAGCTTCAACAACCAGTTGAACTGGATTCAGTAGTCACTAGCTCAGAATGAGGAGTCAAGTTCTGTTTTTCATAAGTTTTTATAGAGAAGTGTGTTTCCTGCAAAAACTAAACCAAAGGGGCAATGAATAGAACTATTAAGAGGACTATTATTCCTTCATTAGGTTTCATGGTCTGTCATTATCCAATGAATGGTGAGGTTTTTAAAGAGGTAGATATTGCAAACAGCTTTATAAATAAAGAGGAGTGTGGCAAGGAGAATAGAAAAAAAATAATTTAGAATTTAAGAATTCTTTTATAATTACCTGATATTAAAAGAAAAAAAGAAAACAAAGACCGAACCTCAAAAAACAGCAACAATGTGGAGGGCGGTGGTCCCCCAACCCAAGAAATGTCTGCACTTCTGAGGAGGGGCAAGGTTTAAGGCCTAAGAATTTAAAATGCTCCCTAGAAAGGAAAGCCCTTGGGCCAGCTAGCCCCTGTTGTTTGGTGACACAAAGAGTTTCTCCCAGAATGCTCTGTTTCTGTATGCTAATCCTATGTACCCCATTGGCCAGTTCACTTTGTTCTGCCCCCTGTGCCTGCACCTGATTTGTCCTGTTGCTATACCCGGCCCCCTGACTTTTCCATATAAACCCTTGTTCCCTCTTCCCCTGTGGAGTTCTCCATTCCTGGACCCCTTTGCAGATTGAAGAATTAACTTCTTTGTGGAACCCCATATGGATTCCTGTCCTTTCTTCCACGTCGGACCAAATCTTGCATCATAAAAGAGCAAAATCACGCCAGGGAAGGCCAGGTTGTGCCTGTGTGCCCAGGAGTGTCTGTTTCAAGATGCTTCCTGAGGAATGTTGCAGCACCTCACCTTATGCCCACCATGACACAACCAACCACTGGAATCCCATTATCTAGTTGAGAAAAATATTTAGGTAACTTCAACACCAACAACTGAATATGCGAATAGTTATTAAAGAGCTGGAAAAGGACACATTATTAAGACACACAGAAGCAGAAACACTGACTAGCCCATTTTAAGAAAACTGAGGTGGGTTTAATTTATTTAATTTAAATATTTATGAGATGTGTTATCACAAAATTTAGGGATATCTAGTCATTGGGACTGTTACTATTTGAAGTATAAAATAGAAAAATTTATATTTGAAGAAAATAGATCACTGATTTTTATTTTTTTTTTTTGAAGTACAAAAGTGTTGTTACCTGAAAATGAGTCAGAAGAAGCACTACGTGGTGTTAATGATTCATTTTCTCTTGTAGTCACTTAGTAATTCCAACTGCTACAGATGTTCCATTTGTGAGTACTAAATGGCCTCTAATGTCAATGTCAGAAAATGCTGTTTTCATAATTACTTCTTAAAGTACTTTCTAAAAAACTGAATGACAAGAGATTGCTACTTTTTTGAAAAACATGCACAAACATCTGTCTTTGCAAAATATTTTTCAGTATTCTTTTTAATGTTTAAAAAAAAAAAAATATTGAACACATTTACATTACCTCACCTTTTGCAATACAATTGCATGATGGCTGGTCTTTACAGTTTTGCATTCTGAAAATATAACAATTACTTGAGAAAAAGGGTGCTACAACCAATACAGTTAATGAGTTATCCTCAATCGAATTTATATAATAGAAGTGCAAACTATACTATCAAACTTTGAGCAAAAGGTACATAAAAGCACAATTCTGGTTTCTACAACAATGTTTGGAAAGCTTTATAACACTGAGAAAATAAAACCCAACTTCAAGTATGACAAAAAAAAAAATCTCACCTTTCATTGCTTTTATGCTTTTTATTTACTATTCATACCTACCACAGTACAGATATTCTCCACAATATATTACTGAAAAAGCACCATTCATCTTCTACACAAAATCTCTCTCCATAATCTTACTAGTCTTTAAGTCCGTGTTTTATGACACTTTTCTTCATTGTTACTACAGAAGTTTTGTTCTGTCTTTCTGTAGCAATAAAGACGGTCAGTTTCTGAAAACAGAAGCTTGAGCTGCCCTCAATAGATTATGTATTTCTTTCTAACAATATAAACCTCATCCCTTGTAAGTTTGTTTATATGGTTTATGCATTTTCTGCTTTTTTCCACTGTGTTAAGTAGTTCCCACAAATTGGGGAGGTAAAACTTTTTACTATTCAATCTCTTGAGTTATTAGAAATATCATAGGAGTGTTCTGTAGGGGTTTTGTGCATCTGTAGTTTGGAAGCTTTAAGTTTACATGCATGGAAGTATTCAAATTCATCATTATGATTCCCTTATCCCTAGTTCAGGAGTTTTACTACATTCCTGTATATGGTTGCAATTTCAATGATATAAACCCCATTCCTTACTGATGTCATAAAAGGAAATCTAGGTGTGAGAACATAAAGCAAATGGCTCATTAATACTTATGTGGCTGGAGTAATCCATTATTCCAGATTGTCTTTTCCATTGTAAAACAGTTGGCTGGGCACTGGAAGTGAAGACAAGTGATTCCTCAGAGTGTGAGGCTTAACTGGATAGAATAGGCTGCAGTAAGTACCTAGAAAATTTGCAGAGCAATAGAAAAAAAAAAGAAAAAAAAATTACATTATTCAGATGCTGTATCTCTGTCCCTGGTAGTCTGGTCCTGCTGTATTACATTAAGTATAAAATTAAGTTTATTTTATTGAATACAATAGGAATTAAAAGATAATGAGAGCCAAGATTCTACTCAGCTTATTACTTACCCTGTTTTGTTAAGAATACTTTCTTTGTTGTTTAATTTGAAGTATAGAACAGGATTTAATATATTTTTAATAATTCATAACATTAAAATAGTAACTGCAATTTTCAAAAATATTAAGAGAAATTATCAAATTTTTATTATTATTTATGAAGAAAAATTCATCTCCCTTTAACATTTTGCTGCATCTCTCCAACAATCAATGGATAGATATTGGTGGAGGGTTGGAATAGGATATCTGTTCCAGAGGTAAATGCAGATGGATTATTCTGAGATGAACTTTTACTATTTTGATATCAACAAATGATGAAGTAATCACCTCCATTTTACAAACAGTATGGTTTAGTGGTTTGCCAGTAACATTCCTATTCTTGATAGCAATGGCTTAAGTAGTACTTGGCACCTGCTGCATCACAGATTCCCTTTGCTTCCAAGCATTCAGCCACACGTATGCACCTGTTCCTCACACCAATGAAGTATCCCACCTCAAGTACTTGTCTTAATCTGAGAAACATCTTTTTCTTGTAATGCTGTTTTTTCCTTTAGAGTGGCATTTTTTACCTTTCTTTTTAACCTCCAATCTGTACTTCTGACTGTGCAGTCCCATATCCTCAGATGCTAGTTTAAGTTTCCCTCACTGAGAGGCTGGCTAAGCTAAACTGATTTGCATTACATTTTCTATGACAAATGGACAGTTGCCATGGATTAGGTATGAACGTTGATCTGAAAACCCTTTTATCTATTGAACTTCTAATGTTGAGAAAACTTGAAGAATACTTATGTTAAAATTGTGTAGACATTGTTTTTTTCCCCTTGAATATGAAAAAAGACATTTCATAATGAGCCGGGGGAGTTTTTATTCCTTTAATTTTCCTACAAATAAATATCTGCTGCTTGGGCCTAAACTTCAATTGCTAAAAAACCTAAAAATTAAGACAGAAAATCAACAGTTAAATGTAAGCATGTGTCTTCATTACACAGTATGGGTTATAAATATACCCAAGATGGGATCTTTGAATTCATCTGAATTGTATAAAGAAAGATATTAAAGATGCATCAGACATCCAATTTAGAGATCTGCTGTGGATAGAATAATTGTTTGTTTAATTAGATGTTGTATTATCCAAAGAGAGATGCAACAGGAAGTCAGGTCTTTCTTGAAGGTGAAATGGTTACTGCTACCTCCCTAGGAGTACTGCATGATTCATTATTTTTTCAGCACTGAGGCTAAATGTATACAAACTTCATCCTGAAGTAAAACTTAACTTTTCTTACCAAGCCTATTTTGATATACTGTGTGTGTACAATCGCAATTAAGGACTATTTATACTTCAAATTAGCAATGCAGGAAAAGTCTTCAGCTGTGCAACCAAGTCTTCAAAACAATCCCTATTCCCACTCAATCTCTCTTATTTCAACCTATTTCCCAGTTTTGCTACAACTGCTTTGTATTCATTTCATTATTAATAAATTTAGTGGTTTTCTAGCTACTTCTGTAAAATACCTTCAGGTACATGAATTAATCAACATGCCAGAAAGAGAGACAAAAAGTCTTCCTATTTTATAGATGATAATTCTGAACAGCTGAGGAAGTGATTTAATTTAAAAAATAGTCATGAATCTTAGGGAAAAACGTGAACTTAATCCCTACATTGCTGATCTTCAAGCCCAATAATGTAGCTGACAAGTATGCTGTAATCTTTTGGTTTTCACTCTGCCTTACTTTATGTGGATATCTTAAGTCATTGCTGCATTCACAGAATAGGCTGAGGCTGGAGAATCACCTAGGTCATCTTGTTCAAACCCCACCTCTGTTCAGGTAAGGCTGTCTAGATGCAGTTGTCCAGGATTATGTCCAGATGGTTTTTGAATACCTCCACAACATCTCTGCAACCTGTATACATGTTTATAACCCTCACAGTTAAAACTCTTCCTCTATATTCAGATGGATCCCCTTGTGTTTCAGTTTGTGCCCATTGCCTCTGGTTGTGACAGTGGCGTGATTTTCTTTTTGTGTTTACAAACTGTAAATTTCACAGATATAGATCATTTCAGGTGGTATGAAACTGAACATAGTACCCAATGAAGTTATATTTTCTTACTGCTGGTCTAAATTTAATCCAGTATTTCCAGGAGCATCATTTTCCTTCCTTATAATCTTTACTAGGGAAACTAGTCACTCAATTAAAGAATTCAGATATCGAAGGAAAGAAATACTTAAAATTTCTTTGGTTACAAATCTTCCTTAAATTAATTACATGAACCTTAAAAAAAAAAAGCTTCTTTTTGTTGTCAAAGATTAACTTACAAATGTAAAGTAATAGGTAAATTTAAAACACATACCTATTGCAGTATCTAACATAAATATCAATGCATTTGAAAAATACTTTGGGGAAAAAATCATCTTCATTGATGTTACAGCAGATGGGTTTCTGCAAAAGATAAGAGCTCAGTTGGAAGCAGACCAGAGGCTATTTTTGACATCCTTGTTAGAGGGACAGATGATACCGCACTAACTCTTTAACTAAAATTCACTTAGCCTTGAGTGATGTTTAGTAAAAATCAATTTGGAGTTCAAATGAGTTCAATGAATGTATTTTATGTATGTGTTCAAGGTTAGAATTATAGCTCTTCCTTTTATATTGTGAATTTTCTATTAAAATGTATATAATTCAGTCGTGAAGAATTTAATAATTGTGGTGGTAGATGCTACCCTTGTGAAAATATTTACCAGAAAAAATTCAGTGCTCTAGCTTGATATTGACATTGTTAATCTTCATAAAAATTATTTTGAAATATATCTAAACTTTGCTATCTTGCTATAGTAAGATTTCATTTTAATAGAAGTATTTATTAATGGAAATTATTTGTTGCAGAAAACAGGGAAAAGGCAAGAAAGAATGGTAGCTTCTTAAAAACAGTTATGACTCTCTCATCACCTTTGTTGAGGGCACTGTATCTGAATTATGTATGTTTACAGGTTATCTGCTGTATGTATCTCCTGAATGTGAAAGGAGATTTGACAAGTGATTTTTTATGAAATGTGGAAGAGTATATTTTCTCAGAGAGCTTAATAGATTTATTACATGAGAGCTTCACATATTTTGGATTATAATATATTCATTGATTAAAGACATTCTATGACGGTCTGAGTTGTTATTAATAATCTTTAATTTTGGAACAGTGTGTGTAACAAAAATATGAGCAGGGGCTACTACGTTTCAGTCAGGACTATTGAGATATGACAATATTGTAAACTGGTAAGCTGATAGTTTAGAGATTTTGGGAGAATGCTAGAAGTACTGAGGAAAGGGGGAAATAATCTTTGCTTTCAAGTTATTTCAAGTCAGTGCAGCTTTGCCTAGGAGCTTAAAGACAATTGTTTCAGTTGAGTTTATTTTGATTGCTCTGTCACGTGAAAAGAGTAGATTTACTCAAGCCCTTCGCATTTAATTAGTCTGTCAGAGCCCCAGGAAATCTGAGACCCTTGTGCCCAGCCATTCTGTCAATGTCCCACTACAGAGACCCTTCACTGAGCAATTCATCACATCAGAGGGTGGCTCGACCAATTTGTTCACGGTCACACACCAAACAGAGACCCCCTCCTGGGTCTTGGCACCTTTACCCACTGCCAGAGACTACTAGCATTCTTGAAGGACTCATATTAGTTTACAGAATAATGCTCTTAATAAAATTGTGACGGGTTAAGGTTCAAAGACATATAGTATATGACTGCAAAAATATATTTAAAGTAACATTCTAATTCAAAGCACTGTGTAGAAAAGCTCTAATATGCAATAAAAACTGGTGTGAGCTCATCATTCAAAGCTCAGTGTATAGTTCTTATCCAATAGATCTTCCTACGGGGGTGAAGAAGGTTTAGCCTATTGACTGCTCCCAGAATTTACGATGGAGTCTTCCCCAACTCTTCCCCATTCCTAATTCACTCTTTATGTTTAGGTGGAGCTTGATTCAGCCACACCTCTTACTCAATAAGGGATGGGGTAGCTATCTTACTGGTTATCTGAGATAACCTTGGGGAGGAGAATGCATCTGTCCATGGACAGTGATTTCACCATGGCTGCTGATTCAGCAGCAGGCTTTTTGAAGTATGTTAATTGCAAGAGGAGGTGGAATGTAAACATTGGACAAATATTTGTTGAGGATGGTCATCTGACTAATAGGGATGAAGAAAAAATGAAGGCATTCAATGCTTTTTCTGTTGCAGTCTTTAGCAATGGTAGCACAGATTGGGCTGTCTGGTCCTGAGCTGGAGGACATGATTTGTGGGAATAGTGACTCTCCATTTGCAAGTAGTGAAATTCTAAGGGACTGGCTGTATCAACTGAAAGTTCACAGGTCCGTGTGGGCTGATGGGATTCATCCCAGCATTGTGAAGGAGCTAGCAGTTGTGTGTGAGGCTTCAGGGTGGTCTGGGTGAAGAAGGTGCTGAAGGGCAGAGCTCAGAGGGCTGTGGTGATTGAAGCTGCATCTGTCTGATGACCGATCACCAGTGATGTTTCTCAGGGTGCAGTTCCAGGGCCAGCCCTGTTCAATCTGTTTATCAGTGGCCAGGATGCAGGAGTTGAATGCACCCTTAATGAGTTTGCTGATGATCCCAAACTGGGCTGTGGGCAGAGATGGGGAGAGCCAAGGAGGCATGGTCAGGGGCAGTGACGGCTAGCAGTGCACACAGTACCATGACTTGCTGCATTTCATAAGCTGCAAGTTTACATCATGCTGCTTTATTATTCAAAGCGTGTGTAAGATGTCAGGAGCTTTTATGACTGCTTTTTTGCAGTGAGTATTCTCTTAAAATCACATATTGAAGAAGCAGTAGTACAACTTCCTTTCTTTCATTTTTGTTTCATTAAATTTTATAAAAAAAGAATCTAAGTATTAAGCTTTATTCAGCAGTAGCTTTGACTTAGTTTTTTGTAACACATATTTATATTTTTTTTGTGCTAGGATATCTGTAAAGTGAAATATGACAGTAGGTGCTATCTCTGATAGCTATAGTTGACTCACTTTCATAAAAAGTTGCATAATAAATGGTAAGAACTTGGTTGCTCTAAGCTGAAGATTGGCTTCTGTAGGAGAAACTGTTTTGTGAATTCTAATAAGTAATAAAAAGTAGTGTAAAATCTCTAAAAAAACTCAGCAAATGTAATAGCAAAAAACATTGCATGGAATGTGTATAGTGTAAATTAAAAGAGAATTATAAACTGGGCTCATAATGACAGACAAGGTAAAAAGAATAAGCAGAGGTTATCTACTTTCACAATTAAAATAAAAAAAGAAAGGAAAATGCCAGCTTTATTTACGGAACTCCTCGTTTCAGAATGATTCATTACTGTTTAAATCTTTCACATTTTAAAACATGTTTTGAAAAACACTCAAAAATGATTTTTCTCTTTCTTTTTTTTTTTTTTTTTGGTAAACTTTGTTGGTTATTCGTCCCTTTTACAAAATTTTACAGTATTCAGCATGTCTTTCCTTGCAATTATTATGGAAGAAAATCATGAAGGAAAGAATAAACTTATATAGTATTTTTACTATAATTAGATATAAGACTTTCTCCAGTATTTTTTAAGTATATTTTTTGTGACTAACATTATAAAAATACATATAGTTTATTTATTGCACACAGATTAACATAAGCAAATACCATGTAAAATTCCTTGAATTATTTTTTTCACTTATACATGTACAGAAAAGTGGTCTATGGAAAGAGAGCCCTGAAGTCATATGCATTCATGACAAGCAAGTAATATCAACAAATCTTTTTGAACACTTCCATAAATAGCTTTTTTCTCTCTATTTAAAAAGTAACAAGCCAAATCCTATTGTTCCTGAGGTAAATAATTGAAGAAAGTATCAAAACTGTTGAAGGACTCTAGAGATACAGAGTAGTAACTTGGTCAATTGAAAAAAATTAACCCCACAAAATGACACTGAGGTTTTGAGGTAAACTAAAGCTGATAAAAAATTTTGTGTCAAATAAGGGGTTTAAACAAACAATTCTCCATTGAAGACTTGACATTTGAGGTTATTAAATAGGAAAACATTTTATCAGAAGCAATGGTAGAAAAATAGTAAGTTAATGACTGAAAAGGAAGAACAAGGTAATTAATTCAGCTGGAAATTGAATGAGGTAGCAGTATTAAGAAATGTGTTTGCTCCACATGCAATTTACAGCTTTATTAACAATAAGCATGAAGTTTATGCAGCAGTTAAAGTCCATAAAATCTTTCAAAGAAAGGATTTAGCTTGGAGAGCAGTGGCACATAACAGATCTGGGTCAGTTTCATGCCAACAAATAACATTTGGACAACTAAGAGAGCTCACAGATATTACAAGTTTGCAATACTAAAATGTATACTGCATATACTGTTAGCATGCACTTCTATTGATGATTCATACAGTAGTCTTTATAAAATGCTCAGCCAGACTGTAGGACCAATAGAACATCTTGTAACAAACCACACATTATAATTAAATTTGATACTGAATAACTACAATATTCACAGCTAGTTGTTGAATGTTACACTGAGTTGTTTTCACAAACCAGAAGAAATTTGCAAATAAGTCTGTAAATATGGTTGATAAGCCTATCTATCAGTGTTTTGTATGTTACATCCCTTCACCTTTCTTATTTTTCTTTATTTTGTTGTGGCTTTTCCATGAAACAAATAATTCAAAATTTCAAATCTTTTCTCTGGACATGAAACTAAATAACTCTGTAGTCTAAGAATCAGTAGTCCCTAAACTGGAAATTTATATTATCTATTAGAAGTTCTGTTGACATCTGCAAACTCTTGTCTTCTGAGAAATTCCACATGAAATATTGTTTAAGACAGTGTCTGACTTTCTCTTTACTCAGTCTACTTTTGAACACTTGATTAGTTCAGTTCATCACTTTGTGTTGCTTGAACTACATACAACTATTTAGTCTTATTTTTATTTCTTTTAGTAGAGTAATAAAGACTTCAAAATAAACCTTTTCTTCTAGAATAACTTCATATTTAATTTCACAAGTTAATATCAAGCCTAGCTTGCCTAAATAAAATCTGGTAATTTAGAATATAAAATAGTGTCTTAGCAGTTATCAGGATTTTTAGACCACTTTATAAATTGATTTGGTTTTGGGTTTAGTTAGGGCTTGGTAGTTTGGTGATCATCTGTTTTTATTTGTTGCTGTTATTTCTTAGTTGTCTGGGGTGTTTTTCTACTTTGACATACAGAACTATAGAACAATTTAAGTTTAAAGAGATATCTAGAGGTCATCTTAACTTGCCTACTGCTAACAGCCTTTCTGGGTAATGAATATAGTTGAAACAGTATCAGCAATGATAATATTTTGAGGTACATTTCCTTTAATATTCTGTCCAGTAGTGAATCTTTAAGTAGAGACCATAAGAAATAGGAATAACAATATTTTTACATTTGATTCTAATGAAAATTCCTTTTTGTAAAATAAATCTTAATGCATAGCTTCATACTTCAAAATTTTTGACAGAGTAAGAAAGAAAAAGTAGATCTTTTCTAAGTGTAGTCAATCAGGGTTTACATTTGCATTTGCAACCGTCTGTACTGTTAATGCTTCTGTTTGAAAGTCCACAGAAAGAAGTCCTTGCAGATACTAACCTATGTGTACAAAGCAGGTGCAGATTTATCAGCATTTCAAGAGACCATGGTCTTAAAGTTTATCATTTTATGAGTTTCAAACTCCCAGTGCAACATACTTGAAAGAAACAGCCTTTTCACTTTGAGTACTGCTGGGAGGCAAAATGCACATACTAATGCTGCTGAAGTGTGTGTGCACCCAGAAGAAAATAATAGGCCAAAATCTATTTTTAATACACAAGCAGACACCAGTTCATGACCCATTAGAATTCAAGCAGAGACAGGTCAAATAAATGGAAGAGCAATCGCTAGAAGTGGTGACATATATGGATCTATGTTCTGCTTGGAAAGTTGCCTGGGCTGAAAATAGCTGGAGTTTGGAGTACTAAGGGGGGTGGGGGTGGGGATGGTTGGGAATGGACACTATCCTTTTATCATTTTCCTTTTATCTCTTTTTTCACCATCTCAGGCACTGTTTTTATCTCCAGTGGAAGGATGGTACTCCACATGATACTGAGCAACATGAACGTTTATTCTATCCCTGTGGGGCTGTTCTTATGTTATAATACAAAATAGGATGATTTTATATGAAAAGGCAGAGGGCAGCTCAGCATCATTCAGGAGAATGAGTGCTCAGAGTAGTAGCTCATCCACAAGACATCAGTAACCAGTGCCCTGTTCTTCTGCTTGTTGTACTCACTCCTTATGCTGCTTTTCTGCCTCTCTCCCTTTCTGTTGCTGATCATGGAGCTCTTTATGAGTAAAAAAACAAACAAACAAACAAAAACAAAAAAACAAACAACCCCCCCCCAAAAAAACCCACCCCCAAACAAACAAAAAAACCCCACAAAAACACAAAAACCCCCCCCACTATATCATGGGAGAAAGAGGGTAGAGCAAAAAAATAGGGTTGCTCACCATATTCAGCAGCCCAAGACACAGACTGTGTCCCTTTTGGGATAATACATTCCTCTGGCCTCCAAGCTCTTTTTGCCCTTGTTTTAAACCCATCTAGGATTTATTCCCCTGTGCTCTTACTGCACTTAACTCACTAAGACTGTCTACTGCTGTGGGGTGGAAGAAAATTTGCTCAGGCTTCCTGTCTCTCTATTCATATCTGAGGTCTGTTCTCAGTATTTATTGACATTTGAAGATTAGATAAAAGCTTTCTAAAATACAGCTAACAAGCAGACTCCATATCACAAATCCAACCTGTTTACTGTCAAAGAATTCAGAAAAACTGATAAAGGATGTAGCAGAAGATATACTGATGTTCTAAAGGCCATATAATGTAGCAATGAAATAGTAAGGTCACAGGTTTGGTTATAATTTTTTGGTTATAATTTATCACAGGCAAAACAAATGTGTCAAACATATTCTTCTAGACCAGGCAGTAAGAAATTAAGTCTGAAGTTAAGCTTCTGTCAAAAAAAAAAAAAAAAAAAAAAGTATTTGTTCTTTGGGAAAAACCCTTCTTGTACCTGAAAATACGATGTATGTGGCTTCAAATATTTCTGCAATGTTGAACTTTATGAATCAGGAACCATAAAAGAAATTCTGATGCAAATGTTTGTGTCATGGAGGCTGTAACAAATAGCAAATGGACTTGCAACATGCTCTTTGGTTTTGATAATGATTTTAATTAAGCAGTACAATATCCATGAATTTACTTTTTGTCTGGGTGCTCTGAATTTACTTTGTATTTTTTTCCCAGTACAAAGCATTATAAAAATAGGTTTTACTGTTAGCCAAAAAAATGTTTTAAAATTCCAGAGCTTCAATAGTCCCTTTCTTTCTTTTCCTCTTCCTGATAGATTAATTCATATACACACTCACAGACAAGAATTTGCATGTCTGCCATTAATACTTTAGCTAGCCTAGTAATAGTAAGAGTTCATTGTGGGACCTGCTCCATGTGAACTTAAAACTGAATGGCTATACAGTTCAACAAACTCCTGGGCTTCCTTCAAATATAAGAATTGCATTCATATGGTAAGTTGTGCAAATTTATGTAGTGGAATGAGACATAAATGAAGTTTTTCCACCAGGAAAACAACTGATGAGCTTAAATATTGTTAATATTTTTTTAATCTTCATAAGAAGATAATCTGCATAAGATATGCAAACAAAGTAAGAAAATATATTCAAAAAGGTACACAATAGCCTCAGAATACTTCCTTTTTGACATCTTTAAAAAAAAAAGAGCAGCCACATCAGAGATGAACAAACTGCTTTCTGATTCTTTAGGAAATGCTGTAAGTTTTAAAAAATTTTCTCCTTGTTTCCAAACGCCATGGAAAATCAGAAGTTTGGATAAAGTGTCTATTTGGTATACTTTGTGATTTTAAAAATAGGAAAAAAATTATGCCAGAGATTTTTCAATGAAAGAGGAGTTCCTGACTACAAGACCATAATGAAGTCTGAAAACATTCTAGGATGTCACTAACAGTCACCTTCATGAAAAAAAAAAAAATGTGTTGAAAAACATTGTTTGCTTGATTGTCAACTTAGAAGCCAGTTTTTGACCAATGATAAAGAGAGAGAAAGTTTAAATACAGACCTCCAAACCCATCTTGTTTATTGGTGTGAGAAGAGCTCTTCACACTAGTGAAGGGCATTTGTCTCTCCGATTTCAAGACTCCTGCAGAAAAGAAAGGTGACACCACAATGACATTGGATATGAAAACATGAAAATGTTTCTTATTGCTTTGTTCTGTTTACGTTTACACAGAAAATTCATGCAAAAGTTCATGCAGAAGAATAAATCTAACTTGGAGCAGGGTTGAAACAGTGCATAGTAAGGCCAGGAGACACACACCGAAAGGGAGAAAGGAAACAGTTAAAAGACATCTTGCAATAGATTAAAGAAAATGAATTATAAGTGAATTATAGATTTTATATAATCCTGTTGCTTCTAGATTTGAAAGGTATTTTAATCTGAAATAACTGTTGCACACACCAAAGTTGCTCTCTGGACTTCCTGAGGTTAATACAGTGCTCATAATCATGAGAGAAATCTCCATGTCTCCATATGTTTAATGTAAAAATGAGACGGGCTTTTGGCAAGAAAAAAATTCTGTCATGTTTCTCATAGGAACTAAGACTGTCAAAGTCTCCTGCCTTATTTTAGATTTTCTAACTGGGATGCAGGAAGGTGAGAATAAAAGTACTGGTTTAATGAGAATGAGACTGATCATTCAAAAAATACTTTGTTCTTAAGTCTTTATTTCAAGGCATAACACAACTGTGTATTTATTAGCAGAAAACTTGTAAAAATAACATAAAATATAGAGCTTAAAAAATTGTTTCCAGAAGACTGAATGAGATATATATCTTGCTTATTTGTAGTAATGTTGAGGCAACAGCAACAGCAACTATAATACGTCAAATTATTTCCAACACATTAAGCAAACAAATCATTTATATAGACTAGAATAAGTAAATTATTTATATATTTATTGTGCACAGAACAGCAGTAAACTGTGCCTAAGAGCCCTGTAGCGAGAAGCACATCACACTGTCTAAATCTATAAAACAGGACTTGCAGGTTGAACATAATACACAAAGATTTAGGATGTGTTCTGAATCACATCTTTAAAAAGAAAGGGAATATCAAGCCTCATGCTAAAGAAAAGGTACAGGAGAACCAAGGGTCTTACACAGTATTTTGTTGTTTCAAGTGGTTTGAAATGCAGATATTTAATGTGAAAATTGTGTTCTACTACGTATTGCACAATGAACAAAAAAGCCCTGTGACTGAAACAGCAGTAAACTGGAATAAATTCAACAACTTGCTAGGTAGTGAATAGAAGACCCGCCTCTCACTTAGACAATATAGCATTTTGTCCTCTTTACCAGAATTAAGAAATCACAGTATTGGATTAAAAAGAAAAAAAAAAAAAAATCCATTTGTGGACACATCTGTCAGCTTGAAAAGGTGATGGAACTGTTTATAAAATAGTAGCTTCACAGCTGCTGCAACCCTCAATCATAGGTAGAAGGCCTTTTATAGGCAGTTAACCTTAAGGTGGTGTTCAGTTTCTATACCCATGTTAGCTATGGTGTCTTTATTCTTGTAGCTGTAGCAACTCCCTGGTGGGGGCCCGAGTGTATAGCCAGGTTGTTACCTGGGGATATTAGGGTGAAAATACCTTAGGTGGCAAATAAAATGAGGGATGGGAATGACCCAGTGACCCAAAACAAATCAACTTTAATAAGAGGAAAATAAACCACAACAACACACGAGAAGCCAAACCCTGTGTAGGGTGCACTAGGAAAGGCAAGGGCCAGGGTGAAACAGTAACTTATATCTGTTAGGTTCAGGGTGGTGTCTGAAGGAAGGGTTCCAATGGGAAGGGAGGAGTAGGAATATGTAAAACATTGCAGGGGCAACACAACCAATGGGAGTAAGAAGAACTGTGAATTTCCTAGAAATATTAACATATTAACTCCGAGGCGGTGATGAGAGTAAGATTTTGCTCACCATAACCAGAGATTCATCATTACAACTGGGGTATTTGTTTCCAAGGCTGCAAGCAAAAGCCTTTGGCTTGCTTGACCCAGACATGTAGTGGAGAAAGTTATAAATGACAGACCATACTTGTACTGATAATATACCTGTCTTTTAATTAAATGTCTGTCCCACATTGTGGTATCAGAGTACTAATGTAATCCCAGCCTTACTATTCCTTTTTCTCAGAGTGTGGGTAATCTAGTGGTCCATTTTCTTTCTCCTTATGCTATTTTCTCTAATGTTCCTATCTTGAGATTCTCCATTCAGAAACTACAGACCTACCTTTAATTTCTACAGCAATATTAAAATGTCGCTTACAAGTAAAACAATTTTTTTGGTACTTGCTATTACATTTTCTAAAGTCAAAGGTGAATAGGTACATTTAGGAAAAAATCTCCAACCTTAACTAACATGTTTCTTTAACTGCACATTTTTTGAAACTATTCAAAATTTTTATAATATCTGTAATCTACTTTTCATTATTTCTCAAGTTTCCCAGTCATGGCTTTGTTTTGAAAATTAAGGGCTAAAGACAATCTTTACCATACTGTGTTGTAAAAAGCATTATATGACATTGGATGTAGCTCATAATGCAGAACTACTTATGCTGGAGAGAATACAAATTAGGCAATATTTTTGCAAATGCTTAATTATTTTTTTTTTCAGTACCTAGAACAATGAACTTTTATATATATATATATATATATATATATATATATATATATATATATACACGCACACACATATATAGCCATTTGTACATATAAGTATGTATAAGGGTTATAAAAGAATCTTACAAGGGAGAGAAACTGTTACATTTTTATCTGGAAAAAAAGGATAGCACTTTCAGTTCTAAATTACTACATTTCAAATAATATTAAAGTGCAAGGTAGAGAGCTGAAAAAAAAATTATTCCATTCAACAAAAAATACATTCTCAATAATTATATTTTTCAAAATTGTTTTTTAACTCAGATTTAGTTTTTAGAGCAATTTTACTTATGGATTTCATGCTTTTTTTAATACTTAACAAATCTAAAATCTTACCCAAACTGTTCCTTAATAAAACATGTGCATTAACAGCTCAGTGATCATAAAGCTGGTTTTATAATCTTTGGTTTTTTTATAACTTGGGCAAAGAGCATTGTTAGTCAAGAGTCATTTTAGTTTTGAGCTAATATCTTTTAATTATGTTAGGGTGAGCTAAATTGCAGTATCAAGCAGGATTTCTTGACAGGAAGATACATATGCATAAAAGACCAAGAAAAAAGAGGTGAATCTTCAGAACTCTTCTTCCAAGTGGAATAAACAAGGTTTTTCTAAAAATCAGCCTTCAAGTTATATCACATTCTTGAATTCCCCAATTTGGTAAATCAATCCTTTTTAACCCCTTGTATAGCAGCATCGTAGCATTTTCACAATCACATGATCCTTCATACCCTGCAAGAACCATTAAGTCTCAATAAATTAAAATAGTCAGTCTCTTGAACACAGAAGCATAAGTAGTTCACCACAGTAATCTGAACTCCTCCCTATGTTTTCTCCGTAAATCACTTCTGTTGGTTACTGTTTGGAATTAACATTTCAGTTACAACCAGATATTTAAACAGATGTTAAACAGATACCAGAAAGATCAGTTCAAATATGTCACATGCTGTTCATTTCAATGTAAAAGGCAGTGATAATAACTCTTTCTGCAAATTATCAACAGTATGTGGTAGTATTATGGAGAATTTAAAAAACCCCACCCATTTTAGCACTACATTTTATTTTAATATCCAGCAGTATTCAAGATTTTGTTCTGTAACTGTTTTAGCTAAACTAGCTGATGAAAGGTTGAAACCACATGCCAAGTGAGATGAACTCATTGAAACATAATTGATTCTTTTATTTATAATGCAAGTCCTTAAATATTTGCTTATATACCATCTTGCTGCCAATGGACTATACTTGTTTTACTTAAAAATTCAGTATTTCAGTAAAAGAACTTGTGATATTAAGAATTCTGTATAGTTCTATTAAAATGATTAGTTAAGCTACACCCTCCTAAAGTAATTATACCAGAAAACATTGCATCCTGGAAATCAGCATCTGAATGATTGAGAATTAATTGTGTCAAAAGCAGATGTCAGCACTCAAAAGTAAATCAGTGTAATAGCTGACTGATATCTTTAAAAAAAAAAAAAACAAAAAACAAAAAACAAAGCAAGTTTTCATCTGAATAAGACATTTATGTCAAAATTTAACATAATACTTTTCAAATAAAAATCATGAAAATTTTGGTCAGTATGGTGGATAAAACCAATACAACGATTGTATCACAACTTCTGTGAATGTTGGATGAGTGTATATTTCTTTTCTATTTATACATACATATGCGCATGAAAGTGATAAAGCTCCACATTCAGGCACAGCATGGATTTTAAAGGTGTGAAGAAACTTTATTTAAAAATTATTTCAGATTCCATTTTGAAGTAGCCTAACATACAAGGAAAAAGATTAGTATCATCTCTACAGTACATTTTTAGAGCTACATCTCTAACAACTCTTATTAAGTTTATTAACAGACTTTGGAAATGCAGTGCACATGCACAAAATCCTTTTATGAACAGCATAATGTAGAAGAAGGCAAGTGAATAAAGGACATCCTATACAGTGTATAAGCTAAAAACTAAGGGTTTCAAGGGGTATTTTAAATCATGAAATGTTGAAAAAACATAGATTATAAAATCAATCTGTCCAAGTACAGAAGTTATCTTGCTTTTAATAGACTTTAATATATACTACATATCAGCAGAAACACAAGGGCAAATATTTAATTCTATAAAGTCCATATGAATGGGCAATAATTAATCAATCAATCAATCATTTAACTATTCAAAGAAGTCAGGTATATATAGAATTGCTTGTATATACTGCCAAATACATTAATGCTGTGGGCAAAATCAGTCAACATACACAAATCATGACCTATTTCAGGCAATTTGTCAACAGTGTTTGTTTCTTCTTTGTTCCAGAATGCCTATAAACAAAACCACTTGTCTTTTAATTAAAGCCTATCATAAATTTTTACATCATGAAAAGCCACTACTTTTTCCTTCCTAAAGAACATTTAGTTAAATGGTTTATGTGATCAAAGAATAGTAAATGCTAATTTTTTTTCCCCTATACATGCATAGAGTTTAGTTCAGGGAAGTTTTAATCAAATTAATCCACCTTCAGGTTTATTTCTAATGTCTGATAAGTTTAGAAAATAATAAATGCCTTCTACTGTTTCCCACTGTGAACATTAGTTGCCAGAGCTGCAGCAAAAGTGGAGCAATAGTTGTGTGAAAAAAGCATCAGTTTTCAGAATTGCTTCTACTGACCTCAAAGAAGAGCTTCAGGTTTGTGTGGTAAGATGAATGTCAACAGTAACTGAAAGAAGCTTCAAAAGAAAGTCAAGGAGTAATTTATGGCTCAAATGACTTGCAATTACTTCTAGCCAACACATACAGAAAGATTGTTTGTCAGCTCCTCAGGAACTGCTTCTCACCTATGAATTTGGATTTTTTCCTTGCACAACCCATTTTCTACTTTTTTCTTCACCTGACACCCATGAGATATTAGAAGAACTAACAAGTGACACCCTCCTTCCCCTCCACCTTCCCTCCCTCCCTCCCTCCCTCCCTCCCTCCCTCCCTC